>CM052439.1:69218253-69265083 GCA_028533085.1 Varecia variegata
AATTTTTTCCCATTCTGTGGGTTGTCTGTTAATTCTCGTGATTGTTTCTTTGGCTGTGCAGAAGCTTTTTAATTTAATCAAGTCCCATTTATTTATTTTTGTTGTTGCTGTGATTGCCTTAGGTGTCTTCTTCATAAATTCTTTGCCTAGGCCAATGTCTGTAAGAGTCTTTCCTACATTTTCTTCTAGGATTCTAATACTTTGAAATATATCGTATTTATTTGGCTGCTATAGTGTGTTTGTCCAGAAATTTATGATATTTCTAAGAAATGGATATATAAAGTATATTTTAAAGCCAAATAGGACCACAAATGTTTGTTTACATTTTGTTAAATATGTTAGCAGCAATCCTCTTGCCAAAAACAAGACATTTTATTTTACTAATATTATTAGTAAATATGTGTTTTTCTGGTTTTAAAAATATGTGCTTTATTGTAAAAAAAATTCAAAGGAAATACAGTTCTGTACAATTAGACATGTTGAGGAATTTTCTCTAAAAATATGTAACTATGGCACCCTTGTCATTAGCAATCAAGTGATCTTGATTTTAAGAAAAAAGCAATTAGCCTTTAAGAAAAGCATAAAGCTAATTAAAAATGACAACCTAGTCATCTAAGCAAACAACAGCTCAGAATCAGTCCCTACTACCTACTATAAACTGATAATGCAATAAACTATGGTTTAAAGTGACCTCTTTTCAATTACTTTTTTAAAAAATCCTCCCAGCTGCAAAGTCCTCACATGCTCTTTCCTGCCATGCTCCGTTGATTTATTCTCTGAAGTTGGCTAAATTTTTATATATGTAAGGCTATATTCACATAAACCTTTATTTAGAAACTCATTAGTGCTTAAGCTAATGAGTCTTCAGTTATCCATGGTTTGGAACCTTGGAGATTCAAAAACCTCGAAAATAAAACCAAAGCATCTATAGGGAGAAGGTAAGATTGGGTTGTCAGTGAAGATTATGTCCTATGAAGCATTAATTTACCAACTAGATGGATGTGAATCTATAGTGAACCAATATAATGGACAAAAATAAAATGAGTAATAAAAAAACACTCATCCCATTAAGTACCCTCATGTAAAATTAAAGAAATTCTGTAAAACACTCAAATATTCTTTAGAAGTCAGAAAAGAAAGAGAAGCTTATAATTGAGCATACTTTTTTTTCCTTAACTCCTCCCTATTTATTTCTTCCTATAGGCTCATCCTTTCCTCTTGCCCATATTTTCTGTTCTTTGTTCCAATATGTTTTGCAACTAACTCTGTGTTTCTTCTTTGTCTGTTCTCTTCTTCACTGTCCTCAACCCTCATTCTACACAAAACATAGTTGCAGATGGGGTTGGACTGGCAGAGGCAGGTTGCAGTCTCAAAGCCTGCTTGATTTCCTTCAGATAAGACTGCTCAGGGGGACCGAACAAACCTAGATTTCTAAGAAAAATAAAGAAGGAGGGATGGAAACAGATTGGACTACATTTCTTCTTAGCCCCAAAGCCTGTGAGCTCTCGCCCCCATCATGCCTGTGCTAAGTGACACGGCTAGCTACTGCAAGAGTTAAGGCCAGGAACAGAACTACTGATATGTCAGGCAGTTCTGGATGACTGTATTTTGCTGAATGATGAAGTAGCAACTGCTGGAAATAATAATAGGCCTTAAAATAGCAAAAATTCCTGAATGACTGTATCAGGGAGTGACCAATTTCTATCATGTGTTGATGTCAATTTAGAACATGGATGTTCCCTAGAGAAAAAAGAAATGAGATTCCAGACCTGCTTTTTTCTTTTTTTTTTTCCAAGTGATTTAAACTACATACAAAAACCCTGCCAGGATCAGCTATAGAGCATACTGGAAATGTCAAGAGGCCAAATGACAGGAAATGCATTCTGTATAATCGGGCTCCTCTCCATGTTTAATGTGGGAATATGAAAATCCTCAATAGCGTGGCATTCCTGGATGGATTGGAAACCACAAAATTCCACAACTACAGAGTTAAGGAACCATTCCTCCACATTAAAGACCAAGAAGAAGTTATAGGAATCTCCTAAAAAGAAAGTGCATGTGGTTAGTAGCATGCAAGGTGGAATTCAGCTTGTATTTTATTAGAAATCTAGGATCATGAATACCGGAATACAGTTCTGCCACCTGCCACGGCAGGTCCTCTCACTTCCTAGCTCCATCTTCACTTCCCCTGAGCTCTCTTTAGATTATTTAGGCAGTGGGTATGGCTGAGCAAATATATCTTCTTCATTCCTCTGAAGCAATAGACAAAAGTCCTGAAAACATAGGCTGGACCAGAAGATGACTCCTTTTCCCTAAGCTATTGACAGACTTAACCAGCCTAAATTGACTGACAGCCCCATGTTCCCCTTTTCCTATAGACCTGAGATTGCAAATTGATGACCATTAGCTGCAACAGGCTTATACATGTTTTGGTTCTCAGTGTATTTTTGAAATATTGAATTGTTGGCAATCAATAAAAACATTAAAAATCAGAAGATTTCTTATTTTGAGAGCCTGGTTGCTTTTTTTTCTGGGGAGGGAAAAAAGGTGTGCACCACTGGAATCCTATACCTGTCTGGGAACATTTGTCTAGAACGAATCTTGGCTCCTCTGTCCACAAGGCAGAAAAATTCTAGTCTCTGCCACTTGTTTCTCTTACAGCAGGTCTACTTCCTGCATTTTCATCACCTTCCAGCTTTGGATTTGAGACATTTGATCTAAACTCTACAGCTGATCTTAGCCTTCTGAATGTGAAAGCATCAATGACAAGGAATGTAAGTTCAGAGAAAAGTGCGTCAAGGGAGACAGTGAAAGTAAAAGTTTCTTACTCAATAAAAACAGTGATTGTCCTAACCCAGGTCTTTTATTCCACCTTTAAAACATAGGAAAAGGAAGAGATGATAAAAAAAAAAAAATCTGCAAAAAGACCAAACACTGAGTGTGAGGGAGAGGAAGAGAATGAGTGAGAAATGGTGAGGAAAAGAGGGAGAGATAAAAAGGGAGAGTGAGACGAGCACATTAGCATCATAAATGTCTTTGACCATCTTCATTAATACTTCCCTTTGGGAATCAAGGGCAGAGGGGACAAGGAGATGGGAGAACAGTCTGCAGCTTCACACAAAGGCCTCAATCTATATTCCCATGTTTACTGGAATATTTCTGAGACTCTAACGAAGCTTAAGCTTCCAGGCACCTCACTAGCTTCCAAGATTCTGTACCTATTTTTAGATTTATAATTTTGCATTCTTTTTCTCAAGGAGGATTCCCAAAACTTTATACTTTTCAAGCCTCAAAAACTTACATCTGGTGGGGTGGAGTGGCTCATGCACTTCAGGAGGCCGAGGCAGAAGGATACCGGAGCCCATCAGAGACCAGCCTGGGAAACATGGCAAGACCCCATCTCTACAAAAAAATTTAAAAATCAGCCAGGCGTGGTGGCGCAAGCCTGTAGTCCCAGCTGCTTGAAAGGCTGAGGTTGAAGGATCACTTGAGTCCTGGAGTTTGAAGCTACAGTGAGCTGTGATCACACCACTGCAGCCCAACCTGGGCGACAGAGTAAGACCTGTCTGGCGGGAAACAAAAACAAAAACAAAAAAAACACTTGAAATTTAAACCTATCTCCTTGCCCATATCCCACATTTTAAATGACTTGACAAAAATAAAAATTTTTTGAAAAGAGTGCAAAGTGTGTGTGTGTATGTATGTATGTGTATGTGTCTATAACTAAGATAAAACATCCCAAAGAGATAATGCAGTAGTTACCAAAACTATAATTTACAGATGGAGAATGTCTCAGAAATTGCTCATTTCATGGAACACCTTCTGAGTCATTATACTAGAAAATAAGCTATTTTCAAAGATTTATCAATAAATTAAAATTTCATTAAAACCCATTTTTATGAATAAAATAAGCATTGAAATGTATATATTATTTCTGTAACTTAGTATTTTATGTCGTCTAAGACTTAAGAGGCGTAATCTGACTCAAGGGTTTCCCCTGATCCTTCTTAGTATATAGAAATGTTTAAAATGGAGTTTTACCGTAACTAGGTTTCAGAGACTTGTCCCCATAAATAATTATTAAGAAAGAAATTCAGTAAGTATCAGCTAAAGTCACAAGTCTAAGTGTTGGGTCTGTTCTGTAATCTCTAATGTAACCACTTGTTCTTTTCACCTTTAGAATCACCACGTTCTCATTCATATGTGGAAGATAAAAAAGTTAATCTCATAGAAGCAAAGAAAAGAATCACGGTTACTAGAAGGGAAGAAGAGAAGGGAAGAGGGGACAGGCAAAGGTTGGTTAATAGACACAAAAGTACAACTAGATAGGAGGAATAAATTCTAGTGTTCTATAGGGCTATAGGGGGACTATAATTAACAATTTATTGTGTATTTTCAAATACCTACAAGAGCAGATTTTGAATGTTCCCAACACAAAGAAAAGATAAATGTTTGAGGCGATGGATATGCTAATCACCCTGATTGAGCGTTACACATTTTACTCGTAGTCAAAATATCACACTGTACCTCATAAACATGTACAATTATTATATGTCAATTAAAAATAATAAAAGCAAAAACATTTTGCCAGTGAGTAGAGTTGTATACATAACAGAAAGCCTGATAAACAAAAACTTTGCAGATATGACAAGTGGTGCTTACAAAACAACATGATCTGAAAATCTGATACTGTCCTTAACCCTACATTTTCTTCCTAAGTCTAATAATGTGTACCTATGCCAAAGGAATCTTGTATTCTTTAATTTGTTTCCAAAGAGAATAAACAGAAAGATTTTTATTAATGTTTTCAAAATCCTACAAAAAGTATAAGAGATAAGGTATTGAAAGGTTTTCCCTGAGATAACAATGTCTAAAAATACGATCTTTTCACCCATTAAAATCAGAGCTTTATATTTGACATAGATTCAGTGTGCAAGCTACTGATGTTCAAATTATATCTAAGGGCACACAGAGAATGTTTCCCAAAGTATTTGAATATCTTCAGCTTCTCAGAGGCTTAGTTCTTTTCATTCAGAAACCTATTGGTCTGGATTGAAATGGAAGAATTTACTTTATTTCAACACAGAAATTTAAGTTCAGGCATAGAGCAACAGGCTGGCATATATACAAGGGATTCCATCTGTCATTAGGAAATTAAAATATAATTAAATAATAATATACTGGAATGTGACAAAATGCTTCCTTTGCGCCCATTGTAAGGGTTTGTCAGATGGCTGACATGGATTAAAAGCACAGACATTATGAAACTATCAATAATTAAGACCCCTGAACTGGATCCAAAAGAAGCAATCTTTTTTATCGGTTTTTTAAATTATTTATTTCAAAATATGATGAGAGTATAAACATTTTTAGTTACATGGATCAATTTTGTTATGGTTGAGTCAGGGTTATAAGTGTGCCCATCACCCAGATAGTGTTCATTGTACCTGTTAGGTAGGTTTTCGTCCATCCCCCCTTCCCCCTCCTCCCTGCTTGATTTCCACTGAGTTTTACTTCCCTCTGTACGTATGTGCTGATCAGTTACTTCCAATTTAATACGAGTACACGTGGTGTTTGTTTTTCCATTCTTGTGATACTTCCATTAGCATAGTGGTCTCCAGTTCCATCCAGATTGTTGCAAAAGGAACTAAGTCATTCTTCTTAATGGCCGAGTAGTACTCCATGGTATACATATACCACATTTTATTAATCCACTCATGAATTGATGGGCATTTGGGTTGATTCCACATCTTTGCAATTGTGAATTGTGCTGCAATAAATATTCAAGTGCAGGTGTATTTTTGATAAAATGACTTTTTTTCCTTTGGGTAAATACCCTGTAGTAGTGGGGTTGCTGGATTAAATAATAGGTCTACTTTTAGTTCTTTGAGGAATCTCCATACTGTTTTCCATAGAGGTTGTACTAATTTGCAATCCCACCAACAGTATATAAACGTTCCTTTCTCTCTGCATCCCCACCAGCTTCTATTGTTTTTGGACGTTTTAATAAAACCATTCTAACTGGGGTAAGATGATATCTCACTGTGATTTTGATTTGCATTTCCTTGATAATTAACGACATTGAGCATTTTTCATACGTTTATTGGTCATTTGTCTATCTTTTTTGAAAAGCTTCTCTTCATGTCTTTTGCCCACTTTTTAATGGGGTTGTTTGGGTTTTTTCTTGCTGATTTACTTGAGTTCTTTGTAGATTCTGGTTATTAGCCCTTCATCAGATGTATAGCTTGCAAATATTTTTTTTCCCATTCTGTAGATTGTCTATTTGCTCTGTTGATTATTTCCTTGGATGTGCAGAAGCTTTTTCATTTAATCAAGTCCCATTTATTTGTGATTGCCACTGGGGTCTTTTTCATAAATTCTTTGCCTAGGCAGATATCTAGAAGAGTTTTTCCAATGTTTTCCTATAGCATTCTTATGGTTTCATGTCTTAGATTTAAGTATGTCATCCATCTTGAATTAATTTTTGTGAGTGGTGGGAGATATGTATTCTGTTTCATTTTTCTGCATGTGGCTATCCAATTCTCTCAGCACCATTTATTGAATAGGGCTTCTTTTCCCCAGTGTATGTTGTTGTCTGCTTTGTCAAAGATCAGTTGGCTGTATGTGGATAGTTTTATATCTGGGTTCTCTGTTGTGTCTCATTGGTCTATGTCTCTATTTTTGTGCCACTACAAAAAGCAATCTTAAATCAAATGTTCCACGATTATATGCAATGTTCTAAGCAGATGCTTTTTGTAAAATATATTAGTTCTCTCTTTTTCATTTATTTTGTCATGTTTTAGCAAGTTTGTAGATAAAGATATGGAGGCCACCGTTGCAAAGTGGTGTACAAAGTAAATACAAATCTAGAAATGTGTTTTATTAAATATGGTTTGAATATTTCTCACCATATAAATCAGACAATATATTACTAATAGTAAAATTAGACCTACTTAGGTATACTTAAATTTCTACTAAGTTTAAAGGTCAAAGTCTTCAGGTTTATAAGCTCTCAACAAAAAACAAAGTTATATTTTGTAGCAATTAAACAAAAAATTTTAGCACATGAAGAATAGTTCATTTCTATATAGGATCCTTGGTTTTGCTCACAGTCTTTGCTTTCATACACACACATGTACATACACACACACACACACACACACACACACACACACACACACTCCAGCCTCTTCTTGTGACTACTGGTTCTTCAAGTCTCATTAGGAATATATGTGCAAAAGGAAAATGGTAGCAGGTATTAAATAGCAATGAAAAGCATTTGTTTAATGTGTGTGTGTGCACACATGCATTGTGTGTGTGTGTTTTCTTCTTCATGATAATATATTTAGAGTAGTACTTTATTATTAGATTTTTCTGTTGTTATTTCATTTTTTGTTTTTGCTTTTATAGAAAACTGTCCTTTTTTGATACTAACATTTTCTCTTAGAAAACTATTTTAATTGTGATCATTGAAATTAATTTAACAGTATGAATACCTCCAGAACTTTTAAAAAGCAATTTTAAAATATTTTAGTGTTGTTCTTAAGAAAAAGAAAGATCTCAGGCTTAAGATAGATCAGGAATTTGTCTTTGTCCAATTGTCTTAGAGAAGCTTTTTTTTTTCTGTCCTCTATTTTATTTTTGTGAGGTAATGAAATATTTAAATAACTGATACTTGGCAGAAACACTTATTCCCACAGTATTTCTTGCCAAAATGAAAGAAGAAAGATCCAAATATCAAACAAGAGACACTGTATTTGTGAGATTATAAGCCTGATTTTCTACATGACCTCCTCCATAAAATAAAATAAAATAAAATAAGATAAAATAAAACAAAGTAAAATAAAGTAATACAAAGCAGAACATGATAATTAGAGCAGTGGAAATCCAGAAAGACCTTTGTGAAGTGATATAACCACCCTCAGTCGACGACAAAAATTGAAAATCAGAAAGGATATAGCAAAAAACAATCTTGTTCTGAGAGGGAATGTATCAGATAACCAAATCATTTTCCCAGTTTCAATATCTGTTCAATTTTTAAAAGGAACACAAAAGTTAGGACAACACGACCCATAACTTGTGATTATCTAAATAAAATTAAATGCCTTTAAAAAGTTTTCCACTGGAGGCAGGGACTAGGTCAGAAATAATGTGCGCTCACTGGGCCTCGTTTCATGAAAGGAAATGCTCTACTGAGAAAAGAAGTAATTACAATCTATGCAGGTTTCATTTTTGTAAACATCAAATTGGCAAATATGCATGTATTTTCTTTCCTAAGATTTGCCTTACAAAATCTAAGGAAGAACTCACTTCAATAAGGCTCTTTCATTTAATTATTGCATCCAAAATTTATTAAAGAAAGAAAACAAAAACATTTGTAAGCCACGGGGACCGGTGGTAATTCAGGTACAGGGAAACCAGGAGGATCTGCTGATTCCAGATGGAGTGGATATATTCCCACGGCACCTATTACTTGCCAAATGTTTCGTAAAGCAAACACATGACCTAAAAGATTTTGCAAGTGTGGGGTCTCCAAAAAAAAAGAAAAAAACAACAACAAAAAAAAGCAGAAAAAAAAGTACACACTTGCAAAAAAAAAAAATTCTGTTCTTATTTAAAAGTCATTTCTTAATTCCTAACCATAAGTTGTTTTTAAAAACACATACACTTTTAATATTTTTCAGCTGTCATGCCCACTTTAGTGAGTCTACATGTGTGGGTACTCCATAAAATCTCAGCGGTGGTGGCAGATGTCCCCTTTGAAATATTTCATCTGTTGCTGGGGGTGGGGGAGTGTCACTTTGGTGCCATGAACACCATTCCTTCTGAAGGCTCCAATTTGGGACAGCCTCTCTAGGGCAAAGGCAGCATTTCTTGATGTCACTCAAACCAGTGGTACAAAAAGCAGAGAAACATATGACTATGTCAAGATGACAAAAGGAATTTTAAATAATAACATATTTATGAGGCCCTTTACAACAGCAAAAGAACTGCTGTAAAAAAATAATTGTAATAATTAAGACTTGGCTACGGGGAAGTAAAAAATTATATCTGTTGTTTGAAGCGGCCAAATTCTATGTTCAGGGAAGCCCTACCTACTCAGTGAAGAATCACTCAGCTACTGGAGTTCCAGATTTTCTCTCCCTTCCTGATATTCCTCTAACAGTTTCACTCTGAACCACGCATGTTAACACTTAATTGTACACTGTCATCCTTTATCCTCTAATTGTTTAGAGGTCTGGTGGCTTAGGAGTTTTGGTTTATTTTGAATGTATCCGTATTCTTCCTCGTGCAAGATCACTACTGTGCCAAACAGAAAATACTCAATGCATATTTATTTGACTCATCACTCAGCAAATTTTAGTAACCATCAAGTATGGGCCAGCTTAAAAAAAAAAAGTCACTGTCCCTTGCACTCATGTAGTATATGTATTTCCAGTACAGAAAGAGATGCTAAGCCAATAATCCCAGAAATATGAGTATAATTACAACCAGCGATGAGTGCTGTGAAGGCAAAGGACAAGATGCTGTAAGAGAGTCTACCAGGGGATTTTATGCAGATGGGGGATGAGGTGAGGCGAGGTTTTGTGAGGAACTGACACTTCATTTTAGGCCCAAAGAATAAGTTGGAATTATTTAAGGAAGAAGGAATAAAAACATCTTGGGAAGATGAAAGTGCAGGCAAGTTTGAAGAACTGAAATATGACCGGTGTGATAGGAGAGTGATAAATACAAGAGAAATGGAAGAAGATGCTGGAAAGTTTAGCAGGGGTCTGATCAGGTAGATCCTTATGGTTTTTAAACTTTGATGCTGCATAAACCGTGAGGCCATTCAGGGTTTTAAACCAGAGTGTGGCATGACCAGATTTACCTTTGAAGAAGACCATTTCTGGCTGCAGAGTGCATAATGGAGTAGAAAGAACAAATGTAGAAATAGAGAGACTATGGAGAAAAATATTTCATCAATCCAGGTGAGAAATGATACAACCTCATGGTTGTGAGGGCAGGTGACAGCAGTGGACGTGGAAAGAGGTGGGCAGGCTTGAGGTATATTTGCAAAGCTAAATCTTTAGGAATTAATGATGGACTTGATATGGAGCTTGAGAGAGAAAGGAATCAAACATAATATGAGGCTTCTGACTTGAACAGCTAGGTCGTTGCTGGTACCATTTGCCAAAATGGAAGAATAAAAGGGAGAGCAGGACTAGATTGAGGGGGAGTAGGAATCAGTAGTTAGCTTTAGATACTAAGTTTCAACTGCCCCTGAGGTGTCAAAGTGGAGGTGTCTCATAAGCAGCGGGGTGGACGGCTTGGAGCCCAGAGGAGAGACTTGTTGGGAGAAGGCAGTTTGGGAGTCACCCACCTACAGAGAGCATTTGGGAAACAGGATTGGAAGAGTTCACTTAGGGAAAGAGGAGGTGAGGAGAAGAGAGAAGGGCCCAGGAGGACAGAGCTGGAAAGAATTCCAAGCAGGACAAGGAGACAGAAAAACAAACCAAAAAAGACAGGATAGGAGGAAAGGAAGGGAGGGTGAAGAAACTCAAGGAGATGAGAATCAAGGAGAGCCCTTATGAGAAGCTGCTGAATCACCCATCAGCACCTTCCATTCAAAACGTCTGCCTTGGGTCATTCCAGTTGGCTTTTGTTCTCTCTGTCACTAATGCCTGCAATTCCATGCCACTTTTCTCCCAGTTGGCATCTTATGAGCTGCTCTGGAGAATGCATATCTCTTTGCAAAACTGCATGACTTACAAAAAGAATTCTTTGTATGCCAAATAAACTATGTTTTGGGGTCAAGCCATCTTAAACATAGACTCCAAATTTGGTGAAAATCGGCCCATTTTCATATGCTATGGTTAACAAACAGGCAAAATTTAATTTATGATTCCATTAGCAAATATTCTTTGCAGACATGTTCAATGAGCTGCAATTTTTTTCTAACTAGCCCTTATTCTACCTTCTTATCTCAAAAAATAATATTTTTAAAAATTACCCAAAATGGTAAGGGATACATAAACATTAAAAATAGTTGTAATTTTGTTGGTAAAATTACTAATAAGTTTGTATTGTCTTTTAAAATTTCCTTCAAAGGCCTATGTTAAATACATTTCTGTGGGCATATAAATTGGTACAATCACTTTAGAAAACAATTTGACATCATCTTTTTAAACTTTTTATTTAATAATAATGTAATGCCAAAATTGCACATAATTGTATAGCTCTGAATATTCACAAACAACATACCTCTATAATCAGCACTCAGATCAAGAAAGAGAATAATGCCAGTAGCTCGGAGAGTCCCTTGGCACTGTATTAAAACTGAACATTCCCTTCCCTTATAGCTATTCTAATCTCTCTCTCTCTTTCTCACATACACACACACACACAAACATGATGTAATTCTACATATGTATAATATATTATATACACATATACACACATATATCCCCAACAGAAATTCTTACATGTGGCCTCCAGAATTATGCCAGAATGCTCAGAACAAAACTTGTTATTATACATCAAAATTTCAAATAATTTAGATAACAATCACCTGCAAATAATAAATTGTAGAATAACACAATGGGATACAATACATCAGAGAAACTGAAAATGAACGAACTACCTCTAAGCACAACAATGTGGCTAAATCTTAGAAACCTAACATTGACTGGGGAAGAGAAAATTTCAGAAGTGTAGAATTGTATGGCACCCTTTTTATAAAGTTTAAAATAAACAATATAAAGTTTAGGCATATACATATGTGTGACAAAAACCAACAAGCAAGTAAATTCCAAACAACAATAAACACAACATAAAAGATAATGTTTTCCTCTGAGATGAGGCAGAGGGATGGGACAGGAGAAAGCCCAGGGGCAAGTTATAATGCAATATATCATTGAGACCAGGACAAAATTGGGAGCGAAAAGGGACACTGTTAATAATTAAACAATGATAATACTAGTAAACTGGGAATTCCCAGGTAAACCAGGACATGGGATCACCCTAGTTATTGGTAAGGCTCTAGTTCTCAGGTCGACTGGTGGGTTCCTGGGCATTCCTTCTATTGCAATTAGTTCGTTAATTAATTAATTAATTAATTAAATAAAAGAGAGCTGTTAATGAACAATGATTTTCATGTGGCATGAACCAATGACTTATGATTGATCCAATTTGGGATCCATCTGAGCTCCAAATAATGCTTTGTTAAGTAAAAATATTAATTATTTAGTGGTACAGAGCTTCAAATTAACCCTTGGGGTCATGAATGAGAAGAAATAAAGAGAACAACTATTTCCTAAAATATGGTCTAATTCAGGAAAGGAGATTAAAGAGAGAAGATTTACCCCAAGATCCTGAAAGACAAGAATCACCATGTAACAAATGTCATGAATTAACTGGTTATCTGATTTACAAACCTGAGGTTGACCTAATTACCTAGGAAATTCTGCACTTTGAGATGGATTCAAGTCCTATCCATTTATTAAGCCTAAGTAATTAGATCTTAACAAAATAGTTGGAACTGCTGTAAAACTGTTCATCAATAGCTATGAGAGTTTTGTACTGCAGGTGGATCTTCAGATTTATATGTGGTGATATTCAGAATATTTGGTCACCAACACAGCATAGGAAATGCCCAATCCAAACAGGTGCTACCCTTGGACCTGGGGCAGGGTCCAGCATTCTCCCTGTTGCACTGGCATAACTTTCCTGTTGCTGAATCATAAGGAAGTCCAGGTGAGTCCAAGGAGAAGGTACTGCAGCTAGAGTGTAGAGTTGACCCTTAGAAACATGGATTGTGGCTAATAACTAACCAGGTATGTAAATACATCAATATTTTAAAAATTACTACAACCAGAGTTGGATAAATGATTTGTTCAGACTAAAATTTACATAATTTGGTATACATTCATGAAGAAAATAAATAAAAATTGTATGCTTTTACAAATAAATAGGGGGAAAAAAGATCATTGCCCAGGACTATCGCAGGATCTTAAAAGAATAAACATTATTCATTTCATGCAAATCCACCTCTGGCTATAGATGTGCTGGTGAACACTAGCTGAGTATTTGCCTTGAGTCCACACTGATATTCCAAACCCTACAGATTTTCAGAGTAAAGTAGACTACATCAAGACATTGTCTCTACTGATGACGATGCCAGTGTAGACACAATCAGTGCATTTTTGGCTGCTGCTGTTTAGTTTGTGTATAATTAAATTGTAAATTAAATTTGATTTCACTACAGCAGGATGCTAATCTTTGAGAAATACCAAGGAAGTACCTAAAATTAGTTTCAGCAACAGTATAGCAGAACATGAGGTAACTTTACAACCACTATCACCACCACTTCCATAATTTCCAACATCTGTTGTTACACCATACTTAAAACACAATAAGGCATATAATACATATTTGTTGTTTGAATAAATGAAGGCAAAGCTAGATTTAAATCCCAGCTTGACCAATTAGTATTAAACCTTCTTTACTAATCTTTAAAATGGAGAAAATTGTCCTGGTGTGGTGGCTCACACCTGTAATCCCAGCACTCTGGGGATTACAAGAGGATCACTTGAGGCCAGGGGCTCTAGACCAGCCTGAGCAACACAGCGAGACTCTGTCTCTATAAAAATATAAAAAAGTTGAGTGTGGGTGATGCGCTCCTGTAGTCCCAGCTACTTGTAGGCTGAGACAGGAGGATCACTCTATCCCAGGAGTTGGAGGTTGCAGTGAGCTATTATGACACCACTGCACTCTAGCCCAGGCAATAGCAAGACCCTGTCTCAAGTAAATAAAGATATAAATTAATTAATTAAATTAAAATGGAGAAAATAATAAAACAAAAGTCTGCTGTGAGGATTACTGAGAAAAGAAGAAAAAAATCATATGGGAGATGTTCAAAAACTGCTACTTGTTTCCCTTACCTCCAGAATACAGTTAAAGAACACCAGTCTTGAGTCCCTAACAAAAGAATGAGCTTTCTCTGCTGAAACAGACCTCCAAACTCAAGACATTGGGACCAGGTTTTCCAATCATACAGAAAGGTATAATTAAGCCAGTGTCAACATGATGACTAAGTCCATGTCACTGTGATCCAAGCCCTAAGTAAATGTTGTTAAAGACTGTGAATTCCATAGAGATATTAGATTGAACACACAAGGGAATGTGTTCCATATATGATAGCTTCAGAGAAGGGAAAGAAAGAAATCACAACAATTTTTCACAATTAATGGAGGAGAAAGTGGAAGACAATACTGCTAGAATAATCCCCAAATTATTAAAGAATTCTAGATAACAAATAGAAACATATTGGCCATAAACACTTTTTGGAACAAGATATATTTAAATAAGTGACTAATATCAAATAAATATTAAAGCCCTTCTTTCTTAGCATATCAAGCAAAGAGTAAATTTTTCAGAAATTAAAGAAAGTCAAGAGAACTAGGAAAAAACAGGGAAAAAGCCTGCCTGTGGTCACTAACATCACTACTGTCATTAGTGATTATTGAGTTATGATTAATATCACCATTGGATGATGTGTAAGTTCTCATGCTTTATATATAATGAACACATTAATATTTGTTAAATGTGTGAACACATTAACAATATATGATAACCCTCTTTCTAGAAACTAGCTTACGGGTGTCAGAAGTTTTGTATTTCATAGTTTCATCATTGCTGTTTAATTTTAAGTACTGTCTTAAGTTACCCCAGTTCCCCCATCTGGTAAAGAAATTTTATATGTAAAATCAAGGCTTTTCTTTCCAATTACATTTCACTCACTTTCTGAACTCCATTTTTTATTTCCCTAATTATGAACAAAAAGATCCTGAGAAATAAATCCATTTCCACTTCTAGCTGCATTTCAAAATACGGAATATTGAGTCTCCATGGAATGCTCAGTCTCAGAAAGATTTTCCCCTGGGTCTCACAGAATATATTTTACAGCAGTGTAGGAGAGGAACCAATAGTTTTTATGGTCCTCAGGAGCTTTGGATGGGTAGAAGACCACCAAGAAATGGGATAAGATTTCAGTTCTGTGGGTGTTACTAGAAGGGATTTGCTAAACCTACAAATTTCCTCTTCAGGTTACTCTAAGTCAAGGTGACATATATGTAATATATATATACACACATATGAGTTGGTGATGTAATTGTGACAAATTGTTTCTGTCAAGATGAATTTAAAATACATTTTTGTCCTAAATATTTCTAAGAATATCAGTGAAAATAATGTTTTCCAATTTATGAGAGATCACTTGGTTACTTTCTAGAAAGACTTAAAGGATAATATGCAATCTAGCAGTGAGAGAAAAAATTTTGTTTTTACATCTGTAATTGTTTCAGCTTAAGAACATCATTTTCAGTTGGTACCTCCATGTTCCCCGAGGGTAAAATTTCTTATACACATATTGCAAATATCAAAAGTCCTTGAAAAACAAAGAAATAACATTATAACAATGAAAGTTGACTAATAGTGATGAGATGGGTGAGAAAAACAGATTAATAATAAAAATACTAATACTTAACCTTTGAAAAGTTTTTAGTTTGTGCAAGATGTGATTAAGTAGCAATTTTATGCATTATGTAATATAACAATCATATAAAAATAAAGGACAGTTGGAATTAGAATTTGAACCCAGATAAGTGAAACTCTGTAGAATGACAGAGTGGGAACAAGAAAACAAGCAACCTTTTAGACTACTCTGTTTTCTGTAACAAATTATTTTTCAAAACACCACCTTGGTCATATACCCTATCCTTCAAAATAACTCTCAGAACTGCAATTTGGCAAAATCCATCAGAAGACTTAAAAACCACCATGTTTTTTAAATTATTAATTCAACCTCTGAAATACAAATACAAAGATGTGCATTAAAGCATTGCGTAAGATAACGACATTTAGAAATGGCACAGACGATTTGGGATTTGTTATATAAACTATGCTAGATCTACGTAATAAATAGTTTACTATGTACCATTATAAATTATATTATAGAAAAATGTTTCTGGGCATGGGAAGAAAATGTTTACAATATATTGCTAACCTTAAAAAATGTACCCCATTTTGGATAGAGATAAAAATGTGTATGTCCACTTTGAAAAGGTCCTGGAAGAAAACACATCATGATGTTAATGTGAAACACTTCTGCCAGCGGTGTGCAAATTCCAGCACTCACATCTTCAGCGGTGATGGAGGGGTAGCAGCAAAGTGACTACTTCATCGCTGGAACTATGCCGTGAGTCTGGATGTTTTTCTAAGTGATACCGTCCCCAAACCTGGTTCTCTGGCCCAAGTAAACTCCCAGATAGTCTTTAATAGCTTCATTTTCTGCTTAAAGTATCCAGAATTTGTTTCTGTGGCTGCACTAAGGATCCTGACAGATACGGGTCCTCCTTAGAGTCTTCTTGTGCCTGTGAAATGCACAGCCTCGCTCCAAGCTGGCCTTTTGGGAGCATGCAGGGAAGAGGTTTGGGTCATCAGTTGAAAAATGATCAGAGTCAGTTATTCTCATGATTTCTGGAATTACAAAATACAAATTCTCTGCCCCAAGATGTATTTTTGAGCAATAGCAGAGACACTGGAAATTTACTGAAATAAAATTGGAACTAAGAAAGAAATAAGGAAACAGCTAGAAGCTGCACTTGCCAGATTCCACCTCAAAGGTCCTGGCTATGTGCACTTTTTACTAACAAAGGTGACAACTGCCCCCTCAAAGAGAACTCTTTAGAGTTCTGTGCAGTCAATAAATGCAGACCTACTAAGAGTTTCAGAGAGGATACTTTACTAAGGCAATTCCCAGGCTCTAAAAACAGCACCCAGGTGAAGCACTAAAGCTACCCTAACCCCAGAATGCCCTAATACCCCCTAAGATGTGATAACTGAGCAGAGTAGACAAGTAGATAATTCCAAACAGCAGAACAGAGAGGCAGCCTTTTAAAAGAGTCAAATAAAATCGATTTCATTTTCAGATCAGGTAGCCCACACAATCACTATCACTACCTCTCTCGATCCATACATGTGACTTATGAGGAAGTTCCTTTGACCATTTGGCTGAGGAAGACAAATTCAGACCCAGTTACAGACAAGTCACATGATATCCTGGTACCAGGCAGCCATGCATTGCTGGCTTACTGCAGTCCCACTTAAAGGAATGTGATGAAGGGGAATCCTCTCTCCTGACCAAAACTTGCAACAGTGAATCTTGTTATCCTGAATGCCAGGGAAGACAAATGGCCTGAGATTCTGACTGATTTATAGGCAGTTGCTGTTGGTTGGCTAGCTGGCCAGGAATTAGAAGAAGAGCCTTAGAAAACTGGTGAACATTGTCTGGAGAAAAGTTCTATGAATGTGGCAAGAATGGCAAAATGCATGAAGATGTTTGCATTTATTCCCTGTGAAATGCTCAGTGAAAGACATCCACTCTTCAGGAATTTCTCAACAATCAGATTGACAAAATAATTCTATCGGGCAACATCCTTCCCCAGACACTCCAGTGCTTATTCAATGGGCCCATGTGCAAATGTGCCACCATGTCACACAGAGGCAATGCAAGGCCTCAGCAGCACAGCCTTTGCCTCTACTCTGTCGCCACAGCACAATCTCTGATGTACAACATCAGTGGCCAACACTTAACACCTGACATGGCATCATGCTCAAAGGAATCAGCAGCTTGCCCATAGCAGGTTCTTACATGGACCTCTGCCACTTTGGAAGGGGCAGCAATTTGTCCTCACTAGGTAGATACCTATTCTATAAATGGATCTGCTATGCTTCTGCCAGCACTATCATCCATGAACTTGTGGAAATATCCTGTTAATCATCATAGAATCCCACAAGACATTGGAAACAAGTCATTTCATAGCAAAAAGTGCAGTGAGGAATTTATACCCATGTAATTCACTCGTCTTTCAATGTACTCTGTTGCCCGAAGGTAACTGACCTGATAATAATGAAATGAGTTGCTAATGATTCAGTTACAGAGTCAGCTGGGAGACCACATCCTGGGAATGTTGGTGCTTTGAACAAGGGACCAACATGAGGTTCTACTTCTCCCATGGCCAGTATTTAAAGGTTTGGAACAAAGGGTAGTTACTGTTATCACTAATACACTAGATAGTATATTTGCTTCATTTTTTGCTTTCTGTCCTTGGAAAGTCATACTCTGAAGATTTAGAAGTCTCAGTTTCCGAAAGAGAAACACTTTCATTAATGATACAAGAATTTTTCCATTGAACTACAGGTTGAAACCACCATCCAGATAGTTTGGGCTTCTCCTGCCACTGAACCACATCAGGAAAAGAAAGGGGATGTGGGAATTGATCCTGGTTACCAACAGAAAACTGGATGCACTGGGATCCTCCCTTAATACTTTCAAGTCCACCAGTACAAACCATAAGCAGCTACCCAATAAAGCCCAACCCACTAAGGGTTCAAACCCTTCATGAAAGACATCTTGGGTCACCAGCCAAATAAATAACCCCAACCAACTGAGATTCTAGTTAAGGGCAAGATAAATATAAAAGGGAGAGTGAAAGAAGCGCCCTCACGATTAGAGACAGAGATGAGGCTACATGGGCTTTGCCTACTTTGTTATGTATATATTAACAAATTATTTACATTTTGCCCTTTCCTATTTCTTTACTATTTATAGGAAGAGGTGCATGATGGTTAAATTTGCATTTCAATTCACAGATCATCATATATTCTGAGGAACCTCACATCTAGACAGACAAAGAGAGTGTTCTGTCACTTGACACCTTCAACTTTGAGAGTGAACAGTGAAGCATGAGTCTTTGCCCCTTTTGTGGGAAGGTGTGAGAACATCTTCTTTTGTGTTTGGAGTTACATTTTATTAGATGGAAGAATGAAGTTGTTGTTATATGGGAATAACTTATATACAGTTGGGGAAAATACATGCTACCTAGAAAAAGGATGGGCTGGGGCACTTATTTGCACTTTTGCTCACAGATTGATGTCCCGCTCTTACTCTGCTCTCCAGAAATTGGCTTTTACAAATATTTCCAGGGCTATTTTTGTGGACTGCTTTCTAGTTAGGTCAGATAAATGGGAAGCCCTAATATGAATTTGGGGCTGAAGGAAGAGATAAATCAAGCCCCTCCCCCACCACCACCATCCCAACCTTCCCACTGCTTCTGGTAGAGTCTCTGGCAGTAGCCTCATCTCTCCATGGTTCTAATTCTAATCAATGACCTAAACAGCTCTTCCAACTGTGGTTTCACCTCTTGCTGAGTGGCCCCAGCTCTGGTAATACCACTTTCTCCCTTTGCCCTCTAGGTGTGGGAATACTAGTGGTTTACTAATATAGTTAATGTCTGTGTTGTTGCACCATCCTTGGTTGGCTTTTCAGCTCTTCTCATTCCTTTGTAATACATTTTATGCTTCTTAAATACTACTCCCAGGCATTGACCCTGTTTTCCTCATTCAACCCAGTAGTTATTTCAGCAGTTCAGGTGAAAGATGATGATGGTTTAAAGTGAGGTGCTAGAGTGCTGAGATAGGGACCAAAAGATTTGAACAGAGTAAAAGACTTGCTGATCTATAGATTGTAGGTGTTGAAGAAAGGGATGAATCAAGAAGGATGCTTAATTTTCAATTTATGCAACTGTGTAGATAATGGCACCATTTATTGAGATGCACTAAGTAGAGGAAAAACAGTTTGGGGATAAGAATTTCAAAAATTCCACTTTAGACGTGTTCATTATGAGATCCCTGCAGGACAGCAAAATGGATTTTTCTGGCTGACAGATGCTTAGTAGAACCTAGAGATACGTGGACAGACCCTGCTTCCTTCTTCATACTTAAACACCCTCCTTTTCATTTACAATTAACTTATGAGTGGTATAATGCCAACTCCTTTTGCTGTTCTTGTCCTACAGGGGGAAAATGGAATTGCTAAAAATGTTTCTACTTAAACTATACTCCAATAGAATAAAATAATTTGGCTAAGTTTACCAAAAAAGATTTTACAATTCTGAGATGGCAAAAATAAGTGAGGATCTAAACAGGAAAACCTTGAGGCAGTGCTCACTGACTTGCTCTCCTGCTCTGAGCACAATGGGAAGCCTAATTATGCAACAGCCAGGTGCACTTAGCCATGTGTTGAGAAACTGCCCTCTCAACATTCTCTTTTAGGAAATAATCAAGTTGCCTTAGTCTCAGCTAAATTTCATCAGATTAAAAATAGGAAGAAAATAACTACTGACCTCAGAAAGAGATTCTAGAATCAAAAATAAAAATGTATAATCACTTTGGTGCCTGACTGAGGGATGTAAATGAAGCACTAGTTTCTGGCTTTGTGGATGTAGCCGTATTCTTATGTTTCTATTCCCAAATAGTCATCAGCTATTCACATATAAAAACAAAATCAGGAATCAGGAACTATAGTATTCATAACAAGAATGGGTGAGAAAACATGAAAAATATCACTGATATATTTCTGAAAAGGAAATCAGGTGTCAAATTATCTTTCCTAAATTTCACACATTTAGCATTAGCTATTATGGCTTCTTGAACCACTTATGAAGTTTAATCTTTTCAGGATAACGTCCTCCAAAAAGTTTGTGGAGTTTGACATAACATGAGAATTCCATCCTACAGCAAATGTTTGCTTTCTACTTTTGCTATAGACACTAAATTTCCAGTTAATGTGTGCAGGATTGCTGTGAGCGTGTGTGTGTATGTGTGTGTGTGTGTGCACGCGCGTGCTGAGTGCATCATTCTCATGGAAGGCTGGCCATGTAGGGGGAAAATGTGATGAGAAATAGGGCAGCCCGAGGCTGGGGAATTCCCATCCTTAATTAGTCTTATGAAACCAAAGATTCCCATGCTTAAAAGGTCAAAGAAAGAATATAATACACTTATGAAAAAGAGACAGCCTCATGAATCCAGTTGTTCTTGGCCCAGACAGCCGAAAAAATACAAATGCTGTCATAGTTTATGTGTGAGATAAAGGATAAAATATGGGAATTTGCTGGTTTACTGCAAAAATCATTTTGGCGGGGGGTGAGAACATCGATGGGAATAACCTGAGCTGAGAAAAGCTCCCTGTGAGGAATACATGTTATGGGAAACTATTAAAGACACAGTTTGGTCAATGACCTTCCAGACGTAGTTTAATCAAGCTGCAAGCACCACACCAAAAAGACAACCACTTAAAGAAGAGACCCCTCGACCAGCCAAGACATTTTACCTTTCCTCTATTACATGTGTCTGGTGTAAGACACTAGTGTGCAATAAATCTCTGGTTCATGCATTCAGAGGCTGCACTATAATAATGATAGACTATAAGTCACAGAAAAAATGTTACCTTTATTTTAGGACAGTCAATAGCTAGAAATAGTGCTCACCAATAGCACAGATGTCTAGTAGATATAAAAATGAATGTTTGGCAGTTGTTTAAAAATGGGAAGTACAAGGATCTGACCTGAAATATATTAGAAAATAGCAGCAGTTTCATCGTTTTGTCAGGTTTCCAGTTTTGCATTTCACTATTTCTTTTTTAAATCCCATGTTCTGGTTTTGGAAGGTAGAGCTGTAACTTTGGAAAACTGAAAAAATGTCTGTCATGCATTTCTAAAATAGCCTTGTAAATATCTGTGGATCACATAGACATACATGGGCTTATAGGTAGTTTTATTTTTCTTTGAAAATTTAAGGATAAATAAACAGTGGGACTCAAAGTAAGAGGAGGCTGTAAACAAATGGGAGTCTCCCACAAGGACCCAGGGGGACTGCAACTAGGACTTCAGTGTGCCAACTATTAGCTAATTGTGAGATGACACTAACTGACCAGGACTCCTGATCCACATCCCAGCGTCTGCCTCAAATGAGCTGTTAGAAGAAGAAAATGCTCATTTGCTGCCTCTGTGACCAAGCTCTCTGAAATCCAATAATGGGCAGTTGGAAATGAAGATCCCTCAAATAAGTGTGACAATGCTAGGGGTCAGAAAGTCTTCTGATATCCCTGAGGGATGGGTAGAAAAAAGCAGACTAGGTATTTTCAGTACAACAGGGTTAATAAGCTATAATTTATTTACCACTTTGTTGGGGTTTTTTGCTCAATGGAAGTCTGGAGAAACTGCAAACTTAGGGAAAAATGAATTACACTTTTAAAAAAATCTTGTTTTTTTCTTTTTTTTCTTGCACCCCACTTTTTTTGGTGGGGTTAGGGAGGGGAAAATGGTCAGGAAATTAGACAAGTTGATTTAGTTAAACAGTTGAAACTCTAGAGAAATCTGATCTTAACTTCCCAGAGGTTGAAAAGTAAAGCTCTGTTTCCTGTGATTCTCCATTTCCTGGGTTTAGCAGGAACGTGGATATCAAGAATCAAAATATGATGAGAAAGTCTGTCCTACTAAGATTTTCTCACCCCAGCAGGAAAGCACCATACCAGAAATTTCACAAGAAATTCTGCTCTCATGAGACTCACAGCCAGACTTTTAACCATTTTGATAAGTTCAGAAGAGCTTCAATCAAAAAGCTTTCAAATTCTTGTCCCCGGTGACCCCACAGATCCCTTTGAGAGCCACCCAACACCACTTCATAGTTCCCATAAACACTTGGACCTTTCCCTGTGAAAGCTGACAAGTTTTCCCGAAAGTCCTTACATACCACATTCAGCCTCGTTTTGCCAAATGTGCTATCTCAGTGGAAACTGCTGGAACTTTCCAGACAGATTTTATGCTAAAGGCAAAAAGTACCTCAGTCACCAATGTGCCCACACTGTTTTCTGAGACTGATGGTACCTACATATTTCATATGCTATGGTTAAAGTCCTATGCCTTTTTTTTTCTCCCTGTATAACTAAGCATTGCTTTCATAATACTTTGTGAAAAATGTCTCATAACTATAGTAATTACTGATGTCAACACCCCTGTTAATATTCTGGAACTGCAAACATTTCACATCAAATCTCTACATGGAAAGGGACTGCTCACCTCTACTTTGTAAATTAGCTATATGATTTATCTGTGGGAAACATTTCAAAAACATAGATCCATAAAGACATCTACCACATGATGGCTTTTCCATATGGCATCTCATAATTATTTTGCTGTGTGTGAACATGATGAAAACAGTTTCATAATTCTCCAAGGGTCAGAGTAAATTATTTCAATTAGACATATTTCAGAGCAAACATTACCTTAGGGTTTATTAATAATATTACCTGAGAAGGAACAGCTGCCTTTTATGCATAAAAAGCTGTCAGCTTCTTACCGCTCCTTACTATAGAAACCCTTGTGTGACTTTAAAAAAATGGCAGATTTTCTCATGCTTTACCTAAACACAGAACTTGGCAGCAGGGACCTGGTTGTAATCCTCAGCATGGGAGCTGGTGGGTGGATTTTTTTTCTCTATAAACTCTTGTATAAACCACACCAGTCTCCTGGTATTTATTCTGGGTAATGCTGGAAATTGTACACAGATCCAACAGGCCATGTAAAGGAGTTTTGTAACTTCCTGAAGCCCTTTCATGCAAAATCCCTACTCTGAATGCAATTCCAGAAAGATAGGACATTACAGCAGCTTAAAAGCAAAGGTTTATTCTGGTGTCTTTTCCTCCTCTTCTTTGGAGCCTTGCAAATATGAAATAGGTCAATTGGGGCAACATAATAACAATTAATATGACATTAATTGACCTATACTGAAATTTCAGTGCCCATTGAAATGGCTTCAGAGATAAATCACATGGACAGCTATATTGATAATGGTTAAGGATTAGAATTTTCTTCTATAGGTTGGTTGTTACTTTATAAGAGTTAGCTGGAGCTACGTGTTACTGCAGCACATCAATTAAGTTTAGCTTTAGTATTAGCACTAGTCTCTGAATGTGCATATTAAAAGATTTCAAGGCACAAGAGCCTATGAGGTGTGTGGGAAAGGAATTAGAAACACTCTTCTTGTCCAACAAATGTATCACTTTATCACAAGTTTTTCTTGTCTCTCACCCCAAGATAATAATGATCGCAATGATAATGGTAATGAGATGATGATTTTGATAAGGGTTTCTCACCAACATGTCCTGCTTTTGGCAAAATCTTCCTAAGGCAAATGCACCTTTGTCTTGGCAGAACTGAAGAAGAATTTACTTTTTAGGCATTTGTTGCTGGTTGGATGAAAGATGGTATGGTAGGTGGTAAAATTAGTCAACATCAACTATTCAAATATACTCTATTGGCACTGAGGCCCAGAGCAGCTTCTAATTTTCAGGGGACCTTAGCTGGGGCCATAGCTGCGACCTTTTGAGCATTTCTTGAAACAAACTGAATTTAAGCACTATGACTGAAATGTAAAAGGAAATTTAAATGTAAACACAAGCTTTCAAATACCTGTAACCAACATTCCTCTCACAAACACACACAAAGCCATAGTTAGAGTGGTTCACCACCAAAGGCAGCAACAAAACGCTGGAGGAAAACAGGGCTATCAGAAGAATTGACTAATATTTCCCTATTTTGCCAATGAATATTACAGAGCTGTGGGTGCAGTACTGTACTTTGGGGAATAGAAATGCAAATTGCAATCAGGAAGATCATTTGCATAATTCCTTCCTACTTTATTTTAGAACGAAATATCAATAAAAAATGGAGGACATCATAGAATTTAAAAGGACGCGTTATGTTTTTTATATTCCTTATGGAAGGGCAGAATGTCTCTTTTGCTTTTTTGTAACCATTCCAGAAATTTTAAAAGTGCTCTGCAGTAAGCACTGCTCCTCCTCCATCCCACAGTCTCATGCTCTCCGGTTCTCATTCTTTCGCATTTGGCATTCTGTCATGTCACATTCTTGTTTCGTACTTGTTTTGACCCAAACTCAATGGTGAAAGACTGAGAACCAAAAGCAGAGCCATAACTGGGTAAAAAGAGATTGAGAAACCCCATCGTGCTGTACACCAACCACTGGCAATAGTTCAATGTTTACTTACGGCACCATTTTATTTCTTCCCGTAGTGGCTCCTATCTGAGTAAATGGACTATTATCTACCTATGCGCTCTGAATAAAAACCTGAGTCGTTGTTGACCACTCTCCTTTTATCACACCCCAAATCCAAATCATTAGCAAAACTGTCAGCTCATAATCAAAACATACTTAAAACCCAACAACTCATCATCATCTCCAGGGCTGTCCCCATGAGCCAAGCTATTATTCATCATTTGTCTCTACTGCTGCCCATACTACTTCCTTCTATTTTTACTCCCTACAGTTTGGCCTCCTCACAGTTTTCTGTGATCTTTTTAAAAGATAAATCAGATTATATCATGTTCTATCCTTAAGCCTCCAATGCCTTCCCATTATACATAGAATAAAATTCAAATTCCCTCGCATGGCTTCTAAGTCCACATGAGATCGAGCCTCTGACAACCACTCTGACTTAATTTCCTATTATACTCCCACTTACTCGCTGCACTCCAATAACACTTGCCTTGATACTCCTTTATACCCCAAAGCCATTCCCATCTCAGGGCTTTTACACTCTGCTTGGAATACTTGTGTTCCAGATACTTGCATGGCTCACTCTCTTCCTTTATTCCCCTCTCTGTTCAACATTAACCTTCCAGAATTCAACCTTTACAATTCTACCTAGAGTAGCTTGCCATGTCTCTATCTGTGATGGCCAATTTTATGTGTCAACTTGACTGAGCTAAGGGATGCCCAGAAGCTGGAAAAACATTATTTCTGGGTCTGTGAGGGTATTTCCCAAAGAGATTAGCATTTGATTTGGTAAACTGATTCAAGATGATCCCCTCACCAATAGGTATGGGTATCATTCAATCTGTGGAGGGCCCCAGTAAAACAAAAAGGTGGAGGAAGGGTAAATTTTCTCTCTCTGCTTGCTCTGGAACATCCATTTTTTTCTTTCCTTGAACATCAGTGCCCTTGGTTCTTGGGCCTTCAGAATTAGACCAGGACTTATACCATCATTCCTCCCTCCCCTATTTCTCAGATTCAGACTGAAACTTACATCATTGGCTTCTCTGGTTCTCAGGCCCTTGGTCTCGAACTAGAACTATACCACTGCCTTTCCTGGGCACCCAGCTTACAGACAGCAGATCATAGGACTTCTTAGTCTCCATAGTTGTGTGAGCTAATCCTTCATAACAAGTCTCTTTCTTTATATCTGTATATTTCTTATTGGTTCTGTTTCTCTGTAGAACCCTGAGTAAAACACTACCACTTACCCTACTTTATTTTTAACATACTTGACATAAATAATATGTATTTATGGGCTACATTTATTTATTTCCTTCCTTACTTGCTCACTTAATTATTGCATCTTCTCCACCAGAAATATAAGCTCCATGAGGTAAGGAACTTTGTGTATTTTCTTACCAGTACATTCCCAGCACCTAAATCATTGTCTAGCATCTAGTAGTTACTAAATAAACATTCACAATCTAAATGGGTATATTTCATTCAATTTGAAGTTTTGTCATACATGAAAATCAGATAAGCAGCAAGATCTGTCATATAGTTTCATCTACTCTTCTCATGTTAAGAGAAGTAAATGTGTATTAATAAGCAGTTAGCTAAAAACTGGCTGATTAGCCTAAAGACGATAATGTCTTCCATGCCTTTCTTAATTCATGCCTACCACCGATACCAGGTAATGTATCGACTGTCTCAAGGTTTATCTACCTGTGGCCTGGTCAAAGCAGTGTGTCCACTTTCCTGTTTAACTCCAAGATTATAAAGTTTCATGTTCTGCTTGTGTACCATTGAAAGATTTGGACTACATATTCTCTAAGATCCCCTCCAGTAACATCATTCTACTTAAAATGTAGAAAAAGGTAGAGCCTTAATGGTGACTTATTTATATCCCCTTATGTTCTACTTCATTACCTACCCTATCTATAATTTTAATAGACAACTAAGGTGACTTGATAGCCTAGATTTCCACTTGCCAATGTAACTACTTTCAATGTTACACATTCTCATTGACTGTTCCTGATAAGTCTTACAATCAGGAGAATGTGTGGCTAACCAGAAGATTAGAAAATCATAGTTCTGATAACAAATCTGTCATTCACTATTCAAACTTAGCAGGTGGTCTTCATTTTGTAATTTGATTGCCCAACCTATAAAATAATATTTATGCACAGAACATTTATTAGAATCCTTTTAATATGTTCTTATTCCCAGGTTGGGTTCTCTGGTAGAAAGCACTAAGAATAAATTGGCAAGAAGGATACATCAGGAGAAGAGGTAAGGTTGGACAGAAGGAGAAGTTGAACAGCCACAGAGGCCCAATAAAACCTTGGCCAAAAGCTCAGGAGTGCTTTGGAGCATATGTAGCCCTTCAGAATTGGCCTGCCTTGGGCAGAAATGGCTGGATATTTACATCTGCCCTCAATCAGTCATTGGATGGGGGTGAGGAGTTGGGGGCCAGAAAGGCAGGAAGAGCACTGTCTTGGAAGACACAGTTCACAGAACCTTTGGAAACCCTGGAGGAGCTGACTGTAGAGACTGCTAGCAGTTGGGGCAATATGTCCTGTTTTTCAGGGGGAGCTGGGTGACACATTTCCATTCCTTCTAGCCACAGAACCATTAGCAAATCCTCTTATATCTTTTATATTAGCACAAAAGAATGAGATAGGTCCTATATGGGCACTCTTCCAAAGACCACTAACATAATACTGTATGTGTATTACTGTGCATTCTAGTTTCAACCTATAATGGACAATGGTAATAAATGCTTATGATCTACATGGAAGTATGCATGTATCTGCAAGTGCCCACGGGTTTGTGTGCATAAGAGATCTTGAAGTATGTCAAAGGTCATTTAGAGACTAATATCCATAGCAGAACAGAGCAATCACCAAATTCATAAATTGTGCTTTGGCTGGATTTCTCCTTCCTAGACTTTTCAAGAGCATTGGCTTTAGCTATGGGCCTACTTATTTGGCTGCATTTGAAATTTGCAAACCTCAGATCTCACACCACTGTAAAAGGTTCATCAACACATTCATATATGTAGTTGTAATATGAACAGAGGTTTACTTAAAAATAACATAATTCTTGAATTTTCTAAATATTTTTTGCTGTTAATGTTTTTTGGCCTGGAACTGTTAATCATAGAATATATCATAATTATTTTTTCCCTCTCTCCCCTCTCCACTTAAATATTTTAAAAACCATGTTGGCTTTTTTCTTGTGTTTTCAAATGCTCAACCAATTGGCTTAGCCTTCTTTTTTTCTGCTGTGTCACCTTTTAATACAGGTTTTCATCACCTCTGCAAAAGGGATTTTTTTTCTCTCCCCAGTGAAAACGATGGATTGGTAAGAGGCCCTGCAGCCTATAAACTGTTTCCTTTTAATTCGGGCCCGTGCAGTTTGGCCTGGCTCGAATTCAGGTAGTACTATAACTTACTTGAACCCCATCTAAAGGGTCTCCTGCTTATGTATTTATGCCTGAGCACTTGGGTGAGCCTTGAAACAACTTCTCTAAAGAGTGATGGGATGTTTGCTCACCTTCAGCCCACATTGTAATGAAGCATGCCCTTCGCTTTTAAAATCCTGAGGTTCTGACCTCTCCAGGTGAGACTTTCTCTGGAAATGGCCCCCTGAGGCTATTCCCAATTGTACAGTTTATGTGTAGGACACCAATAACTGTGTTCACTTTTAAGGGTTTTCTTTCTCTTAACATTGTCAGCTGCTTTCATGTTCCAACATAAAGTCCCACATAGGAAGTATTAAGAGAAGATTTCTAAACCTCCTGAAGCTAAACCCGGTAAAGCTTCCCTTTAACATTCAAATAGTCAGGGTCTTTGTGTAAATTACAAATTTTGCAATACCGTGTTCACTTTAAGAAGGGTGGTATAATATGCAAAAGAACAAAGAAATCTTTTCATCATTACTGTCATTGCCAAGAACAGGAACTGATGTTATTTCAGCTTTGATCTTTGTTTTCTTCCCCTCCCCCACTGCTTAACTCAATAATGTGTCCCTCCTTTACGTGATGCAAGTACCACTCCGCCCAACTCCTCCTTAATTACAGACTATTCAGGGATCCTACATGTCCTGAGATAGAGCTAGTATATTTCTGCCTTGTTTTATTCAAACCTCTACCAGGTACTGCATGTTCAAGACAATTTTCTTTTTAAGGCCCCCAAATATCAGGCTACATAGATAATAGCTCATTCAGTAATCAGTAGATTATGAAGTGGTTGGAGCAGTTGAAAATTAATGGATAGATTGAGACAAAGAGGCTACTTAGATTCTTTTGATGAGATGATACAGCAACTTACATTTAACCTAACTATCTGCTACTCCCTCTCACCCAATTAGCTATGCAATTGCAAATTTTATGAAAACATTTCAAACTGTATTTATATTACAGGCCTTGTCACATACAGTTTTTAAATAATTTTGGTCCAGGATTGAAGATTTAAAAGAAAAACAAAAACTTCTTTTTCCTTTATACCTCACCTCTCAACTTAACACTTGGACTAGCATCAATTATTCTGCTCATTTTGGGGGGGAAAAAGTGGGAAGAATAATGGAGGGATAATATTTGCAAAAAGCGATAGGCACACATGATGATAGATTTTTCAGCATGTTTCTGTGCTAAGCCTAGAGCAAACTAAGCTCAAGAGAGTCCTGTCCTCTAGAAGCTTACCATCTGTGACCAGAAAAAGAAGATATGAACAAGTAAAATAGCATTAAGCAAGGATTTGTATGAGTAGTTAGATGTCAAAAAACAATGATCATTGTGTGAAATGAAGTGTTAAGGGAAAAAGGTATCTGTGGGATGAATTGCAATCTCTCTTCTTTTAAGGTATTGTGTAAAAGGAATTTTAATTATGATGATGAAGTATGAGTGTAGTGAAACGAAGCTGAGAAAGTATTTCTGATATGAAGTCTTGTCTGAGAGGAAGACCAAAGGATGAGGTGGTCAAGATGCCTCTTCCTTCTAGCATGGTGAGTCAGCTTTCTATTACCCTTCTCCGATGGCAATCTTTTTTGTATTTCTTTCGTTGGTTCCAAACATTTCCATAAATTGCAATTACTTCCCACAGCGTCAAATACATTTTCCTTCACAAAGGTGATTATTAGGTATTAAAGTCTAATCCCATAAGAAATTTGTGAATTGTTAAGCCTATTTCTTAACTAGTCAAGAGCAAATCCCTCCTACTCACAACTTTTCATACTAATGTTGCATGTTATCACTTGCACGTCAAGAGAAAATTCTTCACGCAAAGATGTTCCCTCCAGAAAAGAACAAGAGCAGTTATTCTGTGCTAAATATATCCTGATGGACTTAGATCTTTCCAGTCTCTTCAGATACCTTTTAATTTAATGCAGAAAATTGTCCATATGTTCAATTGTAGGGGTAAAATATTAGTTTAAAATGAAAACATATTTGAAGGAAAAAGCAGTAAGAGGCCATTTATACAGAAAAAGTGCACTTTATAATAAAGTTGTAAAAACGTCACAAATCTTTATGTGCTAAATAAATGGCATCAAAGAATAATATTAAAAATGGACAGAAACAGAATTTCTGTAGAAGGCTTTACATTGTTCCCTGTCCTTGATGCCTCTAGTAGATCAAGAGGGAAATATAAACCATTCGAGAACAGTAGTTAATACAATTGAATTAATAAATATATTTTCATTATAAATTTTTCAAAGAATTTAAAATATATTCACAGAATGTAGAAAATTAGTCATGTACAGTTTCAGAAAATATTTTAATATATTCCACAAAGCAGAAATTCATTGTCTGACTACCATGAAATAATACAAGAAATAATAATAAAAGACTAAATAAACAAAAAAGCAAAAACTCTAGCCATTAAGACATTTATAATAATTTGTCTAAATAACTTTGATTGTACCAAGAAGAAATAAAAATTAACAGTTATAGATGATTTAGAAAATAATGAAAGTTAATATGTTACATTTTAATTCTTATGAGATGCAGCCAAGGTGGTATCCAGAGACAAAATCACAGGCTTGGAATATTTTTATAATCACATAAGATAAAAATGAAAATAAACCAATCATTCAGTTCAAGAAATTAGAAAAAGGAAACACACTTAAGGGAAATAGGAGGAAGATAATAGTGAAGATGAAAGCAGAAATTAATTTATTATAAAAGAGAAAGATGATAGAAATATTAAGTAAATTCAAGATGTATAAAAGAACAGAAAACTTCCTGCAAATAAAATCAAGAGGGAAATGATCATGATAGTAATTATAATGATAAATACCTACAATATATTGTGTGCTTTCTCTATAGCAGATGCTATCTTTAAAGTTCTGCATATTGCTTCAGTTAATCCTTAAAACAAAACTCTGAAGTATTTATTTCATTTTTCTTTTTTAACAAATGTTGTTACTGAAGCTGGGGGTAAAACTTACTATTATCACAAAGCTCCTTATATAGCAAAGATGGAATTTCTAAACAGCAACCCTTCACCCTTACTCAAAAACCTGTGTTCCTAACAGCTATACTATTTCTAACAAAATCATTTGATAAAATGGTCATAAAGGATTAGAATGCATAATTCTTAATTATTTTGATAAATTGGATAAACTGAACAATTTCTGACAAAATATACATTTCTCAATTGTACCAAGTTTCAACAGGCAGCCCATATATACAACCATTAAATGAATTGGTATTATTACAAAAAAAATTATACCCAAACATGGCTCTAGGCCAACACGATATTTTATTTCAACAAATGAGCAATTGTCTTTAAATTTTCAAAGAATAAAATTGCCAGCAGCTCTATAGTATTTATTCTAGAGCCTACAAAAGACTAAAAAGTAGTCTTTTAATTCTAAAAATTAAATATATGATATCAAAATCTGATAAGGATAACAAGAAAATTGTACATGTGTCTCAGTTACATAGATGTGAACACCAAATACAAGTACCAGCAATCAAATTAACCATTATGAAGACATTGATTGGATAAAATAAAATCCCATTACTCATTAGCCATGATACAGAATAGCTCTTAAATCATTCATCAGCTTCACCTTATTGTTAAATTACTAGAGATATTCCCATTAAATTCAGGAGCAAGGCAAGAATTCCCACCATCATCATTATTACATAATAATGTTTGGAAGACCCTGGCTAATTAAACAGCCAGTTAAATCATTAATAAGAAAGAAACAGACATTTGGAAAAGAGGAAACAGAGCTATCTCTGTGACTAGACCACAGTGGCAACCAAATATACAACTTTAAAACGCTTAAAATTAATGAGTGCTGGTAAGATAATCAAATGTAACAGAAAAATGATACCATTGTTAGCTTCTTATATATTAGAAATAACCAATTTATTGGAACAAAGTCCCATTTGCATCTAAATACTCCTCACAGCAGAAAAGAATGACTAGATCCCTGAAGTGGAAACCTCTGTGGCACACTGCTGACAATCTGAAATTTCCATGCTATTTTTACTATTCACAAACAAAATGTTACTGTGCTCCTACCAGGCACCAGGATCTGTCCAGCTATAGAGAAAACAGCACTGAAAATGATCCATAAGATCCTATTCTAATAGAGCATGCAATTGATTGGGATAAGTAGAGCTGGGAATGATAAAAAATAAAGAGTAAATACACAGGAAACATTAGAGCAAAAAGTGCTATAATGAATAAAATGAGCTAATGAGCTGGAGACACATGGGCTATTTTTAGTTAGGAGGTGAGACAAGGCCTTCCTCTGCAGGTGACATTTAACCTGAGACCTAAGTGGTGAGAGCCAAGTACCTATGTGAAGATGAGGTTGAAGAGAATTCCAGACAGAATCCTCCATTTTAACTTAAAACTTTAACTTTTATTTTGGATTTTATAATATATGCATGTTTCTGTTAATATAAATACATTGTGGGTTTTTTCCCCTCAATATTAATGGCATATTTATTGAGAAATCCATTTGGACTTAGCCTTCTCTATGCAGTTGCTTTGACTTCAGTTCATTTCCACTCTTTCTAACTAGCTGTTGGCTATTGTCCTCCTCCTATTGAATCTCCTCTTCCTCCTTTCTACTTTACTTATTAATTTATTCAGTAGACTTTCTCATCTTATCTCTGACTCTCACCTCCATCTGAACTCATTACTGAAATGAACGATGGGGTGTCTCATTTGACATATTACTTGTTAATAAAAATTGTGATACCCAAATGGCCTCAATAAATTGTGCCCATACAAATTAAGGTAATATCGAACTGGCTGTTTCAAAATGTTCTATTTTACCCCTTATCAGACTGACATACAACTCTAAGGGTGATCATATTAAAAAATATGTTAAAATATTAAAATAATTCCATTTTAATTCCGGTAGTAAGATGGTAGCAGGTTAGATCTGATTCTTCCCTCCTCTCGTGGAAAGTATACAAGCAAAACAACAACAAAACCCATGAACTCCATTTCCAGGGAAATCAGGAGACAAATTTCAAATTGTGTGTTGATTAAAGCAGGCTGAGGCTAATGAGGTCTTTCAGAAATCCTTGCTGAAAGACGCAGCGGGCGTGGCCGTAGAATATGGAAAATGGGGCGGCATGTTGAGGGGACTACTTAGTGGTGGCAGATCTCAGAAAGTGTCGGAAAAATATGTACCTTCTGTGCAGGGACAACGTGTTCACTGGTGACAGCGGCTGTGAAGATACTAAGGAGTCCTGGGATGACTGCAAAGCAGTGATGGAATGGGTTAGGTCCTCAGCAGCACAGAAGGCACGAGTTACAGAAAGGTACACACTGAGAAAATGTTCATCAAATAGTCAGTGATGTCTCTAAGACTTTTAAGGGTGATTTCCCTTAGCAATCTCACAGGGAGCCTAAGAAAAAGAATAGCTAGTATCAAAGAGATTTGTAGACTTGGCTTTTGTCTAATGGAGTGGATTATTAATTGATAAATAAGAAACCAAAAAAAGGTTTTTGTTTTTTTTTTTAAGTGACTATATTAGGTTGGATTTAAACAGAAAAAAACTGTACAAAATGAAAAAAGCTTTGAACCTCAAAGTTTCTGGATATACAAAGCTGGTTGAGAAAGCTGTGTAGATGCAAATATTGGTAATTTCTAATGGAAAAGGAAGGATGACACAAAGAGAAGAATCAGGAACCCAGACAGTGTAGCCAAGAGTCACAGAGAATCATTTTTAGAGAGTTGGACAAGCCCTTAAACAATGCTGGATTTCAGAATTGCTGTGACCCATATTCAATTGGATTGTCTATTGTAATGATTCTATATCACACTGCTCTATGTTGTGGCAGGCAGGTGGAGAGGGGCATAGAGCACGTGGACCTAACTTAATTGACAAAATCCTGGCCTGCAAGCTGTTGGCATAAGAAAATGAGACTTTTGCAGAACTTGGGAGGAAATCAAAGTATCTCATATGTTGGAGAAAGTAAATAATTTATGGCCACAAGATGGAAGGTGTAAATTAAAGATAGCCACAAATTATTTTATGCTATTCTCGTTGAGAGTTCAAGTATAATTCCCTTCCCCTTAAATTGGGGCTGACTCTAGTGACTTGCTTACTGAATAGAAGGCAATTGAAGTATCATTCTACTACTTCTGAGTCAAGGCTAGGTCATAAGAAGCCTTTTAGCTTCCATCCAGCCGCCTTATAAAAATCACTATTTGAGCCATGAGCTACCTTATGGTAAGTTTGACTACCCTGCTGGAGACACCACATAGAAAGGCCCTGAGACCACGTGGGAAGGAAGAGGGTCTCAACTGTGCCCAACAACCTCCTAGCCTTTAGCCATCTTCACAAAACCACCAACATGGAAGTTAAAGTATTTTGAAATCTTCAGACCAGCCAAGATAATAGCTGAATACCAGTAAATTATATCAGTTAATGAAATATGGAATAGAAGAACTGCCCAGCTGAGCCCTGTCTGAATTTCTACCCCCCCAAATTGTGAGATATTATAAACTATTGTTGTTTTATGACACTAGATTTTAGGGTTTATTTTAGGCAGCAATAGACAACAGAGTATCTAGAGTAAAATGTGTGTGTATATGTATGCACACACACACACACACACACACACACCCTATATTGTCTAAAAGATTAAGAGGGGGTGGGGACTAAGGGTCTTACACTGAGGTATAATTATAAAGCTAACCACTGGAACACAAATACAAACCATGTAAGACATCAAAGTGTCAGTAAGAAAAATGCAAAGAAAGCAGACTAGAATAAAGGCTTAAAATGCATGTGTGTGCTCGTGCACACACAGACACATACAAATGAATGCTGTGGGATCTTGCAATAAACAAATGTCTCTGGACAACTATTTTTCAATATGCAGCACAAATCTTAAAACTGACTATATATTTTGATCTGGGAATTACACAGGAAAAAATCTTCCAAAATATAAGAAATGTGTATACAATTTTATGTATAATAGTGTTCACTGAATGATCATTTTTAAGAGTAGAAATTTGGAGTTATATCATTACTGCCCAAAATGTGAAATGATTTAATAAATTATAGTCCATGATATAACAGAATAAGTGACCACTAAAAAACATGTTTTTGTGAATATTTAATAGCATGAAATTCACCCCAAATAGAATGCTAATTGCAAAAGAGCAGAAAACAAAACTATGTAATATAGAATATGATGCCATTTTATAGCAATACAAGACAAATTAATATATAGGTATAGATTTTATTAAAAAAAGAACAAAAGAACACAAAAATATCGGTAATGTTCCCACCTAACCTTAGTGGGAATAAACTTTTATTCTCTATATTTTGGGAATATCCACTCATATTTTTATAAATTTTGTTGAAATTATAAAAATCTATTTTAAATAATTAAATATGTAAACTATCAATCAAACTAAAGATTTTCTATCTTTCATAGATAGAGGGAAGCTCTCTATTCTCTCTTTTAAACTTATGAGCTGGATTCCAGAAAAGATGATGCTTAAATCAGCACAACCAAAGTTCACAATTTACACCCTAAGGAGACATATCTGGAGCAAACTTCTTAAGCATAATTCATTCTCTGTATTTCTGGAATACCTATTGTTCCTGAGGTGCCCACAGTTGTCTAAAGAGGAATTGTCTAGCTAGATGTCATTTTAGATATCTTTCAGTTTCCTCAAAATCTAAAGGCAAAACCTTGTTTGTGGGGCCATGATCTAACCAGTGACACTTCTTACTAGGTATTGACCTTTGAATACATATCAGTCAATTATACAGAACATGGAGATACTTTACCTCTGACAAACTATCCAATGAGTCTTTATTTAATTAATGGTCCCTAATAAAACCCTGATAGTTTGAATATAATTTCCAGGACCCTTAATCATTGGAAAAAAAAAAAAAAAAGGAAAGAAATCTTTCCAAGTTCTTTCTTGGTTTTCTATTATTTTTGTCTGTGGTCCTCCTTTGTATATTGAGTAGTTTGCAACCTACATTGATTATTTTAGGGTGTTACATTACTCTATGTTTTTTTTTTCCCATTCTGTCTCCTAGGATCATGAAACAGTTAAATCTCCAAATTCACCCTTTAAGAGCAACACACGTAGCAGGAGCATCCGTCTCATTATTAGATTATGTGGGCACCAGTGAGGGTAGAACTCTGAGCAGACTAAGTAATAGCAGTGGAGGCATAGCTGTGGAAAAGCAACCCACAACTTGAATGGCCAGGACACAAAATTACCCTTTGGTCTTGGCACAGAGATAGGCACCATTTTTTTTTTCTATGCTTCTCTCTTTACTTCAAACAAAAAAAAAAAAAAAAAATATTCAAACTCATTAGTTTACATTACTTTCAATCCAAGATCTAAAAATATGAAAAGATTAATTTTTAAATATCTAGCTATTTCTTCTTCCCCTAGTTTTCTCTATAATACTTTCCCATCCAAAAAAGAAAAAGAAAGTGCTTGGTATTTAACTGGACCTGAAATCAGAAGAGCCTAAGTACCACAAGAAAGACTGCTCTTTTGATATTTTTGGCGAGCACCAGGAGTGGATGTTCTAGAATTATGGCCAAATTTTCAAACCAATTTTGCTGACTAACTTGTGAGTTTCTGAGCCTTTGGAAAGGAACAGATAAGCAACTCAGCGTCACACTTTTATTTACATAAAGCCCACACACTAAAGGTCTTCGGGTTCAACGAAGGTGGCATTTTTACAGCTTGCACAGTATTATTGCCTGGACCCCACTGACTACTGCAGAGGTGGCTGCAACATCAATGGTCCCCCAGGCTAGGGGGCAGACAAACCACAGAACCAAAAGAGGATTTCCTAGTGGCTCGATGAGTCTAGTGAATAATTCTCTGGTCACATCTACACTCCACCCTAGATGTTTGACAATCCTGCTCTATGCTCGCTGTGCTTGGGACACAACTATGAGTATGACTTAACTTTTAATTGTAACCAGCAAGGGTTCAGGGTCTTTTCACTCACATACTTTTCTCTCTTGTGAACATTCCTCTTCCAAATGTCTGCACAGCCCACTCCTTTACTTAATTTAGGTATCTGCTTTTGGTCATATCATCAGAAGACCTCCCTGACTACTCAATACAAAGAGATAAAATCCCTCTGCCTTTTCTAACCCAAATAGGGTTGACAGATTGGAGGGGGCGAGGACACCCGGTTATATTTCAATTTCAGATGAATACCAAATATTTCATTTTTTGGTATAAGACTGACCCAAATAATGCTTCAGACATATTAAAAAAATTATTTGGAATTTATCTGAAAGTCAAATTTAATTGGGTATCCTATATTTTATCTCGCAAGTCTAACCTTACCCCAGTACTGCCTTTTCTCCCTCTATTTTAGTTTTAGTATATATTGCCATCTGACTTATCACATATTTATATGTTTTTTATCTGTCTTCTGAGCTAGACTGAGGACAGGGACTTCATTTTGTTCACTGTTATATCCTAGTACCAAGAACAATGCCTGACATGCAAAGCTTTGTTGCATGAATGAAATGACTAAGTGAATGTGGATACACCGATATGTAGAGCTTGGGGGTGTGGTCTAGGTGCTCTAGGATCGCCTCCCAGTCTTTCTCCTTTCTCTCCTACTCCTTCTTGGCCAGCAAAGGGCAAGAACTGAAGACCTGCTTTGGCAGCTACAGGTTTCCAGGAAAATTCTGCTTAAGCCTCTCCAGTTGTGCAGACTTCTTTACTAAGACTCAGCCAGCCGGTTTCGGTTGCTTGTTCTTGCCTAATAATTTATACAGGAACCGAAAAGGTGGAGAAGTTTGGGGATTCTTAGTGGGCTATATTCTTAGAAAGAAAAACCCTGTTGGATAGCAAATGTCATTCTGGATTCGATCAATGTCAGGGCAGAGCTCACAGAATCTCATTGTTTATATCTGACACAAATCTTCATTATGCAATTGAAAATGTTCTCAGTTACTCTAACTTACTTTTAATAAAAGGTTTAATGTGTTTTTATTTCTTCCAGACAGTAGATAAAAAGGTGTCATAAAATATTGATTTAAAATCCTATCAAATTCGCCCTTTTTTCCAAATTATTTTTGTTCTTTGAAGACAAATATATGCCTTCATGGAATTTGTGTGTGTGTTTGTGTGTGTGTGTGTGTGTGTGTGTATTAAGGCTTTTTAATGCTATTCTTTTTATTTTTAGAAAAAAATATTATTTTTCCATTCTACACTAACAATGAGAAGCAATACAATGTATTATCTAATTGATGTAAATTAGTGTTAATATCTATATGTCACAAAAGTATTCATAAACACAACTACATCCCTTGAAAAAAATCTGCCAAATGAAAGTTTTAACATATGAAATGCTACAGTTTTAAAAATTAACTAGAAATAATATTAAAATTAGGAGACTATACATGACTAAATTGTATCAAGTTCATTTTATATGTAAGAAAACATCATTGTATGTAGAATAAACATAAAAATCTACTAAAACCCATAAAAATGATGTAATTTGTAAGTTATGAAATTCTAAGTTTCTCAAACAACTACTAGTACTTTAAAGTTAATGGTTACAATTTAAGGTGCTAACAACAACTGTTTGCCATAAGTAATCTGCTAATGATAAAGTTTTTGGTTAACCAGTGAAGTGAGAACTCCACTATCTCTTTAATGGGTTTACCAACAGCTGATTTCCTTGCTATATATATTTTCACATAGTTCTACCATGTCTCCATTCTCCAGTATGTTTTATCTTGATATTTCAAACATAGTCCTTGCCTTTCAACATGTCTTGCCTCTATTCATCACCAAGGGCTACTCCCAAACTCACTGTCTCTTTGAGCCCATTAATAACCTGATCCCCATCTCAACTCTGGAAATATGATTTCACTTCTTACTTTACAGATAATAAAGAAGCATCCTTTAACTTTTAGTTCAGTCATTAATAGGCTTCCATAATCCCCAGACATGCTTCCCTCTCTGAACATACACAGTATACTTACAATAAAAAGATAGTAAAATGTACTAAGTAATTATTGTATGCCGAGTATTTTCTATGTAGTTGATAAACAGTAACTAGTTTATTCCTAACATAGCATAGATATTTTTTACTCTAATGTAGATTTTTTTTTTTTTTTTACTTTTCAGAAAAGATGACTGAGACCCCCAGAAACAGAGTAACCTAGGATCCAGCCTTAGAAGGTAGCTCCAGAGCCCTGGCCCTCACCCACTGGGACCTCGTGTCTTACATTGACTACTCTGCATGCTATCTCCCCAGCTGACTGTGTCAGCCTGAAGTTCAGCTGGTCTTCATGAATAAGCCTTGTATCTCCAGTACCAGGCATAGACTTTATCTAGGCATCATAGGGAGAGAAGGAAGGAAGGGAGGAAGGAAGAAAGGAAAGGAGGGAAGAAGAGGAGGAGAGAGGGAAGAGGAATTAAAGCAACACATAATTTTTTAAAAAACAACTCAGCTGGTATTTTAAGCTGTAAGCATCTTCTGAGACTTGACCAATTTATTCTACCAAAGACAAAGAAGCAAACAAACAAACAAAAAAACCCCAAAACTCTCATCCACCCAAAGCAAACAAATGAACTAAGTCCTCATTTAAGCATAACTCTTTTCCTCTAGGACACCGACTGAACACAAGACATATTGGAGTTTAAATCACTATGCATCTTGTCAATCACTCATTTAAAAATGTTTATTAAATACATATCATTAGTCAATTGCCAGGGTGTTTGCCCTGTTCTCTTTTCTTTAAGGGAAAAAATATCATCCTCTGATGTACATAATTTAACTTATTAATTATATTAATTATTAATTATCTGTTTTATCCTTTTGGAATGTCAGCACCACAAAGGTACATTGTTTTGCCTTGTTCCCTGATATATCCTAGGCACCTACAACCATGCCTGACAGATTATACATTCAATAAATAGTCATTAAATGAACAGATGAGTGTGCAAATTATAGAAGCTGAAGAGAGTACGGTGCGTTTAGTAATGGAAAGGAATTAGCAAGATTTAGGCTACAATAGGAGACATATAGTGAAGGAAACTGTAGAGTCAAGAGTCACTGAGAACAGGGAATGATACTTCCAATAACCAAATAGGGAATACAAAAAAAAAAAAAAAAAGAGAAAGAGAGTTTGGGAGTAAGTTAAAAGTTAAATTTTGACTAGGTTGAGTTTGAGTTGCATGTAGAACATCCTGGTGAATTCCAGTAGACAACCCCAAATGTCTAGCCACCTAAGAATTACTAGTATACAAAGGTTGTAACCATCAATTTATTCTATCGTACATTAATATTTGTGACTGAGTTTGTAGTTGATTCCTTGCTCCTTAGCCTTTGGTTGCAAAACCACATGTAAGTTGGAAAATAGGGCTGAAACAAAAAATAAAATTAAATAAAATATGTTTCTTAGAACTCAGTGTGTATGTCTACTTGTATATGTGTCTGGCTAATGTAAGATATTTGGAGTCTGAAATACAGTGCTCCTCATTTGACTGATTGGAGGATTGAAGGGAGCTGGTTGATGGCAACTATTTTGTCTCATACATTAGGATTATTTTCATTAATAAAGAGATAAGATAGAGAAAATGGAAAGTCTTTCAAAGAGAAAATATCATTAAGACAGGTTCTAGTAATGAAGAAAATTATGGAGTCAACACTACAATGGAAAATTTAAATTTTGGCAAGGAAGAGAGAAAGGGGTTCAAGCAAATGTACAGAAATCCTTTAAGGAACATAAAAATGTCAATAGAGTGCAAATTGTATGATATTGATATTCTCAAAAAATATAAGGCAAGTGTATCAGACAGGGTTCTCCAGAGCAACACAGCCAATAGAATATAAATGCTCTACCTTGTATCAAGAGACTTCTTTTGAGGAGTTGGCTCACAGGATTGTGGGGGCCGGCAAGGCTGTCAGACTGGAAATTCAGGTGAGAGTTGACGTTACAGTCTTGAGGCAGAATGTCTTCTTTGGAAAACTTCAGCTTTTGCTCTTAAAGCTTTCAACTGATTGGATGAGACCCAACCACATGATGGAGGGTAATCTCCTTTACTTAAAGTCAGCTGATTATAGATGTTAACCACAATCTAGTAACACTGAGATTAGTGTTTGATTAAATAACTGGATACTATAGCCTCACCAAGCTGACACATAAAATTAACCTTCACAACAAGATTACATGCAAGGTTCAGGTTGGAGTAAAAAAGGCAAAGGATATAGGTGATCTAGTTTCCAGGATGTGTCTCACCATTTGTTCAGAAAGGTAGAGGAGGGAAGGATGTGGGTAGGAGCATAGCAAGGAGCTACTTGAGAAGATAGTGCCTCGTGAGAACATTAAACAGGCAACAGTGGTATACCGGGAGCATCACTGGGCCAGAAACTAGAGCACCTGGATCCCAGCTTTTTCACTTATTAGTTCTTTTAATTTGGTTATCAGCAAACAATTTATCCAAACCTAAGTGGGAATATCTAGCACCACTCTACATACATCAAAAGATAATTTCTCAAGTCAGATGTGATTATATATGTGAATGATAATACAAAATATACATCTTCATATTTATGCATCTTTTATTACAGCCATTAAGACTTTAAGAGTTGAAGTTGAGTTTACTTCAGTAGAGACGGGGTTGAGGGAACATGTAAACTCAAAAGATATGTTACTTTCAACATTGAGAGGAGATGGTCACCAAATGCCACTGTCCACTTAATGCTGCCCACTTTCTTCCCTCAGCCTTATCTATTGGAGCTGAACAATTCCAACCCACTGTTGTTATAACAAAGCACCAATATCCACTTCAAATTCAAACTATGATCTCAGTGAATACGAATTACTTCTTCCAGGTTATGATGCTCAATATGGAATTAACATCTACAAGTTCAAATGAGACAGAGTTACTCTCTGAGTGAAGATGTAGCAACAAAGATTTCCAAGTGTTTAATCAAAAGGTGATTCATAGTTTTAATACTATGTTATTATTCCTTCTTCTAGCTTTATGGATATTTTAGTAACTATCAAAATGTCTACATGGAAGACAAATAATTTGAAAGTCTTGACTTATTGGAGGTTTACTATATATAATCAAATTATATTTAAGCATAATTAATAGTATATATAGTATTCTGATTAATGAGTTGAGGGAACAATAGAGAAAAAAAGCTTCCTTTTATCCCAATAAAGAGAAATATCTATGTGTATATACTACTCACTTTAATGTGTTTGAGGATCAGAAAAAAATATTAATATTACTACAAAAATGAGGGAAAATTTTCCAAGTCCAAGTCAAGGACACCAGCAATAAGGATTAAAATCTATACAAACCTGACATAAGGAAAGTATAGTCTAAGTTAACACATATGAAAATAAACATACTAGCAAGTAAGCAATTTTGTTTTTACCATCAAAGTGATTATTTCTCAAAAATGGTTCCCTTAAATACCTAAATTTCTAGTATGTTTAAATATTTATTTACAGATTATCATTTGTTTAGTGTGAAAGCTGGAAGATAATCTGAGGTGCTCTCTGACAGTCAGAAGTCTATACCAATTACAGTTTCATAACAGAATAAAGATAACAGCATATTATCATATTTAACTGAATAGCATATTCAATTGAAATTGAAATATAAAACAATGAAAAACATATTGCTTTAGAAAAAATTAAATTACACTCAAAATTTCTGAAGCATTTTCACTGGGTAAAGTGGACTGGTGTGCATATATTGATCCAATAGAAATCTTCTTCTTTAACTTGGGTCCTCCCAAAAACCAGCCTCAGGGAAAGGGTGCCTGGTCAGGCACTTTGTTTTGGGAAATTTCCCCAGGGAACAACTGTGGGTGGTACTGGAGAAACCAAACCAGCAGAGGAGGGAAAGTATTATCGAAGTGAGTACCACCGTGGGAATTGGGACTCATTGCCACTGGGGACCCTCTGAGAAACCCTGAAGAATTCACCCTGGCCAATGCCTGAGACCAGTGTAGAGGAAATGTTCCATCATGGTTCCTAATCCCCATTGGTCAAATGTCCATTGAAGATGAAAATTCCTGATTCTTCCAGTGGTGCACTTGCCCAACCTTTTACTCTGCAGCTGCAGAGAATTCCGGGACAGAAAGCAAGAAATTGAATGCAGCTGAGGCCAGACACTATCAGGCTCACGGGCAATCACCTGGCTGCCAAAGCAATGGCCAACAGGTGAGCTGCAGCAAGGTGAGATCATGCAGTTTCCCTAAGTGGTTGGCCTTCTTCAAGTATCACTGGTACAGTTTAAAGCCAACCTGGATGGCAACCTGCTTTTAGAAGAGGCTAATTTTTTTCAGAGAGATCTGCTCTAATGTTTTTGGTAGAGTTAGGTAAATGCATTCACAGAACTTTGGATCCAGAAGGTATCTCAGAAGTTTTCTGGTTAAGATACATGCTTTTATGTATTAGGAAAGAAAGGCTCCTAGATGTTTCAATACCACAGGAGCCAAAGTAGAATGAGACCTAAGTCTTTTTTTTTCTTAACCCGGAGCTTTCCTTTTTTAATGCATATTTAAGATTCATTCATTTGTTCCTCCACAAATATTGAATGCCTTCTGAATACTTGAAGGTATTATACTGGATTCTGGGGACACAGTGGTTAGAAACCAGACATGGTCCCTGCAATGAAAGAAAAATGGAGGTAGGGGCAAACTGGGAAAGAGAGAAAGAAGAAAAGAAAGCAAATGTATAGTTACAAATCATGTTAAGTGTTTTGTGGTACAAATTTGTGACACAATAGCCTAATAATCACTAAATAAGCCTCACTTATCTGATTCTAGACACTAAATACCTGTTCCTGTGTAACTGTCTCAAGTTAGAATGCTGTCATTAGATGCTTTCTTTTAGCATATACAAGTATGTCTAACAAACCCAGTAAAGAAATAAAAACTGAAAATTCAGTTTCTCCCCAGGATGGATAGAGGACTAAGTATACAATGTTTTATTTTCATTTTCCTCCACCTTCAAACATTTTCCTCCCTCTGCTTTCATAACGTCATACTCTTCTTTTCCTCCCACCTCCCTGACTATTGGTTTGGTTCTTCAAACTTCAGCTCTTCCTTGATGTTCCAATGTTGCCATTTCCTGGGCAGGTTGTGTGTGTCCTTCTTCTCCTTCTATCCTCTTCTTAAGCAACCTTATCCATTCCCCATGGCTTTCCATGCCAGCCACACACAAAAGCTGCACAGCTTGTCTACCTGCAGTTGAGATCTCTCCTCTGAGCTCCATGCCTTGTAGCACACTGCTTTCTGGCTATTTTCACTTGGAAATTCAAAGGCAACCAGTAAAAATGAAACGTGTGCCTTCTTCCTCAGTGCTTCTCTCTTTTCCCACTGACAGGCATCCCAGAATACCCACTGCACAAATCAGAAACCCAGGGGCATTTTGCAAATACCGTCTCTCAAATTGTTCCATATCCATTCCATAATAAACAAACATTTATTGGCACCTGTTGGGCTTTACCCATACCATTGTCCCATTCTTGGACTCCTGCTACCACCTCCTATCACAGGTGCCCATTTCCATTCAATGTGGTTTTCCACACCATGCCAGATCGTTCTTTCCAAAATTCAAATTCTAGCTGTATTCACCACTTGTGCTCTTTCTCTCTTCTGATGAAAATGTCAGTGACTTCCATTGCAATCAGTTTGAAGGCTGGATTCCTTCACACTGGCCAGAAGGTGCTACCTAGTCTGGCCTATGGAGGCTAAGAACATACTCAACTTTGTTTAATGGTGTGTAGTTACATTCCGGTCAAAACAAATGTTCTCTACTTTCCTCACACAAAATACATGATGCATGGATCTTAGAGGTCCTGTCACAATTATGAATATGAATAACCAAATATGATATCTTTAGGAAAAGATCAAATCTCTCCAACAGCTTCCGGTTTCAATCATTTCCCCCCTCTTTCTAGCAAAAAGAAACCTATAAGGAGCCACGTGTTCAAAATGTTTAATGGCATTAGTTAAATTCCATTTAAATGTGCAGTGGACTGATTGTTAGAATCCTGGAGCCATGATTACTGAAGACTAAGGTTCTGGCCATGGACTTGTAGAACTGGGGTGAAAGGTGTTAGGGGAGAGATGAGAAGAAAGAAGAAATACAAGGTAATGAACAACCTGGTGAAGGCATCAATCCATTAGCAGCACTGGACTACCAGATCTTGATGACAACATTTGACAATGGTCCTCTCCAGAGGTAAGTCCTTTCTCCGGGGGAAGGGGAAGAATAGGAGCATGCCAAGTTCATTAACAATCTTTTTTATTTTCCACAGAGGCAGCCCACAGAGTAACACTTTCAGGTCATGGGAAGGGTTGCAGTTGTACTCCTGAAATGATAAAACTCTTACAGACAGCAAATCAAAAGAAAGAAATACAAGGAGAGGAACATGGCTTATTTAAAAAAAAAATAAACTGAATACACCTAAAATATGTCTCAAGAAAACAGCTTTCTTCCTAGCTTTTCTCTTTCAAAATTTCAGAGGCAGGCTGAGTGCCCATAACAATAGGGAATAGTTAAAAAAAAAAAAAAAAAAAAAAACCTAAAGTGTAAATATGTATTTTGTGGTCTTTGCTAAAACCTGCATTTTGAGTTGTGCTTCACGGTGACTGCTTTTGAAATGTCAGTGCCACAGCAGACTCAAACTTTATCACGATTTGATCTATTGCCCAGACTGAAGTGCCACTCATATATCTGTTTTCATTTCTTTTAATAAACTATTGCTGGTTGCCTCTACAATTTGAAGAATTCTAAATATGAATGAATATGTATTACATTTTTTCCTTTTGAGTGACCATTGTGAGAAAGAGATGCAGAATTTAAGCAAACAAAATCGACTTTTCTGAACATTGAGAAGTCTCTGGAATTTCTTTAACATATAAACATCAATCAATAGAAATATCTAGAAAGTTACTTTCTTTACTTATGCTGAAGTGAAGATATTAGCATTATTTTAGAAATAACAAATCATCTTGATTGACCTTTTCTACCAATTAAATTTATTAGCTAATTGCTCGATATTCCACCTGATTTTCATTTTAGGACATGGACTTTTAATTAACTCAAGGGACTAACATAAAAATGAGAATATTACTGAGTACATATAAGTACTTAATACATGTTGACTAACTGTAGTTTTATCTAATGTGTGTTTAATAACTATTTAATGTTTTTTCAAAGTTACATTTTACGTTATTCAATGAAGCTAGACCTGAATGACTAAATGGACTTTTACCTTGAGGTGAATGTCCAAATTAGATCCAGAGTGAAGGAGAGTGAACAGCCATCCACTGACGCCAGGTGACCTATCAGAAATGGGCCTCTCCCTTTTTGCTACTATCTACATTATTTTGATTCATTCTAATCATGTGCATGGCC
>CM052439.1:69265583-69313900 GCA_028533085.1 Varecia variegata
TTATGTTCAAAAACAAAAATTAACTACTCTAGGCCAATCTATTTTCCAGAAATTCTAACAGCAGTTTTAAACAAAACAAAACAAGAAAAGCCTAATTACTGGATCTCACCTACTTTTGCATTAATGATGGATTAAGTTTCAGTACCAGGTAGGAAAGAGAATCTCACCAAACATTAGCTTCAATCAGTAGTTTGCAGAGTTAATAAAGGATAAAATAAATCATCTGAAGTCCTTCCTTAGGGTAGGGTCGGGCACACCACCAAACAATGACAAATAATGTTTTAGGCATTTTATTTATTTACTTATTCAACAAGTATTTATTGAGTACTTAGTGTGTTTCAAGCAATGTACAAGTTCTTGGGCATAGACTGTGAACGCAAAGCTGACCCTCCCTTCAAAGAACTTATATTTTAGCAGAACAGACATGTATAAATTGAATAACTGCACAAATGGTTTTGGTGGGATGATATTATGAAAAATGAACTCATGTATTTAGTATTTTCTATATACTTTCTTGAGGTCCTTGGACTTCCCTTATTTAGTCAATAAATACCTTCTGTGTTTTTGCCTCAGGCAAGGGGTGTGACAACTTAAAGAAAAAAAAATAATTCAACTAACCGAGTCTATTCTTAGCTTGCTCCTCAGAAGGAAGCAAGGATATAAACCTCAAGTAATAGAAAATGTATTAATTAATGAGTCAGAACCAAGATATTATACTTCAAGATGAAAGATAAAATTTCCCTGTAATCCTAGAACTCTGGAAGGCCGAGGAGGGAGGATCGCTTGAGGTCAGGAGTTCCAGGCCAGCCTGAGCAAGAGCGAGACCCCCATCTCTACTAAAAATAGAAAAAATTAGCCGGGCGTGGTGGCACATGCCTGTAGTCCCAGCTACTCGGGAGGCTGAGGCAGCAGGATCAGGATCACTTGAGCTCAGGAGTTTGAGGTTGCTGTGAGCTGGGCTGATGCCACGGCACTCTAGCCCAGGCAACAGAGTGAGACTCTGACTCAAAAAAAAAAAAAAGTGAGCTTTTTCCTAGAGCATCAGAGTACACTTTGAGTGAGTCTGGAAGAAAGAGTTCTGGCTTTCTACTTGCCCCTCCACTTGGTCAGTCTCCAGGGGAGGAAAGAACAGAAATCCTAGCCTGGTCGGGAATCTGAGCATGGGGAGACCTGTGCTTCTTACCCATGTGGAGACTTGGATGGCCACAGACCACAGACTGTCAAGCAAGGCGGGTGGATCTGAGTTGGCCCCGAGAGTTTTTGTATTTCATGACAGTAGCATAATTCCCATGTGCTTAAGGGCAGCCAAAAATATGTCAAAAGGCCTTTCAGAGATCTCTGTGACCCTGGTGGGCCATGGGACTAGCAGAATTTTGCTGGGGGGTACAAGACAAGGCTGAAAAGGAAGTGAGAAACAGAAAAGTACCAGTTCTGAAGGAGCTTGGCAGGCAGGACTGAGAAGCAACCTGTGTGGAGTAGGGGGTGAATATCAGGACACTGGACATCTCAGAGGTTCTCACCCTGGCCATGACCTCGACATCTGATGTCCTTGCCTGAAGCCTCGGCTCTGTGTAAGCCCCTTGGTACTTAGATCAATCCTGTTTGATTTATTATTGTGCTGCTTTCCCTCCCCCTTATGCATCCTTCTTCCCACCCCCCTAGGACTAGCCAAAGAGAGGGACACAGGGTCTTGCTCTTTTCTCAGGGACCCACCCATTCCAAATTTTCAACATTTATTTACCACTTTTGTTCACATCTCCCCAGCATATGAAGGTTTAATCTAATGGCAATAGGGCAGCTTGTCTCTTTACTTATTAGGTTGTTTCCCAGATGTTTTGTCTATGCCCTGAGTTCCTTCTACTTCCCTAGAAAAATAAGCTTTTGAAACTCAAAAGCTAGGAGTTTACCAATTTTTACTTTGCATTTCAATTTGTTATTTCTTCCCTGACTTTTTGGGTAAGGGCCAACAGTACAAGGATGTATAAAAGGGAAAATATCAGTTGATATTTCAAGAGCTTAACCTACTACATGATTATTTATGTGTAGTTGTAATAAGTCTTGAAAAAAATTACCAAATTCATGAATCGTATAAAATAGGATGAAGCAAAGTCAGTATATGAATTAATTAGAAGGAATGAAAGAGGGTGCAAAAAAAGAGAAATAGGAAAGATGTGTGGGAGTGATTTTCTCTTGATCTGACATTAAGTAACTAACAGAATTGGTAACACCATGAAGTTATCAGAGAAAGATCTTAGATCTTGAAGATAGACATGAAAAATGTCATAGAAGTACTCTACTGTGACATCAGAATTTATTTTGTTTATTTTTAAGCCCTGAAATTTTAAGATACATATCACTTATTCATATCACTATACAAAGACAACATTTTAATTGCAATTAGCCAAATTACTGAATACCAGAGAAAATACCATCACTTCCAAAATTTTCTAAAAATTCCTACAAAGAAAATATTCTTCTCTGTCCCAGTTCCAACCTTCTCCCAGAGTCCTTTCTCCAAAGCTAATTTAGAGTCTTGGTCACAGGGTGTAGATACAGAGGCTTTATGTAGATAAACAGAGTCAATAATATTTCACTCATTTTCATTTTACCAAGTTCATTAGTTATAAAGGCAGCAACAGAAACAGAATGCCCAATAAGGAAACACCAAATAGTCCCGCTAATTGCCCCTTGATAAATATAACCCACTGAAAATTTGTTTGAGTAGGTCACATTTTAAAAGGCAAAATCTTGACTATTCTGAGCTGACAAATTCTTTGGAAGCTTCTTAAAGGAATAAGCTGGCAATGCTCACATATTTCAACTTTAAAATTAAAGGAATCTCTGAACTTTCCTTCTTTAGCAACAAACTCCCTTAACCCCTTCCCCCTGACACCATAACACCACAATAATAACCACCACCACAACAAAAAAACTGTATAGGTTAAGATTCTTTATCTATATGTATATTCACATACACACACCCCTCTTTGCCTAGAGCCAAGTTGAAACTGAATTTACCCTTCACATCTTATTATTCAACTTTAATACTTCCATTTTTCTCCATAGTTTGGATCACATTTTCTCATGATAAAAATGGATAGTTGTGGCTTAGAAAATGGAAAACTAAACCAAGTATGAACTAGAGCAAAGTTGAAGACAACTCTAATAATTCTGAGAGTATTTTCCATGATTCCATGAGCTTCCCTGACAATTGGTCATTCTTCTCTCACCATATCCTGTGGTATAATGTCACACACCCAATGTCCATGATACAACACAACACAACTTCAGAGGTAAGAGTTTTCCTTTTTTTCCTTAAATTAAATTATTTTTCCAAGTAAGTCCAATTATTTTACAGGGTATTAGCTCTGAAGTTGTAAGTGTATTAAAAATACTTGGGGACTGGTTCTGTGAAGTTTAGCTGCATGTGGCTATTGGATCACATATCCATTTTCCCTGCCATGTAAGAAGAAAACATCTCAAAATATAACTATTAGTTGGCTTTGTGGTGTTGGGTTAGTGTGCCAGTCTGAGGTTAGAGCAGAGATGGGATCCTGAGCCCCGGGCTTTGTATTATATAGTATTGTATTTTTGATGTTGTACTTAAGGGTCAATTACTGTTTCCATTATAAACCCTGTTTTTCAAGGGTTTATAGCTCACCAATTTTCATTTTGGTATGCAAGCTGCATGAATATACAGGTTTTAAAAATAGTTTAAATTGGGCAGTGCCATTTTTAGCTGTAAAGCAGTAAAATACACTTTTCATTGGTTTCAGTTTGTTTTCAGTGTTTCCAATCTAAAAATTTATTCTATCTTAAAATGCAAAAAGTGCACATTTTTTTGTACATTTTCATAACAGCTTTGCATAGAGGAAAATATAAAAGGGAACAAAAAATATACCAAATAAAACTTCAAGGAAGAAAACAAAAATATCTCTTTTCTTGTGAAGATTTGTAGGTAAATGCCATTTTAGTCAATGTTCTCAAAAATTAATAAACTAATCAATCAGTATTCCCAGAGCATGGGCACTATTTTGTGCCCAATATTGTGGCAGGTACTAAAATAGCTCCCTTCCCCCAATGTGCTTAAAATCCTAGTTCTTGGGATCCTTATGAGGAACAGAATTAGTTACCTGAGACTCTGGATTTCTGTAATCCTTCTTAAGTAGCCAATCCTAGTGGATTCTAACTATGAAGACAGCAATATTAAGAACAACAGCATGATACACTGAGGCATTAAAGGTATAAATCAGGTGACCAAGATTGTAAGAGGCAAAAGCAAAGCCACTTACTGAGTTGTGCACCTTATAGGTGTCTTGCAAAAAAAGCAAGGAATTCCAGTGTATGGATAATTGCTCAGATATAGAAATTAACTTATCTATGAGCTTGAAAGTTTTAAAAGTCTTAATCCTGACCATCAGAATTAGAAAATCCCTACTTAAGGGTGAATTGTTTTCCCTACCATTCCAAATTTTCCAAATCATAAAAACCAAGTTACTTTTGTTTTATTATAAACTAAATTTCTTAAAAGAGTTGTATACACTATTTCTACACTAACTATTTCTTACCCAACTCTCTCTCCACAACCCACTCCGGTCTGGTTTCCAACACTACCAGTCTACACCCTCTACTGATACTGCTCTTACCTAAGTTACCAACAAACCCCCTGTTGCTAGTATCAGTGAATAGGGCTTTGCTTTTACTTTTTTATCCAAATTTATCTGTATTTAGTAGATCACCACAGTTTTCTATCATTTGTCTCATAATGATCATTGTCATTTTTTATTCAACCCAGCATCCACTCCCTCCCCCTCCTATTGTCATCCAAACTTTCCTTTTGGGGAATGTTCCCCTGGTGTGAAGTCTTGGTGTGAGGTGATGGTTGCTTCCCACTATGGAAACTGAAGGGACAAAACCTTCTTCTCTTTTCCCCAGAACAAGGGGCAGTGCTGTAAGCAGGCTCAGCCAATGAGATACTTTCTTCTAACGCTTTATAGCTTGATCAAGTCAGGATGTAGGAACAGTTAGAGACCATATTCGTGCACAGGCAATGACAATAGATCCCCCAATTTCTTCTACTTTGCATCCAGTTCATACCTATTTTCCAAATCTGAATCTCCATATACTCCTCATTTCTGTTATCTCCAGATATTGTTCAATAAATTTAAATTTTGTTCAAGATAGCCACTTTTGCTTATAAAAATAACATTGATTGATATAGTTTATAATTCTCTGGCTCATCTTTTTGATAGCTTTTATAAGTTAATTTTCCTCTGTCTATTCTTTAAGTTACTAATATACTGTAATTCCTTTGGATACTTTTTAATGTCCTTTCTCATTTCACTCTACATTATCTACAGGGATTATTGCAACCACTCCTTTGACTTTAGCTATCATCCATATGCTAATAACTTTCCAAATCTATGTAGCCATTCAAAATCTTTCCTCTGACCTTCATATTTCTTTGTTAATGCTATTTGTTAATCCACTTATTCTACAAATGTTTAGTGAACTTCTACTATGCATCAGATATATAATAGACCATATATGTATACCTATAAATATATACTTAAAGGCATATATTAGGATAACAATATGAAGCAAACTAGTAAGGTTTTCCATTTAATGGAAGTTTGCCTAGTGGATTCCATAATTTAATGAACTCCATAATGCCATGAATCTTTGATCTAATGGGTTTCATCATTTAATGGATTTGGATTCCATAGATGCCCCATAATACTCAACAATCTCCACTTGGATATCTCAATAGTACTGAATTTACTATCTTTCCCCCATATCTGCGCCAGTATATTCCTTCTACTGGGCTCCCTATTTCAATGAAAGTATTCAATTGCTTATGTTAGGAACCTAAGAAGCAAACTAACTTTTCCTCTTCACTCTCCCTGTCTCTGCACCAATCATTAAGACCTATTCATTCACTCTTCTCAATATCGCTGGAATTTTTCTGCTTTGCATCAGTACTTCTGCCGCTGCCCTATGTTGGCCTCCATTCCCTTTCTCTATCATCAGCACAGTAGTCTCATTACTAGTCTTGGCTTCTATGTCCAAATGGAGCCAGAGTGAACTTGAAAAAATGCAAGCCTATTTGTGATCATCTTTTAATTAAAACCCTTCAAAAATTCCATGATAATCTCAAAATTAAATGCAAACTCTTTTCAAGTCCCTTCCCTTCTCTTTGTTCACATTTCCAACCCCTTACTTGTTGCCCCACACACTCTTCACTCCAGCCATCAGAGATTTTCTCACTTCAGAAAACAAACTGTGTGTTCTCTTAACATGCCTGCTACCTGGCATATCTTCCCAGTTCCTTCTGAATTCCAACCAGGCCAATTCCATTCATTCCTAAGGCACTTTTACTTTTCCTAGGAAGCCTCATTCTTCCTACAAGACTGAGTTGCATCCACTTTTATGCATTCTTTTTTTTTTTTTTTTTTTATTTTATTTTATTTTTTTGAGACAGAGTCTCACTTTGTTGCCTGGGCTGGAGTGAGTGCTGTGGCGTCAGCCTCGCTCACAGCAACCTCAAACTCCTGGGCTTAAGCAATCCTACTGCCTCAGCCTCCCAAGTAGCTGGGACTACAGGCATGTGCCACCATGTCCGGCTAATTTTTTCTATATATATTTTTAGCTGTCCAGATAATTTCTTTCTATTTTTAGTAGAGACGGGGTCTCGCTCTTGCTCAGGCTGGTCTCGAACTCCTGAGCTCAAACAATCCACCTGCCTCGGCCTCACAGAGAGCTAGGATTACAGGCGTGAGCCACCGCGCCCGGCCCCTTTTATGCATTCTTAAAGCATTTTGATCTCCCTAACATTCATTACTCTGTATCATTAGCTGCCATGTTTTATGGGTAGATTTCATTAGACTGTAAAATATTTGAAAGCAGAAGCCCTGTCTCCTTGTACAATGTTTGTTTTTTTTTTTCATAGCACATAGTAGGTGGTCAATAAGCATTAGCCATACAAATGAATGAGAAGTGTCGGGCAATATATCTAACCAGAACTTTTGTCCCCCCATGATAAGCTGAAATTAAAAAAAAAAAAAAAAAAAAAAAACCACTTGCTTTATCAAAAACCCAATTTCAAAGTATGAAAATACTTTTGTTGCTTTTTCAAGACTTTGAATACTTTGAATAGATTAATTTGATTATTTACAGATTCTGATATCTATCTAAAATTATGGCACTTATGTTTATGAGCTGTACTGTATTGCATCAATGATCAGATAATAAAACATCAGCAGGCTCTAGATGTGTTGTTTAGTCATACCTCAGCCATGCCACACAACACACTATAAATATCCTATTTGCTTCAAAACGAGTATGTTTCTGAAAATATTTTAGACTCACTAGGATTGGCTACTTCAGGTGGATTATAGAAATTCAGAGTCCCAGGAATGTGATTCTGTTCCTCTTAAGATCCTTTTTTTCATTTCTATCACCATCTCCATTTCTTCATTAAACCTCTTCAAAGGTGAAGAGACGTGGTCCTGAGAAGAGATCCAGGGTGAGAGAATGTTCGCCACGATCACTCAGGTGTACATAAAAGCACCTACTCTGTGCCAGGTGTTATACTGAGCTCATCCTATGGGGGCAACGCAGAAAGTCATATGGATTCAACATCTTGTAAGAGTAACATTGTGAAGATTCTGAAGAATCAACACTATTTACACAATACTCTGAAGATGTTTTTGCCTTTTTCATTCTCATTCTCTCCTAGGTGTACAACGGAGTTTCCCAGAGGCTACATAGTATTTGATATGAAAACAAATTGAATGAAGGAGACCGTCAAAGAGGTTTGCTAAAATGTAAAACAGTGCCACTTTTCTCACTAAATATTTTTGGTTTTGGAAAATGTAGTTATTTTTATGAAAAACATATTTATGTTAACATGGAATGGATTTATTGTTGATTTCTAAAAAAAATTAATAAATATTTTTAAATGTCAGTTTTAATATCTGGTAGGGTAATATTGATAGGAAGAACACATAATTATTGCATGTCCTCAATAATTTTTAAATGTTGTAGGGTCTTGAGAGCAAAAAGTTTGAGAACTGGTGACATAGTGAAGAAATCACGAGAGGAGGCACTTAACCATGAGTGGTATTGCACTGTACCCCACTGGAGACTGAAACAAGTCCAGGTGTGTTTGATGATGAGGTTTGGTGCCCTTCCCTGCCATCTGTCAGTCAGTCTTCCAGGACTGCAGTGCTAGAATCAAGATTCACAGCTCGTGCATCCATGTAAATGTAAGAATTAGGCTTTGATGAGTAATTGGGCATAGTCCTTGTACTTCAAGAGCCCCTTTCTTTTTCAGGTCATCTGTTCAAAGGGTATAATTATTTGATTCTTATGGAAGGCCACATTATTTGACATACTGCTGCAGTGTAGTAAATTTTGGTTAAGGTATTAATATGAATGAAATAAGGCAAATCTTGGAATACTTATCTTTCTCCATTTTGTTTGCAGCCATCTTCCTTCAACTAATTCTCAACAGTTGTTTGGATGTCATGCTAAGAAGGTGTGCAATCAATGTGTGTTCAGTATCTGATAATTGATCAATTCTTGCCTGCACTCCAGCAGAAAGCATTGCTTCATTCTTGGTGGACTAGGCTATTAACGATGCAACAAAATATTTCTGTGAATAGAAGTATTCAACTACACTCTTATTCACTCTTATTCACTGTAAGTGTCTCATATTCTGAAAGAGTGAATACAAGGTCAGTGCAAGTGTCCTCAGTGCCTTGGGAGAGGATTTTAGGGTTTCTCTTTTTAATAGACTTTTGCTAAGAGTAGCAAAGGCACCATAAAAAGAACAGTTAACAAAACTGTTTTTTTTTTTCATTACCAAACTTAATATAAATACTTCAACATAAATGTTATTTTTTAAATTATTCATAAACGCTATCTTTGCTGGAATGAGGGGAGTGGAGATATATAAGAATAATCTCAGAACTGATTGCAATTTGGAAGGACTAATATAATAATATTTTTTAACCCCAACTAATATTAGGAATGATTCCTCATACCCAAAAGATACAACACAATAAAATAAAGAATGCAGGTTAATTTTTAATTTGACCTACATTACATAGTTGTCATGTAGAGGTAAAACTATAGATAATTTTAAAGTTTCCAAAAGGTCTGAACTTAAGTAAATGAGATTTCAGATGTTTCACTCTGACATCTCTTACTTTTATTAATATTTTTTCCTCAGGTACAAACTCACATCAGGACCCGTTTCCTATGCAATTAACAAGGTAACTGCCTTACCTAGCTGGCATTGCCCCTCTTTATTTGGGGGTCTGCAAGCATTTGCCACTTACACTCAGATCATGCTTTTGCAAGAGGCCACAGAGCAACTTTTTTTGAGGCTATCAAAGCCTTCCTCATTATCCTTTATGGACTGTGCAGAAAACATCCCAACTATTAGACATTTAACTGGAGTGCAGTAGAATGGGTTTGCTGGCCCTCTCCAGTTCCTTGGGTAAAAACTCTGTTCATAATCAGTTTCTGGTTTTTTAAGTGACCCTTAAGAGTTTCCTTCCGGTCTACTTCAGTTCCCTTTTTAGTGTCCCATTGATTTTCCAGACTTTAGGAACGTGTCCTTAACTGCCTGCTTTTCCATTGGCTCTCTCCCCTGAATGCTAAAGGAACACTTTGTTGCTCCATACATCGAAACAGGAATATCTTGAGAACTAACACACCATTTATAACAGTACAGTTTACAATAGCACTTCCCGCAGAAAGAAGGTTCCTCTCTCAGAAAGAGAAGGATGATTTCTGCACCCAATTTACTCTCATAACTACAAGCAACACCCTTGTTTCTTGTCAATAAAAAGGAAGATAAAATAGAGTTGCAATCACAATACATAAATGATATTATTTGTCCCCAGAGTGCATACCAAAGAATAATTCACTCAAAGATCTTGCATGAATTATGAATGGCAGGAAGACGCAGAGAGGGAACTTCAGTACAGATCTATCTGCACTGCTGTTCCACGAATATTTTAAAGTCAGAGAAGCTGCAGGAACTATGTCATGAGATTGTAAAGGTATATGATTTACTTTTGGTTCCTCCCCTACACTCCATCTTATTTTAATATTGGGGCACCACACAATCTGTGAAGCTGAAAATATAATTTTGATTAAATTTTAATATCAAATAGTGTAATCAATATAAAATCTGAAAATGGGAATGGTGAGGTTTTCAAAGAGACATCCCCTCAGCCCCACCCACCCCCAAAATAAGAATAAAAACAAAAAAGCAAAGGAAGAGTGGCATGAAACCTTGAGTCCTAAACTACATGTAGAAGTAGAAGGCAGAACTATAAGGTCATAGAAAACTTGAGCATTTACGTAGCCTTTGGTAATGTAATGGCGTGCACTATAGGCTTGGTCCTGACCTAAAATTCTGGAGCAAAGCCTTTATTGTTTCTGTTGCCGAGAAAAAGAGTATTCATGTTGTAATATAATATATTGTTATGTTGTCCTGTTCTTTTTTGGACTTTGTAATAAAAAAAAAATTGTAGTCATTCCAAGGAAAAGTCATAGAATGATCAGATCATACTCTCCATAAATAAGAATATACTGGAGACCTTCACTCTTGTCTCACAGTGCAGTATTCATTTATCTTATTTTTTTTTTATTTTTTTCCTCTGGCATTTTCCTTAAAGTTCTTTTGTGCTAAATAGTGAAAAGGAATTCGGAGAGTAAGGGATTGAAATCTTTTCTTCCTGCAGAAAAAAAAAAAAATCCTAATTTATAGAAGAATTTCCCTCTCTCTCTCACACACACACATACACACACACACCCCACAAAACGCAACAGTCGAATTGAAACAACTGTTACCAGGAAGTGTGTGTTAGGAGAAAGGAGAAAATATGTAAAGGCAAAGACTCATCTGAATGATCCTAGTTAAGGGCCTTACTGAGGAGACAGCTTAAGTTATCTTTGAAAACTGGTGAGTCGCCCTGCTCGGCTGAGTTTGAATTGAATGTTCCCAAAGTAACATTTTACAAATAGGGATACCCTTCCATTTCACACTGCTCTTTCTTGAAATAGCAGCACCATTTAGCAATATTTCATAGCAAGACAATTACATTGTAGACTTATTGTAGTCTTAGTGCTTCATTAAAATTTTTAAAAAAGTTAAATCCCTGTTTTGTTGAACACAAGAAATGAATAGTAAATATTGATTTAGAATGAATGCAAACATTTCCCTAGGAGTGGATAATTACTGCCTTTCTATGCAAAACACTTACATTTGAAGAAGCACTTCACTTACTTTGCCATGCGGTATACATTCCTTAGTACATTTTAAATTATACGTTGTCCTGGACAGTGTCTGCTCTATAATTTCTTGTGTCTCTACACCAGAGTCAGTATGTAATTTTAAACTACAAAGTTTCTGCCAACTAGGAGAATAAGCTTAACTCTTTCTCTTTGCTGGGTTCACAAATTCCTACACGAGAAGATCTGGAAAGTCGTAGGACGGATGATCTCAGACCTTGAGCAGCTTGTTCTCTTTTCTCAGGCTAACAGAAATGCCACTAGTAACTGGCCACAGATTTATAAACCAGAGACTAAATGGAATATAAAATTTATGTACCTAAGCCAGCTTAAAGCATATTTAAAAGACATGAGTTAAATCATTAACATTAGAAATTTTGCTTGAATTACAAGTGGTTTGAATACTGGTTATAAAAAGTTAAATAAGAGGCCATCATACTTTAGAATATATCTTTTGTCAAGACCTTTGATTATCTAGTTTTATCCCCCTGCCAAGATATTTGCAACGTAGCACTATTTCAATTATGTAAAGAAATCCATTTTGACCATTTCAATATCACCAACATGGGTGGTGATTTAATTCAAAAGTTGATGTTAAAACACTTTTAATTGTGTTCCTTAAATATAGAAATATTAAATAGTACAAAGTTATTAAGATCACATTTAATATTTATCATTTTTACCTATTATTACTAAAGTAATAAAAACATTTATGGAATAACTTCATATTAGAAAGATCAAAGTAAATGAAGAAATTAAAGCAAAGAAACACTAAATTTGGAGTCAAGTTATTATTCAGGAGACAAACAAGGCCAATGGATTTCTTATATATCTGGATGCAGCAGTATAATTAGATTCCATAGAATCTCAGTATTCGTAGTTTGTGTGATTTAGTCTCATTTATTCTCTCTGGTTTCAAACAGCATACAATCTTCTACCTCTTGGATGTATTAAAGTTTTACAATACAGGAAAGAAAATCTAAGACAAGCAATAAAATTTCAGTGATTATTCCAACTATATATGTACTTGAAAAAGATAGATCAAAGTTTTACACTTTTGCATGTCGTGTAGTATCTTGTGGCATCCACTGTGCTCTCTTATGTTTATACCAGCTCCTGTTATTGGCTTATTTTATACCAACTTGCCTAGTCACAAGGACTGGCTAGGGAGTTCATTAAAAATACCATTCTCAGACTTTATTACAGAGTCTGACCTGATGAGTCTGGAACAGAACCCAGGAAAACAGTTTTTTTTAATGCTCCAGATAATTTTTATGATTTAAGTTTGGTAAGCACTGTTCTAGATCTTCATCTAAACCATCCTCTAAGCTCAACCTTATTTTTAATTGATGTGAGCAGTATTTTCACTAGACACAGTTCAGGGGAAAAGGGTGAAGTCTACCCTTCCAGCCTGCTCAATGAGAAATATTCTCCTAAATGTTTCAATATGAAATGAAAGCACTAGGATCGACATGAATTCATAGCAAAGTAAAACTAATTAATACCAGACTTGTTTCTTGATGAGGATTTTGATAGAGGTGTGTTTTAAGGAACAGAAAGACACGGAATTACTCAAGTGCAGACTGGAAAGGAAGTGGGTGAAGCAAATAAAAACAGAACTGATAGTTCCAGACAGAGAGAAGATGGACAAGATGTTACATTTGTCAGAAATGGGTCTAAGTGCTACTGTTTGGAAAGGTACTAAATCCAGTTGTAGTCTGAGAATAGACTTAATTTGCAAAAGACTATATGGTTTTTGATGATGTTAAGTAAAACACACACACACACACACAAAAAAAAAAAAACATGTATAAGTCAACTCAGTACTTCAGCAGAGATTATAAATAAAGACAGCACTGGTGAATTTACTAGCGCACAGAAATATTTTAACAGAGTTGATCATAACCACATGAATAAATCCAAGGTAACTGTGTCCCTTCAAGGAGTACCAAGAGATATTCTGTGAAATAAAATGTAGTAAATACCCTAGATGATGTCATTGTTAAGGTAAGGGATATTAATGAATACCAAAGATACAACAGTAAATAATCAGATGTGAAATATACAAAAGGTAATAAATGGGTATATTAATGTATTTGACTTTGTTATCATGTCCCACCATCTTCCTAACCACTCTAATCAGGTATTTTTGTAGGACTGGTTTTTGCCTTTTTTAGTGCATTCATTGGCAACACAGGTGGTAGGGAAGGTGTGGGTCAAACACCAAGTCATTTGCCCAGAGAAGACACTGCCACACCAGACTCTAGAATCCAGTCCTTGACTCCACACGTTCACTGGCTTTAGAAATTACCTGATTTTTTCTAATGTTAGCCACTACTGATTGTAACACACTTCCCAAGTTCAGAAATGTTAAAAGGTAAACAGAAAGAAAATGTGTATCTTAGAATAGTTAATATGTAGAAGTTCTTAAAGCTTTAAGAAAAAAAAAAAGCCTCCTGAGGTTGTAAAGGTGTTTATCAAAGAGACTCAAAGCTCGAAGACTGACAAATAAATAAAGGACTAGGAAATGCCAATCTTTGAGTCAGCACACTCTGCCCCCCACCACACACACACACACACACACACACACACAAATACACACACACCTACCCGGGTAAACTCCCTGCTATCAGAAGGGAGAAAGCCTGCTACTTCAGTCCAGAAGAGTATGGTATATGCCAATAACTCCTGAACACTGCAAGTCATTTCCCTTTCTCCTCTTTTCTAAATGGTAGTTTTAATAGATTTATCCCCTCTTTCTTACTCCATCTTCTATGGAGTGGATAGCTGAAACTACCATTTAGCCTTCAGTGAGTGAACCATGAAATTTCCACGCCAGAATCAAGCTCAGGGCAAATACATACCCCTCAAAGATCCTGAAGATGGACCTGTGATGCAATAATAGGGTGGATGTAGCTTTATGTCTCTTTTGGAAGGGATAAATGTGTTAATCGTATACAGGAGGGCTGCATTATTTTAGGCAAGGGAATTACAAAATTGTTCCTATATAAAGAAGAGTTCATGTAGACAAAAATGGGGCACAGTGGTAACTTGGTGCACATTCATTACAGGTATTTGGGATACAATCTAGCCTTTGCTATAGGATTGTTACTATGCCACATCATTTTTGATATGTGTCTTCTAGAATTGCAGCTGTATGTATACACAGGAGGACATATTGGCCATCACATGGAGACAGCTTGCCTAAAACGAATCTATCACAAAGAAAAGTAAGTCCTGGGAAGGGAAGGAGAGAGTAAAAATTGTGTAGGGTTGGGCGGGGGTGGAGGGGCAAGAAGGAAGAGTTGGCAAGGGAATAGAAGAGTCCACGGTACAGAATTCCTAGAAACATGAGAAAATATAAAAGAAAGTTTGAGTTGATTTTTTTTCACTGTCAGTTGAAAGAGACCTCCTCATTAACACAGAATGAATTGGCTTTGGATTCAAATTTTTCAATAGCTTTGCAAAGGTAGGGTCAAGTAAGAAAACCGTCATTGATATACTGTCATTAAGTCAGTAAGAGTGGAAGGAGAAAGTTGATTTCTAATTTCACCTCCATAGAGAAAATGAATCTAAATTTATTACAATAAACAGGAAATATTCTGCTAATGAGGTCAATACCAAACAGCAATAACAGCTAACACTTATTGAATTCATACCATGTGCCAACCATTATACACCATTAATAACATGTTTACATTAACTCTTTCCATGCCCTCAACAGCCAAATGAAGTAGTTTGTTTGACTTTCTCCTTCGTACAGATGAGGAAACTGAGACATAGACAACATAAGCAATTTTCTTAAGGTCACACAGCCAGCTGGGATTGGAAGCCAGGCTCTTTGCTCTCGATCACCCACCCCCTTCCCACCGTGCTCATCCGGACAACTAGAGCAGTTCCCAAATACCAATGGAATGATTGCATTTCTCTTTATCTCCTGTTCAAGTCCAGAACAAGAGAAAAAGTGTTTTCCCCCTGCCAGCAATACCACTAACATCACTACATTGACGTTATTCAGAAAACTGCTTTCACTTAGGAAGTGTGGTGAGAACTCTCTGCCTAAATACTAGAGACTGTTTTCCAACAAGCCAAATCCAACTAGAAATAGACCAAAAAAATTCAAAAGTAGTAGAAGAGTTGGAATTTATTGTTTTAAGTCCACTTCAAGATTTATTGAAAGACCTGACTGACCGTATTTCAGTGTTGGACATTAGAACAGAATCTAGTTTGCCTGGCTGTTACTTTAGCATGGAGCACAAAACTCACCCTTCTTCAGTCCTTGTGGTGGGACACCATTTCAGAAAGCTGAGTGTTTAGAGGAATGTTACTTCTGCAAACAGCATTCTTAATGTCAAAGGATAAAGCATCACAGTCATGGGGAAAGTTGTGCATCCACCAGGAAAATATTCATCAGCCTACCCAGTTGGTCATTCACTTCCCCTCTAGCTATTTGGACATATTTGAGTATGCATTAAAATACCCACGAGATCTCCGATCTTAATTATAAAGCTTGAGAAAAAATATCCAGTGAAAGTTATTTTCAGGTATAAATTTAGAAACTCCTTTTAACTCCTTTGCCTCAAGATTTACATAACTGTGAGGGCAAAGGAATCACATGATAAAAATACCAGATACTGCAGATTAGAAATGAAAAGTAAACCAGCCACATTCCGGTTTCTTGCTATGAGTTCCAGAGGAGACCAACATCATCTGTGACTGAGAGAAGATGTAGTGCGGAGAGAAAATCTCCCAGGATAATCAAGGGACATATTTCCAACTTTCTTCCCCCCACAGACTGTTTTTGTTTTCTCACATCAATGAGCTCGAATCAAATGTGGATCCCACGATCAAGCTGGCAGAAGTCAAACTCCCTACCTGGATGCTTGCAAATTGTAAATCACAACTTTACAAGGATTTAACTTTTCCCTTTCCAAAATAATCAAATGTTGTGGCGAGGGGGCCACTAATCATGACAAAAAATATACTTCAAATTCTTTCTTTTGGTGCCAAGTCCAATAAGTTCTCTGAGTGAAATTAAATGCACGATCTTATTCCAAACCACAGTTTCCCTCGGGGATGTGCAAATCTCAAGTGGGGGCTGAAAGGCCAGTTGTATCAAAGCCCAGGGTTACACCCATTTTTTTTTTACCCTTTTTAACTACTGCCTGTAGTATAAACGGCTCGGGCCCCTCTGCTTTGCAGCCTTTGCAGTCAAATCAGCATCTTCATGCTTTCCACATTCTGCCTCTAACAAGCCGGCCTGGCTTCTCTAAGTTTCTCACAGTTTTTGTTTGTTTTAAGAGATTCTCTGCTGAACTCCAGGGAAGAGGGGGGAAAAAGAGGGAAAAAAAAACTGATATATATGTTATGTTGTAAGCAATTACTGGCTCCATCTCTTAGATCTGCAATATCACAGGAATTAGAGATGGAAAAGATGCATTAGGTCATCCTGCAAACCCTGTGCAATACCAAGCTATTCCCTACAGTAGATTATCTCTTCTGAGAGTTTTTCATGTGTTTAAAGGGTGGCCAATGATAACATAGTTTCATTTTATTTCTTTTTGCTGCTTTGTTCCATCCAGTCTACAACATGTCATTTCTAAGGATGCTCTAGGGTGACTTCTCAAAGGACATTTTTGAGTGCCCATGAAAAATTAAAACGACGTTTGTGCTACCCAACAACTACATTCTATAAGTTTGGAATGGAACCATCCGTAAAAATAAACTTTAAAGAGCCAACATTTAATCCCAGGATGGAAATGTTATGTATAACATAATTTCACATAGACATATTCTGTATATCTGGTGCATTATGCCACGAATATAACCATGCTAGTGTGCATACATGTTCACATAAAGTGCATACAAATACTCATCATTACTCCAGAGTGTTTCTGTTTCCTAAAACTTGTACCAAATGCTGCATAATTCATGAAAATGTGATCCAAAATATTTAAGGTTATGTCTCTCACAATTTTCTTCTTATCTCTCTTAAGTCATACATTTTAAATGTCAACGTGCATAGGGAGATATCTAATTTCAAGAGTACTCCTCCATCAGGAAACTCTAATTCTCCTGAAGTAGTTTTGTTTGTTCCTCTTTGTTCTTATCTTAAGATAATGGAGTATTTTGGTTTATTTTTTATGTGCCGAGCCTAAGTATTAATATTTCTACCTCTTGAATCACCAGTTTCACCCCTTAGGAGAAGAAATACAATGTTAGGGGAATCTAGCATGTAGAATAAAAACACTGTTGTATTTCTGAATGGCTATCATCTTAAACTATTGTCCTTGAAGACTAACTGTAGGAGATCAAATCAATATTACTATTTGAAAGCATATCATCTTATGCTGGGACCATAATCAACTCTGTTAAAATATGTGGGGGTTTTTATGCCATATTCTAAGTTATATAGTATTTGTCTAGGTGTAATGCAGGATACATTTCATTTTTACTATTTTTAATAAGTTGGCCCATCCTTGATATTTGTGGTAGAAAAAAAAATTCTCATTGTTCTACTAAGAGGCAGGATGTTTAGTAATCAAGGGTCTGGGATATGAATCACAAGCTTTTAAACCCTGGGTGTACCCTTCGCAAGTTTTGTGATTGTGAATTTCATTAAGTTGTTCATCATATTTCATCAGTTCTAAGATGTCATAGATTCTATTATAACATTGAAGATGATTTGATGTACTGTTAAGAAAGTAAAAGCAATGCTCATTAAATGGTAACATGACGCTTGCTTATCAGTTAGATTTTTTTTTTTAAGTATCATTCTATATGCCAACCAAGAACCCTGATGCTGCTTCATTTCTTTAATATGACTTTAAGGGTTTTTTTTTTTTTTTAAACAAATCATTTGAAATTATTCTGCAAGTTTTGATTTTATGTTTCTGGATCTGATCACAATGAATCAACAGAAAATTTTGAGACAATAATCAGGAAAATATTTTAAAAGGCAATTACACTCAACATACGTAGTTCCGAAAATGAATATATAACTCAGTTAAGGTAAAATGATGTAATCATCTCTAACCAAGTGCATGCATACATAGGCAATGGCAACTATGCCACGACTGAGATTATTATAAGATGCCATCAATTATAAGACACAGCCTGAGGTAAGAGATGGATATAGATATAGATATAGAGATGTGGGAAAAAAAAAACCAGAAAGCACCATAAAAATCAACTAAACTTTATGTGCTTTAGTTTCTTCATTTGTAAATTAGGGAAATAATGGCATTGAATCTGGGAGAACTAAATAAAAACTAAAATGCCTGACAGGGTAGGACCTCAATAAATATTAGCATCTATGTAATTCTTGCTATTATTATTATAAATACCTAAGGTCTTAAAATGATAGGGAAACATGATAGTATTTAGTGATTCTCAACTATATGAAGAGGGATGGGGATTTTGAAAAGATTTTGAGCAATTTTTAGAATCAAACAGACAAATCTTTCAAATTCAGAGTTTGCTACTTACTAACCAGTTCAGTGGCTACATCAAATTTAAGCTCCCTGGGCCTCAATGCTTCCATATGTAAAATGATTTAATAATACAATTTATTTAAGCATAAGATTAAAATGAGATAAAGTACTAAGGTGCTTTCTATGATACTTGACACATAGTAGACACTAAATGCATTTTGGTTCTTTCCCTTAATGTGCCAAGAATCAGTGGAAGTCATTTTTAATAAACATGATTATTTAAAAGAAGAAGGTATTCACTGAGGTAATATAAACAATAAAATAAAAGGAGCAGAGGTTAAGAACAAAACTTGTGCTTGCTTTGGGAGCACATATACTAAAATTGGAACGATACAGAGAAGATTAGCATGGCCCCTGCACAAGGATGACACTCAAATTCGTGAAGCATTCCATATTAAAAAAAAAAAAAAAAGAACAAAACTTATGGTCTTTACAAAGGACTTTATTTACAGGCAAAGTCTGTTTATAAAATTAGTCATCAGTGGTTTATATAGACCTCTTCAAAAAAAAAAAAAAGCCTAATTTATCCCAAAAACAAATGTATGATAGAGGGATTCAACTTACTCAATGTGATTAAAAGGCAGAATTAAATTGGTGAATTTTAGAGAAAGAAAGATGGGGCTTCAGTACCCATCAGATTCTTCCTCACCCTTGTTGGGGAAACCTTAGCACTTGTCATTCCCTCTTGCAAAGGGCTCTTCTGATGACTGGTTCCTTGGAATCTTTCCTTCCTTCAGAGAGATCCTCCCTGAGCACTGTGGCTAATGGGTTCCCCCATTAAGCCTCTTATAGAACCCTTCTTATTTACTTCATCACTATAATAATAATAATTAGTTATTGTGTCATTGGTTTATTTGTTTAGCTGGTGAATTGGAGAACAGCATGGCATTAGGGTTAAGTGCATGGCCTCTAGAACAATTATGACTGGTTTAAGCTTTTGCTCTGCCACTTATTAGCCACTTCTCATTGGCAAGTTACTTGTGCTCTCTTCCTCACCTATAAATGGGAAAGATAACAGTTTCCACTTCATAGGCTTGTTGTAGGAGTAAATGAATTAATACATATTAAAGCACCTGGTAACTGACAGGTATGTGCTCCCAATAAGTGTTAGGTGCTCTTGTTTTATTTTTAACCTGCTTTGTGTTCCAATGCCTTGCTTAATGCCTGGTAAATAAATGGCACTCAATAAATGTGTATTAAAGCAATGAAAGAATGAATATTCTGAAGAATGTTCCTCAGGAGAGATCTCAAACAATGAGACAGGTGGTTCTTTGAGGTCGTAAGTCCTTCTCAGTCAACACAACTGCTGAAAGAACTCATAGAAAGGTTTTAGAAGTCATTCTATAATTGCGCGGGAGCTATAACTAGTGAATCACTAAGGTCTCTTCCAACTGGAAGATTTTGATATTGATCTAAGGTAGTGCTCTCACCACTTTCCCTCTGTAGGTTCTAGTTTTCTCAAAGACAAAATGAAGATTTTTGACTGAATAACCCCTAAGGTCCATTGTCTCTAACATTCTGTGATTCTAGGTATGAACTAGTCTAATCTGTTATTACAGGCATTATATTTTTCTTGCAAAAACTCCCCTAAGAAAAGAGTTTTTCGTTTGGCAATCCAAGCAAATTTGTTCAAATCGCACCTGGGACAGAGTTGTTCTATCCTAGAGACAGGGAGCCCCGACCATCCATGACTGTGCTCTAGTCACCGCCACTTGGTTACAGGAACATAAACCACCCATTTTCCATGCCTCCTCTTTCCACTGCTGTGTTCTCCTTCACTTTTCACCTTCCACAGCAATACAGCCTCGCTTTGTGCAACTCCAAAGCAGAGGCATTCCACCCACACAGCAGTGCAGACATCGGAGCCAGAAAAGCCCTATGAGGTCATGCAGACCACACCCTCCCAGAGCAGGAACATCCTCTCCAACTGACATTTCAGCTCCTCTTCTGGCTCCAAAATGTGGCCATGCTTCAGTGATTCCCGTGTATGGTTTGAATAACAGTTTATAAGCATTCTGGGATCCTTTGAAAATAAAGGTTCCATATAAAGTTCTATTGCTATTTTGTTTATTATAAAGGGTTTTTTTTTTTTTCATTTTTTATCTTCCTGGGAATAGTTGAAGAAGATTTCTCTAAGACGAAATTGTACCAGCAAGACTTTTGACCTGATTTTTATCAAAACTGATAGTCAGCCATTCAAAACCTGGCTGATTAACGCCCCTGATTGCCCCACTGTAAATGCGCAATTGAGAACTTAGTTTTTTTAACAATTAAAATATTATTTAAAGTACTAAATGTTAATTACTGCTAATACATTTGCTCACATTTCCCATGAGTTTAAGTATATATTTATTTATCATCAATGTAAGTTCTGTTTATTTTTAATCATATAACAATGTTGCATTGCCTTTGGATATGAAGACTTATAACTGTTAATTTGCTAAATGTTGAACATTTTAAAAATATGTTTGCTCGTTTCATTGTGCTGAGCAATACAAATCCAACTTAACATTACTCCAGGTGACAAGAAACCCAACTGATTAACACAAATGTCAAACACCACTGGAGATTCAATCCAATTCCTTGGCCATCATCCAGCCACTCCTCTGGCTCAAGGACAATTTTATTATTTCTTTGTTAGGAAGGTGGCATAGAAGTAGGAAACAGAGGTCTTAGATGATCATAGTAAGTAGCACCTTGCATGCCACTAATGGCTTTCTTCTCTTAAAGAGCTTAAGGCAAAGAGCCTACGATAATACTCGGTTTTACTACACACACAAACAAAATTAGCAATATTGCACGGATTTTACAGAGTTGAAAGCTTGATTGGGGAGAAACAGGGCCACTGGTCATTGTGTGTACCCTAGTCATAGAGACAAAGAGCCAAAATCTGTCCACTAAGTTCTAATTCATAGTCATGTTCACAAGATCACATTTTTCTTAATGAATCACTGGAAATAGAAACTGGAAAGCACCCCAGAAAATGTAAAGTGCTATTCAAAGGTATAATGGTAATAATTGGATACATATTTATCAGTGATGTTTCATAAGCTAAATATGATTTCCTGATTTTAAAAAGGCTGCTACCCACACTGAAAAGCTCTGAGTGACTGCTGCCTGCTCTGACACAGGGCTCATAATGCACAGAAACTCAATTGTGGCCTGCAGTTGGTAACAAATGTCAACTTCTGAAACTTTCCAATGAAGCAGAGCCCAGAAAGCAACAGAGACATAGAAATTTCTAGTTTCCGGTTTTTAGCAAAAGTAGAACAAGTCTTCAAGGAAAGAAAGGGGCTCGAGGGATAAATAGCTATTGAAGAAAACATTAGAAACACAGTTTTTGGATCAGATTAGAATATAGACTGGGTATAAACTAGCAGAAAGTATTTTAAGGTTATATTGGATAAGGGACCAGTGACTACCAAAAAGAAAACAAAAATTTTAGCAGTTTTAAATACATGAACAAATGTGGAAAGATATCAAAATGTACCTCCTAGCAAGCATTCCTCATAGGAATGCAGTAATTGAAGGCAATATAAAAATACCAGTGTTTAATCCATGCTTACTAAAATATGAAATATTTATCTATTTCTCTGTTTAATACTTCTGCCCATGAAACCTAGTTATCTACTCAAAGTGAGAATTATCTAGAACATTTAAACTTTTACTTAGGGGCTAATAGGACTAGCCAACAAGTCTCATTTCAGTTCACTTTGAGTGATGAGGAGCACAGGAAGGCTGCCTGAGCCACTGAGAATTCAGAGGCCTCACACCAACTCAGTGGGAAGAGTCTGTGATCAATTTATTGCTGCTTGTCACAGCCAGAGGAGGGGGAGGGAGAGGATAGAAGCTCACCTGCCACTTACTTCATTTTCGGATTCTGTCCAATCCTCTCAGTTTACAGTTGAGGAACCAGGGTATAGAGAATTTACATTTAGGAATAAAGAGCTAGAGTTCTTGGCAAAGTGTAGACATCCACAGAACTGTTTCTCTTTGTAGAATGCAGGTATCTTGATGTTCAGTTCCCTACCCTTTCTTTCCACCATTGCATTCCAAATGCTAATTATTTGGAATTTTACAAAATAAAACTAACTCTGTAACTAATAGGTGTAACTAATACACAGTTCACTTCAACAATAATATAGTCTTAGATGGGATGTATTGGTTCATTCCATGAAAAAAACATAATGCTTAAACATATTTGTAAATCTATTCAAGCTCCTAATATCTATCTTTCTGAAAAAATTATTTGTTACTAAAACTTAATTTCTCTCTGTAGGACATTTACTCCTGTAAGTGTAATATTTTTCCTAGGCCTCCTCCCTTAGGCTTCTTTGTCTATTTAGAGAGTAGTGTAATATTTTTCCTAGGCCTCCTTCCTTAGGCTTCTTTCTCTGTTTAGAGAGTTTATAAATCTAACTGACTTAATCCCATTCAGTGTGATACTAAAACTAGTAATGAAGTGTATAGGAACCATTAAGGTACCAACTTCCTCTAAAACTGCACACCAAAATGCCCTTGAGTAATCTTAAATTACTAGCCATATTCCCTTGAAGCTTACAAGAAGTATGGAATATCCATTGGCCCAGAACTTACCTTCTATAACCACACCTAATATAGAATTACTTTTCAGAAATCCATGTGAAATGCTCCAGGTAACCAAATAGTTGTTACAGTTGTGATAATTGGATATCTAGTATCTATACCAATATAAAATACCCGAACCCTAATAGGGGTTGTTCTTCACTTAAATTTTCCCTTGTCTCTTATCTGTTTTTTTTTTCCACTTTCGTTAAGGTATATTTATTTGAAAACTTACTAGGTTACACCTGCAAAGACAAGAAAGCAATCATCTCTACAAAAAGGCCCTAGAGAGGAAACACATGAGAACCATGAAGATGGTTTGTAATGGAAATACCTCATGCACACTTTGGTTCTCCCATCATATTTTCCAGAACTATCTATATTGTTCATTGGGAAATCAAAGGTATGCCTCTATTTTGTGGGCCTTTTATGAAAATCTTTTAACACAGACTACCCTTTAAAAAATAGCATGGGGAAGGGGAGTCATGAGCATGTTTTATGACTTTTACGGCTTTGCCTCTCCAGCTGCCCATTGAAGAGATATTTTGGCTCAGGTTTACGTATCATGGCAGCATGGGCCCATGGGGACCCATGGAGGGTTGTAATGAGGGGTTCCGTTAACCAGTTTCATTATTTCAGAGGGCCTAAGGGAATAACACGTTCACCAATAATAAGGCTGCAGAGGCTAGAGTGTCAAATTACTTTGCTTTGGGGCAAAATCTTATCAATTTCATATGAAAACTGTTATTACCTCATGCTGATCAGAGTCTCTGATTGGGAACTCTGTGTGTGTCTGATTAATAAAGTGTGAAATAAAAACAAATGAATCGTTTTGTTTGGACATCAATTTTTTTATTCCAAAATATACTTTCCCAGACATAGGAGATCATCAGAGAAGACTAATTAACATCAAGTGTTTAATGTCAATCAAATATCTTGAATAATGATAGTGATGACGATGCAATAGCTAACACTTACATGGTACTTGCTGAGTACCAGGCACCGTTCTAAGCATCATAGAGAAATGAATGTATCCAATCCTCGCAAGAGTCATGTTATGTAGGTACAATTCTTAGGCCAAAGAAGGTTTATAAAATAAGAAACGAGGACACTGACACAGAAGGCAGTCGTTACACCCGGAGTCACACAGAAAGTGAATGCCAAGGCTAGAATTTGAACCTAGGGAGTTTGGCCTCTGAAACCACACTCTCCAGTCCTCCTTTCAGGAAGATTCCGGTTGACGTCTCATTTTTTATTATAACAAAGATAACAGAGGATAGTGGCTTCCTCATCTGTAAAACTGGGAATATTAATAGTTTCTTCAAGAGTTGTTGAGATTATGTAAGTTAACTTTTACAAGCTTCTAGAACAATACCTGATACAAGGTAAATTCTATTAGGTGTTTGACAGTATGAATCACAATACTCTTTAAACTATGAAGCTTTTTTTTTCTCCTCTTGAGCACAAATCATTTGATCACTTGTGCTCAAATGGGTAAAAATTAACTTTGAAAATGACTTTCCTTTTGTCTAAATTCCATGGATTGCCCACAGATAAGCCATTAACCCATCGTACTGTTAAAAGCTCAGGTGAACACTCCCTTTGCAAACAGCAAGTAGGAGGGGAGGAGGATGACACTGTGACAAGTTCAGTTCAGGCACCTGAAACCAGGCACATGAGCCCTGCTGGAGACCCTCACTGAGCTTTTCTTCCTTTTTCACCTCTTCAGAAACACCCCTGTGAGACTGGTCATTTACCACTAAATCTGTGTGCATAGAGACAAATGTTTGAGCTGTAACACCTACATGATCTATAGATTCGTAGGACAAGCGTATCATGGCATAATGTAGCTCAGTTTTAATAAAACTCCATCCTTTGAAGTTCTGTTGTGGAGGAGAGTCATTCCACAGCAGCTTTGAAGTATACTCCCTTAAAGAAAGTAAGAGAAAAAGCCATTGTTTATTTCACTACTATTTAAGAGTTAATGAGAGATTTGCACCTGTACAGCTGTTGTGGACTAAAACTAGCTCATGGAGTGAATGTGTTTTCTGCTTGAGACAGTTGTAAATGCCTTGAGTAAAAACACTGAGGACTGCTAATGGATAGGTTTATTTTAAAGCATGCCATCTGCTATCAATCATAGAGAAGTATAGGAAGCAAGTTTGGCTGGGCTCCCTCCTTGCAAGCCTGATAAAGACGGGGCTCCAGGACTCGGGAACATTGAGTCCTCGAGAGAATAAAACATCAAACCTACTCAGCAGCTCCACTAACAATAATAAAAATGCCTCTGCCTAAAGGTGACATTCTGAATTTACGATTATTTGTGTCTATAAAGTGTATTCTTTGGCTCCTGACTCATTCTGACTGTCTCACTCCGAGAACAATACATTAAGCCTGCCTGGAGTAAATGGAAATCCTATCCTTTTATTAAACCAGCAGCCAGTACCTGAGACAATCTAATGCCCCGTAGGATCGCAGGAAGATTTTCAGTTCTGTTCTGTTCCTTCTTAAAGATTTTCCCGAAGAAAATTACAAACAAAATCTATGTTAATGCACTGAAATTTATCAGCGTTGTGGGTAAGTTTATGTTTCCTAAAAGACAAAATGACATAAAAGATTAAACTGGAACTAATTCTACGTCCTTCTATTACGTGCCATTATGGTGCCACAGGAAAATTACATACTAGAGGTGTGTTATGGTAAAATTTAGAACTGGCTGCTCAGAATTGTTTATGTTCTTTACGCCGTACAGACCAAGTATGTTTTCAAGAGGACAAACGTTATTTCCTCGGTAATCTTCCAGCTGTGGAATCATAACCAATATTGCTTTCAAAAATGGATCCCAAAGTATTCCTTGAAAAATGCTGAGCCTGGCTTATTAAAAGTGCTGCTTGCTGAAATTCTCAGTGGATGAAATGAGTTGTGGTGGCACTGGAACCTTCCGCAGCTTATAATGTTAGATTCTGCCTCAAATCTGCGGCTTAACTTAATTCTATTGCTAGCCTGGAATACGGAGTTGTGAGTGTTGAGGGAAAACCCACCTGGCCAGCAAACTCATGAGCCTAATTAAAGTTAATAGAGAAATTAAAAGAGGACAACGTTGGCTCAGTAGTGGTAAGAAGAAAGGTATGAGGCAATAGAAATTCAGGGTAAGAACTTAGATTTCTGTGTCATGCATTTGTTAGAGGTACTTCTTCCTGAAGACATGAAACAGAAATTGATATAATTTGACTTGCTATATATTATGGGTGATATGTTACAGTCCAGTAAGTGATTTTCAAGCTCAAGGAAATTAATGTTTTAGGTTAAATAGTAAGGAAAGGGAAATACGTAACCAACGAGCACATCTGGAGATCTGGTGTATATCAGAACTCGGCGAGGCTCTATGGTATTAGGAGAGGAAAAGGCATTATCCCTGCCCTTCATGGAGAAAACAAGTCTAACACTTTCAATGGAATTACAGGACAATATCAGAGTATCAATCTTAGGAGCTAAATTCTTAGAGAAAATAAATGCTACGAGAGTCCAGAAAATAGGGAGAGAAGTAAAGTCTGCAGTAGCCAGAAAGACTGGTTGGAAAGCCTTGCGCAGTTTCCTTAAAAACAGAAAGAAGAGATCAAATAAATGCACAGAGCTTGTAATAAGTCAGACTTAGAAAGATATAAAAGAAATTTACTGAAATTTCAGTGTACTTTCTGATGCAATGTGGGATTAAATGTTGAGTCAAGTTACAAAACACCTGGGCAGAAGGAAGCATCAATCATGCTTTAGTCCTGGGACAGGGCTCAAAAAAAAAGCCAAATGTCCATACTGACAGAGCAGGAAATGTATTAATATCCATGAGGAGTCGTCTAGGGCAGAGGCAGATTGTAGCAAATCAAAGGGCATCTAGCTCATCTAAGGAGGCAGCCTCTCCCTGGCACCGGCAGAGAGTGCCATGAGAGGAAGAGAGCCCAGTATTGCCAGATCTCCAACTTCTCAAAGGAAGCTGCAAACCTGGCTTTCAAGTAATACTTCTCGATTTTGTAAAAACTTTTGAGGTCAAACTAAACACCTTACCTCAATGGGACGGATCCACCAATACTACTCCGGGCTTCTCAATGGTTCACATCCCAGAGAAACCTGACTCTTTAATCCTAGGAATTCTGAAAATAAGTCCATAAATGCTACCAGAAGCTCCCGTATTACATTTGAAGTCCTTCTACGTGGTGGCACCACCTAGCTTTGAAAGAGGCCAATTCCGTGAACCGTTTTAGAAGAGCCTGTCTGTTTCTGGAAGCTTTGTATGAGTGCTAAAGGTTAGTGTGTTTCTTACACTAGATTTCAAACCCCTGACAAATAATTCACTGGAGCAGTAATGAAAAAACCACTGTGATGCAGCCTGTGCGGCTCTGATTAGACATTAGTGGTTGTATTAAGAAGAGAAATACCTGAAGATTAGTATAGTAATTTGTTTCTCTAAACCTGAATCATTTAATCTCTTTTCTTAAGAGAGCAGTGGTCCATGAATATGGTAAAAGAATTAAAACTGCATTTATAGAGTGATTTTCTAAAGATTTTAATGTTTTCAATAAAAAGGATGGATCATTAAAATATAGTTAATAAATATTATTCAGAACTCATTACCTTAAATATTCCCTACTTAGAAATTGCAAATATTCACTGTCTGAATTTTAAGAAGATTGTAATACCAGGTAGGTATTATGTGATGTTTTCACAGTTAATATTTGCAACTTAAGATCCACACATTGTGAAAGAGAAGAGTTTAAAACAAGATAAATCTATTATTGTGCTTCAAGAAATCTCATTTTATCATATCATTTAAGGAATTATTTAAATATTGATGCCAATTCTAACTATTTACAATTCTATACCATCAGGAAAGCGTTTCCAAAAACATAATGTATTTATTCATTCAGTCAACAAGTATTTATTGAATTCTTACAAGGTTCTGTACTTGGTGCAGAAAAAATATCTTACTAAAGGAACTTCGTGTTACTGGATTGGAAATCATTTATTTTGGTTTATTTTCCTTGCATTTTTTGTTAAGCAGTCTATATTTCAAAATCATCCATGTTCAAAGTCAGATACATAAATAGCAACAGGTTCAAAGAGAGAAACTCTTGCTGCATACCAAGACTGGTCAAATATTGTCTGCACAAGGTATAAGGCTGCCGTTAATATTATGACAACCTTTTCAAATTCAGAAGGTTAAATGACCACAATTTCAAGAGACAGATGACCATTTGGGAGGTAAATATGCCAACCAAATAATCCAAACTCAAATCAAAATCAATGACCTAAATGTAAAGAAATAAAGAACAACATTAGCAAAAATATACAATCGGCTGTACTGGAATGAGCTTCATGCTAGGACTTGTTCTGGCTTTACCACAAACGAACTGTAACCTCCATGGAAGAAATATCACCTGCCCGTGCCTTTCGTTTCTTTCCTGAAAAAGTAGAGAGGGAGCCCAGGTCATCTCTTAGTCCTCTATCCTTTCTAGGATTTCTTATCTTGTTTCAAGCTATTTCTATTCTGTGGCAGTTAGACCTATGAAACAAAAACCTTTTCTTACATAAATTTTGACTTTAGACATGTTTGTACATTTTAATATTTATAGACTTGGAAAACATTTTTCATTTTATGTCTAATAAAATTATTTTGGTCTTTAAAAAAAAATTTTTTTGTCTATCCATCCATCCAGCCTACCTGGAATGCCAATCTACAGAGAAAACCACTGTGAAAATGTTTTAGTCTGTCAATAATTTATTACACTTCATGGGTACATAAGTATACATACTTATACAAAGTTGTCAATGAGTTATGTTAGTTTCTTATTCTTTTCCCTCTACATTAGTCAAAACCTTACCCCATATCATTGGATATTCTTTAAAAACACAACTACAAAATCTTCCATTAGGTGGACATATATTAGTTGATTAACCACTCTGCCAATGTTGGACATTGAAGTTGTTAACACTTTTTGCCAACAAAAATCCTTTCTGATAAATCTTAGTGTACAGCTATGAACATTTCCTTAAGATCAATTCCTAAGTCTGGATATACCATTTTTAAATCTCTTGACTCGAGTGCTACAATGTTTTCCAGCAGGATTCTGTCAATTGCCTCTGCCACCAGTGTAGAAGATTGTTTCAGACTAACGCAGTGTTGCATATGACGTCAATATGACAGTGGGCCCGTCACAGGAGGTTTTATGTTGCTTCCTAGGAAGCATCCGGGGAAGGAGTGCCACCTTCATCTCGAGTTTTCTCAATCACGGGCTTTGAGGATGCTTGAAAGCTTATAACTACGCACCCTGCATACCCATTACACACACGGCCACATGGCCCCACGGTCATACATGTAAGATGAACCTTCGGCTGACAGCAAACAGACTCTCACTGACACACACGGTCAAGGAAGGGAGGACTTTTCTGAGACCATTTGGTTATAAGCCAGCTGTCAAGAGGCCTTGGAGAGCCAGGGTGAGTCTTCAGGGATCATGTCTGGTTGAGAAAACAGTTTCTAAGATGATAGAAGTGTTACATGGTGTAGATGGAAGAGATCTTTTCCCTTTATCTCCTAAAGAAAGAAAGCTGTTGCCAGGAAATGAGGTATTTTCAAAACCCAACAACAACAACTAAAAGAAAAATTTGCTGAATCTGCCAGCTAGCGCAAGGAACTCGGCCGCCAGTCAAAAGGCTCTGTGTCCAACTCAGAGCTGGATTCACTTTAACAAAAATTTCCCTCTTCAGCCACCTAAGTGCCTGTTGAATTAGGCAAGAAGCCAAGGTGGGGTAGAAACAGTCACTCAAATGAAATGTCCGTTTCCATTTGGATCTCTGTGGCCCTTTCCCATGTCATGGTGAAAAAATGCTTCCTCTGCTTGAATGTTTCCAGGATGCCTTGGTTTGAGGAGGAAGTCAGGTCTGCTGCTCAGAAAGCATCTATAGGAAAGAAGCCACAGCTTTGCACAGTCAGAACCAGGCCGTCCCTGCCTTTAAAAAAATGCAAAATTTATTCCTCGCCCACTCCTCCCCATGGTTTTGATGTTGAAAGAAACCTGTTGTGGTTTAAATGACTCGGTCAGTGCTTTTGGGATTTTCCAAAGTTTCCTATAAAAAGAAATCTGTGGGAAATAATGATTGCATAATCACTAACATATGCCAATTTTGCTAAACCCGTTATCTTTCTGGTGTTTTGAATCGCATCGTCCCATCTAGTGAACTGATATCTTCTAATAGTTTTACCTTTTAAGTAGTGATGCAGATAGTACAGCCACTTTTTCAAAAACCTTTGAAGGGTGTCTAGCTAAAGAAAAAGCAAAGAGTAAGACCATGTTGTTTATGCAGCAAAATCAGCAGGAGAGGGTGATGGATAGTGGGAAAATAAGGCAATTACCCAGACAAATGGCAGACAGAAGCAAAACTTGATCCCTTAATTACTTGTATACCTTAAACAATATTTTTTGACCTGAATTAAGAGGAAAAATGCCTTAAATGTCAGATAGTGTAGACCTGGTTAATTAGCAAAAGAATTCATATTATTCTATCCATAGTAAACACAGAATTGTTCATTTTTGCTTAAAAAAATTAAAGTGCCTGGACCCACAAACCATCTTTAAACTTAGAAAAAAGCTGGAGATAGAGCAAAAAGGCCAAAGGATCACATAGTAAGCGGTTATTGGAGGAATAAAATGGGTACTATTCAATATCTATAAAGATGAAGATTACCAATGTGGGATCTTCAATGTTTTAAATGAGGTATAGATCAAGAATTCCAGAGACTGCTATTCCTGGCAGCTGTGTAGCAGAGAATCCATGGGCTTATTATTTACTGGTAGTACCAATGATCCTACAAAAAAAAAAAAAAAAAAAACACCTATGTTAAAAGCAAACCCACTCCTTTTATCAAACTGCTTTGGCTATTACCAGCCTGGTGAGCAGTGGAAGGGCCCAATGAGTTACTGACAGTTGGCCAGAGAGGCATGTGTGAGTACCCAGTAAACTAAGGCTCCACAGCTGGCATTCAGCAGGAGTGGGGCCCAGTAGCTCTCAACACCGGCTGTACATTAGAATCACCTGGAGGGCCATAGGTGTGTTTTTAAAAGGTCCTTGGGAGATTCCAATGCGTAATCAGGGAAGGGAACAATATTCATGCTTTTATGGCATCTAGGACTTCTCTGTATTAATCCACACCCTACTTAAGTGTGGATACATTTTAAACGTACTATCTTTACAACTAGACTGTAAGAGAGTTTATTTTGCTACTGTTGTATCACAGTACCTAACATGATGCCTGGATTATAATAACGGTTCAGTGCATATTTATTTGAATAAATACATGAATAATTATAGGGCAACATTTGTTTTAACAGTGACTGATTATTTTACAAGTGATGAATACATTATGAGAGGAAAGTTTTAGCCTAGGCCATTATTACTCAGAGAAAACTTTATGAAAATACTGAATCCTTCCCTGGGCCTGGGAGGCAGTAAGAAATTTTACTTATGGAAGAGAGAAATGGCAGTAGCAGATATTGAAAAGCCTGATGCTGATCACTTTGCAGGATGAGAGCTAAAATTACTTTTAAAAAGTATCTGTACTGCCCCTTGCATTCATGCCAGAATATCTGAATCTGGAGTTTTAAAGGAATTTGAGAATATATTAAAAAATCAATGGGTTAGAAAAAAAATTGGGGAACATGAAGAAACGAAAGAGATAGCTAGGAGCTAGCAAATATCCGTAAGAGGTAACAAGTAACACTCACTAACTTAACTTCATTTTATGGGAATGTTTCTAGTTTGGGAGATTAAGGGAAAGTAAAATAATATGTATTAATTTGCATCAGAAATTATACATCATATTTTCATTGATAAGATTAAGATTGTGGATTAAACCATGGTACAGTTAAGACAAGTCATATCTCATTTTAAGTTTCATATCTTTGTTGTAGGATAATAATAATGTGCAGTCAAAATTGCCCTTGAAATTGTTTTTAATGTGTCTCGGTAAGAAAACACAGCCAGTTTTTCCTCCAGCTATGGAACCAATCATTTTTTTTCTATGATGGAGTATTATATAAAGTAGTTTGGCTCATGTTTGGGAACTATATTGTGTATCAAAAAAAACCCTAATCTTTAAAAACTAGAATCACACTCACCCTAACAAAATGATCAAACTGAAAACTACATAAAAACTAGGGATCCTGTGAGGATTGAAATCACAAGGCATACATCAATTGAATAGAATGAATGGAAGAATAGCCTCCATTCTATCCTTCTCACTGTCTTTCTCAATTCTCACAGCTCTATTTTTATTGTGTGGAGAATATATAATGCGGTTCATGTAAATTAAATTCATCTCTGTTGAAATGCAACTATGGCCATCTGATTAATATCTACCTGAGAAGAAGCATACTTAGGCTTCTCTTCTTGTTTCTGCACAATTTTTGTGAATGGCTTGGCTTAAGAGATGCAGAAGAAAGCACATTCATTGTCTATAATAACATAAAGCTTGGAGGAGAGCTGATATTTTGGACTACAGAGTCAATATACAAGCAGATTTTGACAATCTAGAATTGTGGCTGCAAATGAAGATGACATTTAACAGAGCCAAATATAAAGCTGTAGATTTAGGTCCCACATATTAGTTCATTCAGAGTGGTAAATACTTAAATTTATATTAAAAAGACCACCTGTTGAATATGAATTAAAAAGAGCTCTAGCAGTGAGAACTCTATGTTAGGATAATAATAATCTGGAGGTTAATCATAAACAACTTCACAGTAGGCAGGGCATTTTTAGATTTTATTTTTAATAATACATTTAGGAAGATGATGACAAGGTAGGAATAAAAATATCTGAATCCGCGTGCGCACGTGCGTGTGTGTGTGTGTGTGTGTGTGTCTCTCTCTCTCTCCCTCTCTCTCTCTATATATATACACACACACACTGTTTATTTCAAACTCTCAAAATATTAAAAAAAATAAAATTTTAGCAAAATTTATCAACGACTGCCTCAATGTCATTTATTAAAGTAAATGGTTGTGCCTGAGGGCAACTTGGAGCTCCTTGAAAGAAGTTTAAGAGCTAGTAGATGTTATCATTGTTTCATATGATTTAGACGAAACAAAATAAAGAACTTTTTATGTGGAGAAATGAAATGGTTTCCCAGGAAGGATCATGGACTCATCTTATAATGGTAGCCTATAAATGCAAACAACTTGTCTGAATTCCCTCTCAGTGAAATACTTCTTTAATACTTTATAGAATCCTACGATGAAAATATTTTTACAAATTTGCTAATACAAGTAATAGTCATGCTTTAAAATGTGTCTTCCAAGTAGTCATTTATCTGGTCACCTAGTCACAATCTATTTAAAAAGAGATTTGAGAGACAAACTCTTAAGTGTTGGAAAATTCTGCTGACTCAAATTGACTTTTTTAGCTGTGAATTTTGAATCTTGATCTTTTCCCGGGTTAGCGATATGCAGTTCAATATTTAAAATGCTGGACAGTGGCAGCAAGCTGCAGTCCCAGTCAGCCACGATACCACGAACGGAAACATCAGACACTCAGTGTACTGTGATGCCAGATGATTTTGCCCACTGTAGGTTAATGAAAATGTTCTAAGAAGATTTAAAGTAGACTAAGCTAGACTATGCTGTTTGGCAGGATAGGTATATTAACTGTATTTCAACTTACGATATTTTCAACTTATCATGGTTTTGCGGGGACGTAACCCCATTGTAAGTCAAGGAGCATCTGAGCACTGTAGAATATCGGTTGTTTACCCTGGTCATCATGTGGCTTACTGAGATCTGTAGGCTCCCAAGAGAGTATAGTACTGCACATCCCTAGCCCAGGTAAATATCAAAATTGAAAATTCGTGGTACAGTTTCTACTGAACGCATATCACTTTCGCACCATTGTAAAGTCTTAAAATTTTAAGTCGAACCATGGCAAGGGAGACCATCTGTCTTCTACATTTAACAACTTCTAACCACCTCCACTCCTAGCTTTCTAAACTATTACGAGCTTTTATCTAGTCTATCCAAACAGCTTCCTCACTAGTCTTTCTTCCCTCTTGCTCCACTAGAATCTGTTTTCCACTTAACTGTCCAAGGGATCCTTTAAAACATAGCCAGATAACGTCAGTACCATGCTCCAACCCCTGCAAAGGCTGGCTACTACTTATCCTTGGAGGCCCAGCCCAATCTGACCCCCAGGTCTCCTGCAGACTCGCCTCGTATCAAATCTCTGAAACACTTTCTCCTCTCCAGTCTCGCTGGTCCCCTTGTCATTCCTTTAACATACACCAGGCAGCCTCCTACTTCAGAGCTTTTGAGTGGCTGCTACGCTGGCCTGGAACATCTTCCCTCAGTTACCCGCTTGACCTGTTCTCTCACTTCCTTCAGGTCTGTGCTCAATTGTCACTGCCTCAAAAAGGGATTCCTAAACACCTTTTCTAAATCAACACATCTTCACTCTTTAATCCTCTTGCTCTTTGTTTTCTTCACAGAATAACTGGATGCTATTTGTCTGCCTGCTCTCATATTCCTATTCTCCTTTAAATGCAAATGCAAGGGAAATAAAGATATTTTTTCCCTTTGGCCCTCTCCCCACTGCCTAGAAAAAGGCTTGACTAGACCTCAAGAGAGACTCAATGGATATTTATGGAATTAAAAAATTAATAAATGACTTCTAATCTTTAGAAAGTCACACCCTTCCCCTATATTCTCATTTGTCCCTTTGACAGTTTCTCAAAAGAGCTCCATCCACTAGATCATCCATGTCTAAGTCTTATCTAGAATGCACCTTCCTTGAGGAGTGTGGCTTACTCTGTCCATGGCTAACTACCCCTTACACGCACACAGTGCTGAGGCCAGGCAGGGGCTTCCTCTCGCATGCTTCCCAGTTGAAATGCTATCTCTCCTCTGCATCATTATTGGTCCAACCAACCAAGAGACATGTGCTCTGGGATCCCGTCCATTGTTTACCCTCCAAGAACTGCTAACTGTCCAACCTGTTTTTAAATGGAATTAATGCATATTCAAAACTTGCTGCTAAGAGTGGAGTATGGCTCAGAAAAAAAAGAGATGCATTGTATTTTTTCCCCCAAGAAGTCACATATTTCTCTCATCTTTTTCTGTACGAGATACAGCAGAGCTATCCAATAGAAATATAACACAAGCCACAAATATAAGTAAGCTACATAGGTCATTTTAAATCTTCTAGGAGTCACATTTAAAAAAATTAAAAAGAAATAGAGAATTGATAAGAATATATTTTATTTAACAAAATATGTCTAATACATTATGAGTTCAACATGTAACCAGTCTGATGATAAAAATTCTTGTATAAACTAAGGGGGGTTGTAACAGTCTGGCCACATCATGAATCTTTCAGGGTGCTAAACTGAAGCAGTGGTCATTCCCACACAGATTGTTACAAAACCGTGGTTCTCAAGGAGGGGCTGGCGGAGGGAGGGAATGAGGAGTGGGAGTCAAAATCATTTCGGAGAACTTTCGAAATGTGCCTGTAGAGAGAAAAAGCATGTGTGACCTGAAAAAATTCCCCAGACAACTTATAAGTCACCCCCATTTCTTTCCTAATTTAAGAACCAGAGTGGAAAAGAGAATCCTTCTAATGGGAATGGAGAATTATTATAATAAAGATTTTTCCACTTCCAACACTCAAAGATTACATGATTTAGAAGCTTGGCATCCTCCCAGCTTTCTCCTAAATTATCCCACATTATGTAACACTCATTTTTCCAAATAGATGTGAAAGACGACATCCTTAATGTCCATTTTAGCTAAATACATCCCTTTTGGCCCAGAGTGTAGAACATATCTAGATTAATGATCGAAGGCTTCTAACTATGAATGAATCACTGCTACCTTTCCTATAACCACTCTCTCTCTCTCTCTCTGCTGGCTTTTCTCTTGTACAGGGCTTTTCACAGGACAACACGTTTGGACTTCAACTTTTAACCTCTTTGAGTTGAAGTGGATGAGGTGGCATGTTAGAACAAAAAATCATGGAGAAAGCCAAAATCAAATATCAAACAATAGACAATTCCAACTTGCATTTGCTTTCCCACATCATTTTATATCTCATGGTGGAGGTTGTCAGGAGTAGAAAGTATTTTAGTAAGTTGACCAATGGCCTGTGATTTCATATATTGGCATCATCTTAATTCTGCTCTGTGACTTTATCCCTCTCTCTATGATTTACATTGAAACAACAGTAATCTACACATTTCAGGGTTGTTCTCTAACGATGTAAAAATTTATGTAAATGAATGTTTTCAAACTGCTTTTGAAAAAATAATTTAAAAATCACCAAAAGGCTTTGTTTTTAATTGTCAACTGCTTTCTCATTTTCAGATGACAAGCACAATGACAGACACTCGATGTTCCTGAGAGTTTTCTTTATAATATGCAAACTCTTTGATTTGAAGATTAAGAGTTTAGTGGCACACAATGGCCTCTGTGGCTTTAAATGCCTTAATTATTTCAAATACGAATTTAAAATTCAGACACCTAGTGTTACTTAAATGCACCCAGGTTTTTGTGGTTTAATAATAACATCTGTTTTGGTTTTTCAACCACAAAAGTGCGTTTAATCTGTTCTTCCTTTAGTTGAACTTTTCACATCTGCTTCGGCTCGGTTCCCATAAGCTAAAGACCAGATCTTTTCCAAAAGTAGGAAGTCTACCTGTACAACTGTTGTTCTAGCTCAAAAGATCTGTTTTTAATACCAGCTGAAGATTTCAAAAGAATAACAAAAATAAACTCTTTACCCAGAATGCACTTCTTATGCTTTTTGGCTTACATATCATCGTGTGGTCATTTTAAGAATGCGATGCTGCCTGGAAATGTTAAATTAAAACAGTGAATTGTCAGATCACACACACCCAGGTAGTCTCCTGACCCCCTAAGATTTTTAATCATGGAAAAAGAGTGCATTCTATTAAGTTAATTATTTGTGAAGAAGTTATACCAAGGGTGGACAATGGCTTCAAGACCTCAGTGGTTTGTTTTGGACACATACCTAATGCTTATCTGAATCCCATGGGTCCTGAAAAGCAGGCCGGAAAATGTTGCAAGGACATTACTTCACAGATTTTCCACAATTGTTTGCTGCCTCTGAGGACTCAGCTCTTCTGCTCCTGTTTATAACCAACCCTAAGCAACATTTCTAAAATCAGAGACTCTGAAACCAAACCCTTACAAGCGTCTTTGTAAAACACCCAAGGTGCTGAGAAGAAACAAATTTTTCTTTACTTATGAATTTGGTAGAGAAAGTTATTGAACAGATGAGCGCCTGGGTTAGATATGTGTTAATTGGTTTTCTCAAGTGGAAGAATTAACTCTCTTTTTCAGCATTTACATGAGATTGAACAAAGCTGAATAGTCATTCTTTATTTGGACAAGATATAATTGATAGCAAGTTAGTCTAATTATTTTATTTTAGAAAGTTATTTTGATTATGTGAGATGCACATAATTATATATTTTTCCTGACACATGATTATGTAATTATGTCTGGTCCTGTTTACAGGACAGCGTAACACAGCATACTGCAATTAGTAGGTGTTCAACCCATGTTTGGTGAATGAGGCCTAATGAGGCAATATAATGGGCAAAGAGTACCTTTGTCAACGCAAACAAGATGATTCCATGATTTGAATAATCTCCCAGTGCCTTACGTAAATAGGAGCTGTCGGCGGGGATGATTCAACTTAATTTTTAAAAAATTAATAGATTGCATGACATGTGCAAGTCACTGTGATAGTCACAATGAGAAATACAAATCACAATGAGTAGGAGTTTTCCAAGGTTGGAGTATAAGTATGCAAATTATGAAAAAGTGCCTTAAGAAAAATAGCAAGACACTGCTATGGCAAATCTAGTGTTTGAGACAGGCCTTAAAAGAAAAGTCATCAAAATTTGGAGAGTTTTGAATGAAAAGTGAGAAAGAAAGTGACTTGGTAAGAGAGCAAAAGATTTCAGGTGTAGAGAACAGATTTAGGAGAAGCAGCGAATTTCAAACAGGCTAGTTTGGAGCACAAGCTGATAGAGGATTAGACAAGGATAAAGATAAAAGAGTAGCAGAGTGGCATGCTATGGAACTCTTTAAATGCTGTGCCAAGCAGCCTGTACTTAATACAGTAGGAAATTAGAACCGGAATCTTCGAATGAGGTTTCCTCACTGTAGCATTCAAATTATTTACCACAAATTTTCACTCATTTTGCCAGCATAGACAGAACCAAAGAATTACCTTTCTTTTCCAAACTTTGTCAAATATTTTTGCCTTGTTGTTAAATGCATTTTTTATTTAAAAGAGAATCTGACAGGTTGTGTGTATCAGTTGGGGGGCGGTCCTGTCATATATTCTGAACCTTACATTCACTAATGGGCTTGAAGAGAAAGTAGAAATGGTTCTTTTAAAGATCATGCAGAAGAAACACACATCCTCTGGAAAAGACAAGTAAAATGTGAGTAGAAAAACCATTTGTGAAACTTCTTGCACCCAGATACTCAAAATTAAATGCTCTCAAGACTATTGGCAATTGTAAGAAGATGTTTCCATACATGGACCACTGATCAAATGACAGTTAACAAGATTTTTTTAAATGACAACAAGGAAAAGGACTATGTCACAAAATGACAAAAACTTCTTTTGTATGATTTTGGATCTAAGCATTTATTTATAACTGTTTTTATCATTTTGTTGAGAGTCATAAAAGCAGCTGTATAAATCTTAATCAAGAAAAGATCCATGCTTAAATTCTTCAATGGTTTAAAATAAGAGTGATGAGATATTGAGAAATATAGAATTTTGGGGGAGATTTTTTTTCCCCATATGATTATAGTATATAGATAGAGCAGGGATTCAGGAATATATAAATTTAGATGTGTGTATATGTGTATTTGTATGTACACACACACATAAACACACACAGAGGAAAAATATGTTAATATTTCTGCCACTTTGAGATTAAATTAAATGATTTGAGTCATACCCTCACTAATTCATTTATTTATTTAAATTTTACTGGGACATGACTACGTGAATGGAATCTAGAATAGAAAGGTAAAAAGATTCAATATGTCCCAAATGCCACAAACCAAATTGCTGTTGTTATCCCTGTCTTTTCCACTGCAACCTGTCTTGCTTCCAATATTATCTCCTATCTACTGAGGAATATAAAGCACAATTCATTACATCATCCTCTCTTCCTTTCCCATGTCCAACCCAACATAATGTCTCACACTTTTACTCATGATGTATTTTTCAATCCCAACTCTATCACCAGTTCTATCACTCTAATCCAAGCCACCAGCATGTCGTATGCAGACAACTGCTATGGTACGTTATCTGATCCGTGTATCCCTTCCCCACCCTTCTCCAATTCATTTTTCAGGCAGCAGGCACATTGATATGACTTAGCTGTCTCTATCCCTTTGCCATTGCTCTTTGAATTTCACTCACTGTTGTACTTCTAGCACTTAGCTAAGAACATGGTTGAATTCAGTTTAATCACAATACTCAGATGGGAAGAAAGACTAATAAACAAATAACAGGATAAATGGGGTAACTGGGAGCATGCAAAAAGTGGTTACTCTGCTCTTACTCCCAGAGGCAACTAAGTTTCACATGAACAACAATAACAAAAAAATCATTCTCTTCCACAAGGCAATATTATCTTTGCTTCTTTATAGGGTTCCCATGATGACTCATTGGTTTGGTATTCTGGAGTTGGTGGACATGATTCAGAACATGAGAAACCTAATTCTTTAGAAGTCAAAAGGAAGTTTGAAAATTTAATTCATAAAGAAAAGTGTTTCCCAAATATTTTTATAGGCTTCCTTAAAAATCTTCCCTATTTTGCTGGTCCCAGTACTTCCAGAAGAACCCTATGTTATTACCCAAGATTTGAAGTAGGGCTGCTATTGAGGAAGCTACCTGGACTCAATTCTTAACTCTGTTTCAGAACTCCACCATATGTTTTCCCTTCTCATAAAGGATTAAAACCACATCATGATAGACTAATCTGTGAGAATCATAAGACTTTTAACAAGGAAGAAATGGATAAAAAAACACTTTCTGCCTTATTAAAGAAATCCCCCTGCTCCTCAGAAGCAGTTTTCAGCATCTTATTAGTGGCATTTGATCTGACTGACATATTGACCAGTAATTGGAACAGAAGATGGATCTTTTCCACTTAGATCACAAAGGGAATATAAATCTGTGGCTGTAAATTCAAGAGGGACAATTTCCAAAGAATTTCTTTAGAATAAACCCCTCTTGCTCTAAAACAGCCTTGGAAGTTGTCTTAGATACATCCTTGGCTTTTTAAATAAATCAGTGCACAATAGGTTTACCTGTTGTTTTTATTTGTATTTGCGAATAGACCAAAATAGAATTGATCTTAAAATGAAAGTAACTTTAAATGCCCACCCTCTAGTCATATCCATAGAAAACACTATATTAGTAGCCAAAACATTATTGGCTTCTGTTCTATTGTTGTTTAGCTTGTGTTTATGCTTTTTCTTTTTTGTTATTTTACACTACTCACACATTAACATTAATTGGTTTCAGTACCATATTTTTACTGATCAACTTCTCCTGAAGTTGGAATGACCCAGATGTTTTTTTATAAAATTTCTGAAATAAATAGTGAAATAACTCTGACTTTAACACAATGATAAATATTTTACCATTTCATAATTATGTGAAACAATGAGCTATAAACCAGCCAAATATCTACAGAACATACTCAAATTATTTCTTTTGTAACTATACTATTAAAGACTCAGTATCTAGATCACTGCCAATATTAATTACTGACTTGGAATTTTGGTTTTGTTTTCAGTGTTTATAAAAAAAGGAAAATAATTGATTGCAGGTATATAAGAGAAAATATATATGCCTAGATGCATTTTAAAAGTCTTTTTTTCCCTAATACTTATTCCATTCAAGAAAAATCACAATTTTTTTCAGAAGATTATGGGGGTACAGATATTATATTTACATGGATTGCTTTTGTACTGCTTGAGTCAAAGTAAATAAGTGTGCCCATCACCCAGATAGTGTGCATTGTATCCATTAGGTATGATTTCACCCAACCCCTCCTTCTCCTTCCCAACTGCATGATTTCTGTTGAGTTATACTTCTATCTGTGCACATGAGTGCTGATCGGTTAGTTCCAATTTAATAGTGAGTACATGTGGTGTTTGTTTTTCCATTATTGTCATACTTCACTTAGGAGAATGGTCTCCAGTTCTATCTAGATTGTGGCAAAAGATAATAATTCATTTTTTATGGCTGAGTAGTACTCCATGGTATATATATACCATACTTTATTAATGCACTCATGAATCAATGGGCAGTTGGGTTGATTTCACATATTTGCTATTGTGCTGTAATAAACATTCTAGCGCAAGTGTCTTTTTAATAAAATGACTTTTTTGCCTTTGGGTAAATACCTAGTAGTCAGATTGCTAGATCAAATGGTAGGTCTACTTTTAGTTCTTTGAGGAATCTCCATACTATTTTCCATAAAGGTTGCACTAGTTTGCAGTCCCACCAACAGTGCATAAGCGTTCCCTTCTCTCCACATCCATGCCAGAATCTATTGTTTTGGACCTTTTTGATAAAAGCCATTCTCAGTAGGGTTAGGTGATATCTCACTGTGGTTTTGATTTGCATTTCTCTGATGATGAGTAACATTGAACATTTTTTCATGTTTATTGGCCATTAGTCTATCTTCTTTTAAAAAGCTTCTGTTCATGTATTTTGCCCACATTTTAAAGGGATTGTTTGCTTTTTCTTGCTGATATGCTGAAGTTCTTTATAGGTTCTAGTTATTAGCCCTTTATCAGATGTATAACATGAATATTTTCTCCAATTCTATAGGATGTCTATTTGTTCTGTTGATCGTTTCCTTGGCTGTGCAGAAACATTGTAATTGAATCAAGTCTCATTTATTTATTTTTGTTGTTGCTGTGATTGCCCTTGTAGTCTTCTTCATAAATTCTTTACCTAGGCCGATATCTAGAAGAGTTTTTCCAACAGTTTCTTCTAGAATTCTTATGGTTTCATGCCTTACATTTATTTAAGTCTTTTATCCATCTTGAATTAATTTTTGTGAGTGGTGAGAGATATGGATCCTGTTTCAATCTTCTACATGTGGCTATCCAATTTTCCCAGCACCATTTATTGAATAGGGATTCTTTTCCCCAGTGTATATAGCTGTCTACTTTGTCAAAGATCAGATGGCAATATGTGGATAGTTTTGTATCTAGGTTCTCTGTTTGTTCCATGGGTCTATGTCTCTATTTTTGTGCCAGTATCATGCTGTTTTGGTTACTGTATCCTTGTAGCATAGTTTAAAGTCTGATAGAGTGATTCCTCCAGATTTGTTCCTTTGGCTTAAGGTTGCTTTGGATATTTGGGCTCTTTCTGGTTCCAAATAAAGCATAAAATTATTTTTTGTAGATCTGCAAAAAATTACATTGGTATTTTGAGGGGGATTTCATTGAATATGTATATCACTTTGGGTAGTATGGACATTTTAACAATACTGATTCTGCTGATCCATGAGCATGATATGTTTTTCCATTTTGTTTACGTCATCTGCAATTTCCATCCTTGAAGTTCTCCTTGAAGAGATCTTTCACCTCATTGGTTAAAAATATTCCCAGGTAGTTTATTTTCTTTGTAGCTATTGTGAAAGCTATTGAGTCTTTGAACTGATTCTCAACTTGACTGTTGTTGCTGTATAGGAATGCTAATGATTTGCATACATTGATTTTGTAACCTGAGACTTTGCTGAATTTATTTATCAATTCCAGTAGTCTCATGGTGGGAATCTTTGGGGTATTCTAAATATAAAATCATATTGCCTGGGCACAGTGACTCATGCACTCTGACTCCTAGTGATTTCTGGCCAGGCGTGGTGGCTCACACCTGCAATCCTAGGACTCTGGAAGGCCAAGGCAGGAGGATTGCTTGAGCTCCAGAGTTCGAGACCAACCTGAGCAAGAGTTAGATCCTATCTCTATGAAAAATAGAAAGCCAGGTGTTATAGCATGCCTGTAGTCTCTCAGCTACTTGGAGGCTGAGGCAGGGGAATCACTCGAGCCCAGGAGTTGGAAGTTGCAGTGAGCTACAATAACACTACTGTACTCTACCCGAGGCCACAGAGTGAGGCTCTGTCTCAAAAAAAAAAAAAAAAAAAAAAATCATATCATCAGCAAAGAGCGATAGTGTGACTGCCTCTTTCTTCATTTTGATACCCTTAATTTCCTTCTCTTGCCTGATTGCTCTGACCAGTTCTGGGTGGAAATGCTTTCAATTTTTCCCCATTCAATATGATGTTGGCTGTGGGTTTGTCATATATGGCTTTAATAATTTTGACATATGTTCTATCTATTCCTCTTATGTTAAGAGTTTTTATCATAAAAGTGTGTTAAATTTTGTTGAATGTTTTTTCTGCATCTATCAATCTTTGTTTTTGCTTCTGTTTAATAACATTTATCAATTTACATATGTCAAACCATCTTTCCATACCTGGGATGAAGCCCACCTGGTCATGGTGGATTATTTTTTTTAATGTGTTGCCCTAATTCAGTTTGCTAGAATTTTATTGAGATTTTTACATCTATATGCGTAAGGGATATAGGTCTGTAGCTTTCTTTTTTGTGTGTCCTTTCCTGGCTTTGGTTTGGAGATGATACTGGCTTCATTAGAATGAGTTGTGGAGGATTCCTTCCTTCTTGATGTTATGAAATAATTTCTGCAGTATGGGTACTAATTCTTCTTTGTAGGTGTGATAAATTTGGCTGTGAAACCATCTAGTCCAGGAATTTTTGTTATTGTTGTTTTTGGAAGATTCTTTCTTTATTTATTTATTTTTTATTTGTTTATTTTTAATTTCAGAATATCACAGGGGTACAAATACTTTGGTTAAATATGGTGCATTTGCACTGCCCAAGTTAAAGCTATAAGCGTGAACATCCCCCAGACAGCACACACTGCCCCTGTTAGGTGTGAATTTGCCCAAACCCTCCTCCCCTCTCTCACCTTCCTGACATCCAATGAATGTTACTTCCATATGTGCACATAAATGTTGATCAATTAATATCAATTTAATGGTGAATACATGTGGTATTTGTTTTTCCATTCTTTTGATACTTCACTTTGAAGAATGGGCTTCAGCCCTATCCAGGATAATATCAGAGGTAGTTCACCATTTTTTTTTTTATGTCTCAGAAGTAGTCCATGGTATACATATAACACATTTTATTAATCTACTCATGTACTGATGGACATTTGGGTAGATTCCACATCTTTGCAATTGTGAATTGTGCTGCTATAAACATTTGAGTGCAGATGTCTTTTTTATAGAATGTCTTTTTTTTCCTTTGGGTAAATGCCCAGTAGTGGGATTGCTGGATCAAATAGTAGTTCTACTTTTAGTTCTTTGAGGTATCCCCATACTACTTTCTACAGAGGTTGTACTAGTTTGGAGTCCCACCAACAGTATGTGAGTGTTCCTATCTCTCTGCATTCATGCCAACATTTGTTGTTTTGGGACTTTTGGATAAAAGTCATTCTCACTGGAGATAAGTGATATCTCATTGTGGTTATTTTGGAATATTTTTTATTGCTGCTTCAATTTTGTTGCTCATAATTGGTCTGTTCAGGAATTCTATTTTTTACTGATTGAGTCTTGGGAGGTGGTGTGTTTCCAGGAATTTGTCCATTTCCTCAACATTTTGAGTGTATGTGCATAGAGATTTTTATAGTATTCACAGATGATATTTTATATTTTTGTGTTATCAGTTGTAATATCTCTTTTTTCATTTCTGATTGAGTTTATTTGGTTCCTTTCTTATCTATTTCTGGTTAATCTAGCAAGAGGTCTATCAATTTTGTTTACCTTTTCAAAGAAACACCTGTGTTTCAGGAATCTTTTGTATTTTTTGTTTTTTATTTCATTTAATTCTGCTTTAACCTTAGTTATTTTATTTTATTTTTTTTTTTGCTGGGTTTGAGTTTGGTTTGATCTTTCTTTTCTAGTTCCTTGAGATGATTCATTAGATTGCTGATTTGTGATCTTTCTGTCTTTTTGATGCAGATGTTTAAGACTAAGAATTTTCCCCTTAGGACTGCTTTTGCTGAATTCCACAGATTGTGATAACTTGTGTCCCTTTTGTCATTTAGTTCAAAGGATCTTTTGATTTCTACCTTAATTTCCTCCTTGACCCAATAAACATTCGGCAGTAAGTTATTTTATTTCCATTTCTTTGTGTAGAATTGAGTATCTCTGTTGAAATTGATTTATAATTTTATTCCACTATGGTCTGAGAAGAGGCATGATACCATTTATATTTTTTTGAATTTGTTGAGACATGTTTTGTGGCCTAAGATGTGATCAATCTTAGAGAATGTTTCATGTGCTGATGAGATGAATGTATGTTCAGTAATTTTGGGCTAGAATATTTTATAAATGTCTGTCCCATTTTTTCTAGAGTCTTATGTAATTCCAGTTTTTCTTTATTTATTTTCTGCTTGGAGGATCTGTCCAGTTTTTTCAGTGGGCTGTTGAAATCCCTGGCAATTGCAATGTTGCTGTCTATACCTTTGTTTAGCTCTGGTAGGGTTTGCTTTATGTATCTGATGTACCTTTGTTAGGTGCATAAATATTTAGGATTCTTATTTCTTCTTTATGAGTTGCTCCCTTTACCATTATATAATGACCATCTTTGTCTTTCTTGACTATTGTTGATATGAGGTCTACGTTATCTGATATAAGAATGACTATACCTGCTTTCTTTTGGTTTCCATTTGCATTGAATATTGTTTTCCATCCCTTCACCTTGAATCTGAATGAGTCATTGTATGTTAGATATGTTTCCTGGAGACAGCAGATACTTGACTTTTATTTTTTTTTATCCATTCAGACAACCTATGTCTCCTGAGTGGGGCATTCAAGCTGTTCACATTTATTGAAGGAATTGATAAGTGGGATGCATTTCTGTTCATCCTATTGGGTAGAACCTTATTGCTTTGTTTCACCTCATGAGCCATTGTTTTATATGAGCTTTGAGCTGTAGCTTTTGGGTGATTTTACATTGGTGGGTTTCTATTGTGCTGATTGGTGTATAATGCAGATCTGAATACTTCCTGCAGGGCAGGTCTGGTCTTGAAAAATTCCCTCAGTGTTTGCTTGTCTGAAAAAGTCTTTATTTCTCCCTCATATAAGAAACTCAGTTTTGCAGGATACAAAATTCCAGGCTGGCCATTATGCTGTGTAAGAAGACTGAAGAGAGGGCCCCAATCCCTTCTGGCTTGTAAGGTCTCAGTTGAGAAGTCAGCAGTTAGCCTGATGGGTTTTGCTTTGTAAGTTACCTGATGCTTTCACCTTACAACTTGTGGGAGTTCCTCCTTTGTGTTAACTTTGGCTAGTCTGATGACTATTTGTCTTGGTGATTGACTCTTTGCATTGAATCTCCCAGGTGTTATTTGAGCTTCTTATACCTGGATATCTAAATGTCTAGCAAGACCAGGGAAGTTTTCCTCAGTTATTCCCTCAAATATATTTTCCAACCCTTGTGTGTTTTATTCTTCACCCTCAGGGATGCCTATAATTCTTATGTTTTGTCTCTTTACCTAATCCCATATTTCTTGTAGTCTTCATTTTTCCTCTTAATTCTCTGCTTTTTATCTTTGATTGACTAGTTTAATTCAAAAGTGTTGTCTTCAAGCTCTGATATTCTTTCTTCTGCCTGGTCTGGTCTATTCTTGAGGCTTTCCACTGTGTTTTGTATTTCCTTAAGTGAATTTTTCATTTACAGAAGTTCTATTTGATTTTTTTAATAATTTAATTTCCTTAGTGAAATTTTCTTTCATTTCCTGAACTTTTTTGTGTGTGGTTTCATTGTGTTGTTTTCCATTTTCTCTTGTATTTTATTGAGCTTACTTACAATCCATATTTATCTGTCATTTCAATATTCTGATTTTGGTTGGAATCCATTGCTAGAGAACTGGTGTTCACTTTTAGGGGTGACCTTTTTCTCTGATGCTTCATTCTTCTGGAGATTTTTCACTGATTCCTTCTCATCCAGAGCAGCTGCCGCTTCTTATTTTTGGGTTTTCTTTTGCTTACACAGGGCTTTTTTCCCTCCCCTCACTCCTATGGGTTTGTTTGTAGGACATATTGGGTAAGGACCTTTGACTTGGTTTCTTGGTGCTTTGATGGTGATCTAGGTTCTGAATGGATGCCTTGGTCACAGATATCCTTGATGTGGTCATTTTCTCAGTTGCTAGTTGTTTGTACACTGTAGGGGTGGTGAACTATGTGTGTGGGCAGATTCCTTGTCTCTCTTTGATGAGGGAGGATGGAGGTCTTTGAAATCCTTTCTCTTTCCCCAGCTCTGTGGTCTTCTTAACAGTGTGAATGATAATAGCACACCCAGTTTAATCTCTGAGACAGTAGGTGGTGCTTGAGGGTAAGAATCTACCATACCCTGTACAATTGAGTCAGTAAAATCTGTAAAGGGTGTGCAAGTTGACCTCCCTGTCAGTAGATGGCACTTGCTGTATGGAACAAGTTGCAGTGTTGTTTTTGGGTCCTGTGGCCATCTGTAGTCCCTCAGAAGAATAACTAGAATGCCCCACATGGTTGGTGGGGCCCTGGAACTTCGAGTTCATGCTTATTCTCTGCCATACAAGGAGCAGGTGGGGGAGTAAGGCTGGGTGGGGCTGGGTTGAGTGAGCTTGTCCTCAGGCACCACAAAAACTTGCAAAATATCTGTTTCAGCAGGGCCCCAAAGTCTGCTCCCAGCTTCTGGGCAAAGCCACCAAGGAGGGGCTGAAGTGGACCCACCCAACCAGAAAATCTGC
>CM052439.1:69314400-69335930 GCA_028533085.1 Varecia variegata
AGTTCATGCTTATTCTCTGCCATACAAGGAGCAGGTGGGGGAGTAAGGCTGGGTGGGGCTGGGTTGAGTGAGCTTGTCCTCAGGCACCACAAAAACTTGCAAAATATCTGTTTCAGCAGGGCCCCAAAGTCTGCTCCCAGCTTCTGGGCAAAGCCACCAAGGAGGGGCTGAAGTGGACCCACCCAACCAGAAAATCTGCTCATATAGGTAGGGCCATCTGAGAATCACAGTCTGGCAGTATAGAGCAGGCCTCACTCCTCTCCACCCATCCCTGCTCCATGGTTTCCCCCAGCATCTGCCAGCAGGCAGAAGCTCAAGCAAGCTGAGCTCCCCCACAACTATGATGTGTGCCAGGATGTTCCCTGCCCAGTATCCTGGCCTGAGCTGAGAGCACAGCCTTCCTGTGGGGGGAGGGGTGCTCCATGAGCATGCTATAGCTATCCCCCACTGCACTCTCCATGTGATCTGCTCATGTATGTTCCCTTGCCTCCTGAGACTAATTCACAAATCTCCCCTCCATGGCCCCGAGCAATGTGATTGAGACCTGGGGTACTGGATCTGGCCTACTGGCCTATCCCTAGGTTCCCAAACATAAATTCCTGATCATGCCAGGGAGAAGCATGCTGGTTCTGAGTTGCCCAGGTAATGCCCAAGCAGGTTTGATATCCCTCCGTCTTGGGGATGCCCCACTCTGATGGAACCATGGGGCAAGCAGCATCAGAGAGGGCTACCAGTCAGGGAGTTCACAGTCCAAGCACCCCTCCATCCACTGCAGGACCCCAAGAGAAAAGGTCTGAGCCCCATTCTCTATGGAAGTCTTGGTGTGTTGGCTCAATTGTCTCTTTTGGCAGCCATGGTTGGGGGAGGAGCAGGAGAGAAAAAGAGTCTGGATGGAGGAATTCTAGCACTCTGGTCATGTCTGTCCCTCACTCTGGGAGGTTGCTGGCCCAGAACATCCAGGCACTGGAATCATGCAGGTCATCTGGGACCCAATGGACCCCTGTGGCTCCTGCAGTCTGGGCCAGATTTGGGAATTATCTGTGAGGGAATGAATAAGATGAAACCTGAGAAATTGAAGGCCCCTGGAGAGGACAAAGGTGCACAGTGGGTAGAGAAACAATATGGCGCCTGCCATCCTGGCTCAGGTCTATGGAGACAGGAAGCATCCCAAGGGGGCTGGAAGCCTGGTGCCCTGTCCACAGGAAACTTCCAGCTCACTGGTGGCAGCAGCCCCTGGGCCTCTGTGGGCAGAAACTCTCTCCAGCAGCTCCGGAATACACCAACTATCAGGGATGCAAGGGACGGAGTAACAAACCACTCCACCTACCTTTCTCAGGGTTTGATCTCTGCCGATACCTTGCTTCTTCCTGCTCTGCTCTGCAAATTCTTCCCTTGGAGTCTCCTGAAGGTTCTGGTACCCTTCCCTCAGACCCACGCCCAATCTCTGTTTGTCTGTTTTTTTTCTCTTTCATCTAAAATTTCTCCTTTTTACTGAAAGGCTGTGGCAGCTGTTATGGCTGGTCAGCCATCTTCACAAAACCAAAATCACAATTTAAACCATGGATGTTGTATGAATACTTTGAAGGATGCAATTTGATTTTTCTGAAAATAAAACCACACAAAAATAACTACTTTATGGCACTTTGGAATTTATCACCTAAACATATAAGTTCATACCTTTCCAGTGTATTGATCTTATTTTGCAAATGTTTCAGCAGCATTTACTATCATTGAAATAGTGGCAACATGTTCTACTTAAGATCAAACAATCTCCTGAAATCTGGCAAGATTTAACAGAAATTTAAAACAATACTTTCCAGGGAAAATGCTAACCATCTGCAACTGTTATTATTAACACTATACTTTTCTTTTTTCTTCCTATATTATTTACACTTCCTGTTGCTCTCAAAGCTTTCAATCTATCCTTAGCAATTAATTGTAAACAAATGGCTGAAGAGGATGTTTGTATCTATGGATTTTTTTCCCTAAACCAAATAAATACAGGATCTTGTTTTAATCATGTGAATGTCCTGTTCACACACAAGTCTACCTGAGCTCTGCTAAGAAGAATCTGTGACAGAACACAAAAAGGATTACTTTCAGAAAGGAAGGATATCATCTAAATAGTGCTCTTGGTGTCCTTGTAGTAGTTGGACAAACTTTCTAAAAAAGGAAAAAGAGTGAAACATGTTAATAAGGGAAGGCTACTTTAATAGTTTGTTAGTGTTATTTAAAGTAGAAAACATGTACTTAGATACAGTTGCACATAAAGAAAAATGGAAACATCAGCACATACTGTGTTGTTTTGTGTTACCTTGTCCTAAGTAGTTAAGTCTAGTTATACTAAAAGAAGTTGTTTCATACCAAATTACGGCCCCTTTCTTTTAGTCCTTGTTGTAACCACCAGGATAGATCAGCCAATGCCACCCACTTGTCTCTCTGCCAGAGCGAGTGCACAGTTACTTGTTCAGTTTTGCAGGAGATGCCTCTTTGATGTTGCTCAGCCACCATTTCCTTTCCATTCGCTTTTATCTCCATCCTGGCACTCATTCCTGCAGCATCCTCTTCTCCAGATGGTCTCCATCTCCCCTTTAGAAGTGCCCAAAATATTCCAACTTCCTCCTCTTGATCTTTTCCCATCGACAGCCACGTTATCCCTCAGCATTTTAATACCAACCTTGTCCTATTTTATTTTCTTCACAGATTGTTTTTATGGGAGAAAAGAACTACAAGGTAAGATCACAACATCCTCAGCAAACATTGCTGTGTTATTAATCATACTTCTCAACAATTTTCTGGAAATGCTCTTTAAGTGCCTGGATTACCCAACATGTATTAAATAACTATTGTTTTTCAGGGAGGGCATTTGGCACTGGGGATTCAGATAGAAATAAAACGTGTCTGATGACAGGAGATAAATGAGTTCTGGACAAACTTGGGTGGAACAGGCACTGGAAACCCAAGGAAAAGCAATCATTTGTGCTTATGGGTAGTATTATAAAAAGGTTCATGCATTTGGGTCTTCAAGATGAATAGGAGTTCATCAGGCTGTTCATGGATAAAGAATATCTTAGGTCAAGGAAATAGTGTAGAGATAGAGATATAAAACAGGATGCCCAGTGCTTGGAGAATTATAAGTATTGTGTATGCTTGTAGTGATGCCTCTATGGGCAGGTCAGGGAAGTCCAATAGATAAATTTGGAAAAGTAGGTAGGGAGAGAAAAGGACTTTTCATGCCCTGTTTATTGGACTTGGCTGGAAGGCAACAGGAAACATTAAAAGGTTTTAAATAGGGAAAATACCTGATCAAATCTGTAGTTTTAAACAATTTCTTTGACTGCACTATGATAATTGGTGGAAGTTGGAAAAAATGTACAGGAAAACCTGATAAAAAAAAACCAATATAATAGTTTCAGTGAGAAGTGATGAAAATCTAAACTAAAGCAATATCAATAGGTTAAGAGAGAGGAAAGGGTAAATTCCAAGATTTGGAATAGATTAGTAACCAGTCACTGGGTTACATATGTAATATGGAGAAAAAAGTTTGAGAGGTTTTTAGATGTATGACTGAGAAAGTTGGGGAAGAAATACCATTGGTTGTGTTTTAAACATGTCAATACTGAAGTGCCAGTATAATATCTGAGTGGAGTTGACCAGAAGGCAAATAAAATTTAGGACCAGTAGCTTCTGTGTTTGGCCGGGCGCGGTGGCTCACACCTGTAATCCTAGTACTCTGGGAGGCCGAGGCGGGTGGATCGCTCAAGGTCAGGAGTTCGAGACCAGCCTGAGCAAGAGCAAGACCCTGTCTCTACTAAAAATAGAAAGAAATTATCTGGGCAACTAAAAAATATATATAAAAAATTAGCCAGGCATGGTGGTGCATGCCTGTAGTCCCAGCTACCTAGGAGGCTGAGGCAGTAGGATCGCTTAAAGCCCAGGAGTTTGAGGTTGCTATGAGCTAGGCTGACACCACAGCACTCACTGTAGCCTGGGCAACAAAGCGAGACTCTGTCTCAAAAAAAAAAAAAAAAAAATTAAGACCAGTAAATTGACGACATGTAATGATTTGGGAAATGTAAGTAACCTGATGGTTATGAAACTTAAGTGTGTGAATCAGGAGCCTGGGAGAGAGTATAGAGGCCAAGCCTCAAATTCCAGAAAACACCAATGACTCATATTTACTGAAAGTCAAAAAGCCAGCAAAGAATATTGAGAATGACTGGGAACAAACTTCAAGAAGGTAGAATATAATTGACAAGGTCAAATGCCCCTGAGAATTGTTTTTAAAAAATGAGTAGTGACTGCTGATCAGTAATTAGAAAAATAAGGAAGGTAAGTAAAGCAGCACTATAAAATATTACTTTGTATTTGAAAAGGAAGAGTGAAAGAAGATGATGATTAGTATAGGTCAATTATTTTTTAAGATAGAACAAAATTTAACATTTCATTAATGAAAAGAATCCATAGAATTTAATGAAGGACAAGAGCATATAAAATAATTAGCAATAACCTGGGTATTATGATAGAAAAGCATAGAACTATGGGAGCATTGTTAGGATAACCACTTTCATTCACCCTTCCATGAATACAAAGGTCAGTAATGTTTTAACTCAAATTTACTGAATAATAACTTTCAGGTTATATTCTATTTGCACAGAAATAAAACATGAACAATATTCTATGAATATATTATTGAAAGATCCATCCCAGTGCCTGAATTACCTATTTTCTGAAACAAAGTGAATCATGGAGTGTTACAACAGAAAGATACACAAGAAATACTGTGATGAAGCCTCCTCATCTATTAGATGAGGAAGCTAAAGCCCTGATGAGGCCTCCCAAGTCACCAAAGTCAATCAGGACATCAGGCGCTGAGATAGAGCACATTTGTACTGCAGTTTATTGTCTATTGTCATCCCTTGTTGCTTTACTCTTTCCACATCTAAGTTTTAAGTATCGAATGTAGCTGTAAGAAACAAATTTGTTGTGATTTGGATTTATCTCAGGATCCCTGATACCAGACACTGTTTTTGCTAGAATGTATCACTTGATCCTATTTACGTAGATACTTTTCAGAAGGCCAAGTTGTAACTAGATTGAGTTATATTATTCAATGAGTATTATATATGTATGACCTGTCATAAGAAGTAGCTGTGACAATTTTCTTATTTCCCCCCAGAAATACAGAAATATATTTGGAATGCATTCTTTCACTAATAATAGCGTAAGGAAGACACAAGTTTGGTTTGACTGTTGTTCTCATTGTTGTTTTTGCTGTTATTGCTTTTCCAGTGGTGGGAGCAGGAGTTGAAAAAAATCTTAAATTTAACTTTCCTTCTTAACTAAACAAAAACAAAGCTTTAGTTTTCAGCCTCAATTCACTTTAAATCTTTTACCCTAGTCCCACTGGCACTGTCACTTCAAAATCACAGCATAATGCAGTAGGCTGTTTCCCAATGTCAGTAAAACAAAAGCTTTATTGAACAAATATGTGTGAAAATGCTGCAAACAAAAAACATCTCCACAGGCAGCACCTGATTGGCTCACAGCAACGCTCTCCATTGTCAGCAAGTAACTTCCTAGCATATCAGGCTAATGTTCCTTTTAAAGTTGTTTGTCTTTTTTAGAAGAAGGAATCAAACAAAGAAAATTAGGGTAAATGTTTTCCTAGCCAAATCTGAGAATAAACTGTACTTCTCAATCATAAGAAGATAGTAACATAGAATACAAAGAAATATATGTGCAGGATACCTCTCCTCTCACTCTGCACACTATTTTTTAATATAATTTTTGAAGGCGTTTCCACCCTCTATAAAATCTCCAGGTGCCAATGTGATAGTTTTACTTTTAACTAAAAACAAACACAATTGCATCTGTTTAACTACATATTTTTATGCACACTCAGTCTCTACCTACTGGAGAATTACAGACTTCTCTCCTTTGTTCCCTACCCTTATATCTCAGCACTTTGCCATATCCTATAGCTAAAAATTACTGCAGTAATACAAAATTCAGCACCACTGTGGTAGCAAAGTCAGAGCTAACACAAAGATGCTAAGGTCTCTGGAATTCCCTATTGTCTCTAATTTTTCCTCTGCTTATAGGGCAGCTACCCTCGTAAGTGTTTAGTGCACTAAAATCTGGAATCTCAGCCCAAGCTGCTGTCCCAGAAGCCAAGCTGCTGCCTTATACATTCAATCCGAGTTGTCTGCAACTACCTCCATGCTAATGTTGTCAGCAAAACTGTCCATGGAGGTCCACATAAGCTCAGTTTGGATTTCTGTCTTTCAGGTTCTGTGTTTCATAACTTTGCTGCAACCTCATATTTCAAATTACTTGAAAAGTACCTTCAAAATCATCTAAGATAGAAATAATCTAATATAAATGAATACACTTTCCTCCAGCGAGTTATCTAACAAGAATTCTAAATTGCAAAAGCTAACTTTGTAAAGGTTACAGTCAAAGTGCTTCGTGTAGGGTTATTTCCAACTCATTAAACATCCTTAGAAAAATATACAAAGTGCCTTCAAAGTAATGGCTTAAAAGGATCCATTCAGGCTTTTGAGGTAAGAGCAAAAGAGGTGGGCTACTATGAAAAGTGGGAAAAGCTAAGTGCTATTAACCATGATCAGGTGTTTAATCTACAAGAGATAATACACTTCCAGAAATGTCGACTTGGCTACAGGTTTTATTTAGAATTTATGGGATGTACACTCACATTTATTCATTTATTCAGCCAGATATTTATTCTTTCAATAATTATTTACTGAGCATCTATAATGTGCTAGTCACTAAGCAGAGAGCTGCAAACATAATAGGCAAAGCCCTGGCCTTCCTGAAGTTTACATTCCAGTGGGGGGTACAAATAATAAAAAGGACATATATAAAGCAAAGATAGGGAGCATTAAGTATGATGAAAAAAATTAAGTACAGCCATAGGGCTAAGAGAGACAGAGAATACTATTTTAAATAGATTATGGAAGACGTTTTGGAAGATGTGGCTTTTTAGTAGAAACCTGGATAAAGAGAGTATGAGTCATGCAGCTGTTAGGATTGACAGCCTTATAGGAAAAGGAACAGAAATACACAGTCCCTGAGCAGGATATGAGCTTGGAGTGCTTGTGAGACAGCAAAGATGTGGGAGTGAGAGGAGTGAGAAGGAAATAAGTTTGAAGCAAGGGTAAGGGTCTTGAAAGCCACAGGAAGGACTTCGGATGTTATGCTAAGGGGATTGAAAAGCCCTTGGAGGATTGTGAGCAGAAGGATATGATCTAATAACACACACACACACACACACACACACACACACACACATGCTCTACAAACATCCCTATTTCCCTGTTTCCAATACACAAAATTTTTTTGGCAACACATTCTCTCCTTGAGCATTCGTTAACAGCCATTTTCTACCCTTCGATCCATGAAATATCTGTTTTCTCTAACAAAGAGAGTGGTAGAAAAGAGGGGGCCAAGGAAAAGACCATAACAACAGTTTACATTTTATAGCAGCTTCTCACACATGTTCTCACATGGACCTTTCCTGCCCCACCAAAAAAAAAAAAAAAAAAAAAAAAAAACCCTGTTATATATGTAAGGCAACTGTGGTTATCTTCATTTCACAGATAAGGAAATTAAGACTTGAATTTCTTTGAACAATGCCATATTAGTGGAGACTGGAAGAGCTAAGACTAGAACTCAGATCTGTCGCTGAGTCCAAAGTGTGTTCCCACATACAACACTATTTCTCAAAAGAAAATTAAGTTGTAATTTTTCCACCACCTTCCATATCTCAGTCACCAAAAGCTGAAATAAAATTGGGTAGAAAGTTAAAGAGAATAGAAAGCCCCCGGGAGAAGAAATAAACTCAATGCCTACTGAAAGTGGAAAGAGGAGAGCATGTGTATTGTATTATTCTTCTAGAACTAGAGCTATGGCATTTTTAATATGTTTTATAGCACCTTGCAAAATCCTGGGCAAGCAACAAATCCTCAATACAACTAGTTGATTGTTTGATTGATTGAGAGAGAGAGAGAGACAGAAAATAAAAGAAGGATTAGAAATTTTTATTTCAAGGAACAAATAGTATTCATTTTCTGTATAATCTCCTTCAAGACTTCACAGAGCTGAAGTAATATGTATGTTAAAATATTTTCATATATACTCCAACCTTAAGTAGTTGTCATATTTTTTATGGACAGCTCATGTGACACTATTTGGGAATGAAAAACTTTCTTGCTAGTTTTTTACAAGGTCTACAATCATAACCACTCTTTTAAGACAAGATAATTGTCATGCCAATTCAACATGTATTGAGCACCAATTATGTGCTTTATGTACCCTGTGAAATACTGGTAGTACAGAGATAAATTAGATACTAGCAATCTACAGATTATCATACTAAGGGTCAGCATTTTGGGTAAACATATTATTTTATAATGTTAATGTGAGAGGGAAATAGAGGAAATAACATTCTTTTGAACATAAGTCATGACTTTGCTCACCTTTCCCCTTTCCCTGCTTTTCCCAACCCCCATCCTCAAAAACTACAACTAAAGACCACTCAGATCCTTTTCTTATTCTGTTCCTGCAATTCCCCCATCCACCCTATAGCCTACCCCAGCTCCTCTGCACTTGACCCACCACACACACAAAAAGCAAAATGGTGGGGAGAATCCTGAAGCAGGTGGATGTCTGCCTGAAAAGATTCATTATTCTCCATTTGGTGTTGAGATAAATAAAAATGCCTCAAGGCAGCCTCTGGCCAGAGGAGGGGAGCTGCCCAGAGTTAATGGTCCTGAAATTTCCCCTCAGAGGAGTCAAACATTACAGAAAGATCCTGAAGCTTCACTCGATCAGGTACATCAGAGGCCACAGCAGAGAAGTCAGACACAAAGATACGCAAGTTAAAGGAAGCAGCTACACAAGAGGCCAGAGAAACCAGACCAGTGATGTTCCAAAGAGCTCTCCATTATGGTCTGTTTTTAATTCTGAAAGCAGGGACATCAGGATGATGGCAGACTAGGAAGCTCCAGATCTTCATTTTGCCATGGTAATACCAAATAAACAACTAGAAACTGACTAAAGGAACTTTATAAGAGCTCTAGAAATCAGTAAAAGATCTACAGCAGCCAAGCAAACACCTAATCAAGAAAAGCCACATTTAAAATGGTGGGAAATGTCATGGCACTTTTAGTCCCCCTTGCCCCACCCAGTTAAGGGGAAGCATCAGCCTGGTCAGTCCCCAGTTCCTTTCTTTTAACTAAAGAGTGGGCCAAATTTTCAATTTTCTAATTTGTCTCTGGTCTACCTCGGGTCTTGTCTATGTGTCATCCAACTCAGAGCTCGGATAGACCAAAATGGCTCAGATCTCAAACTAGGAAAAACTGTGGGAACAAGCAGGCATGACTCAAGAGAACTGAAAGAGGACTAAAGACCCACAGGAGCCTGGATGCAAGAGATTAAAGGGCAGAGGAATACAATAAAAGAGTTAAAGTCCCAAGAAGAAGCAGAGGTGAGACTCCTAGGGAAATTAAGACTTTTAAAAGCAGCCATGTATACTGGGAAATTGGAAGGAAAGGATTCACACAGGCCCAATGAAGATGCATGCCAAGAAAATGCCTAAGATGACGTTAAGCCTTCACACTAGGCCTATTAGTGAAGGTCTTCCCTTTGGCACGGAGCCAGTCTGCAAACATTGGAGTAGCGAGTGTTTTTTCAAATGCCCAGATTTCTACAAAAGATCACAAGGCATACAAAGAAACAGGAAAATATGATACACTCAAAGGGAAAAAAATAACCCCCAGAAACTGCCCCTGAAGAAACACAGGCTTCAGACTTACTAGAAAAAGACTTTTAACAATTGTCATAAATGTGCTCAAAGAGCTAATAAAAATACCAGAGAGGAACTAAACTAAATCAGGGAGATGATATTTGAACAAAATGAGAATATCAACAATGACAGGAATTATATTTTTAAAAAAGAACCAAACAGAAATTCTGGATCTGAAAAATACAATAACTGAAATGAGATATTCACAAGAGGGGTTCAACAGTAGACTCAAATAGGAAGAAGAAGGAATCACTGAACTTGAAGATATGTCATTTGAAATAACAGAGTCTGAGGAGCAAAAAGAAAAAATAATGAAGAAAAGTAAACAGAGACAAAGGAATTATGGGACATCCTAAAGCTAACCAATATAAACATTATGGAATTCCAGAAGAAGAGAGAAAGAAGGGGACAAGAGATTATTTAAAGAAGTGATGACCAAAAACTTCCCAAATTTGTAGAAAGATGTGGATATACAAATACAAAGGCTCAATTAACTTCAAGTAAGACAAACTTAGAGACCACACCTAGATATAGTCTAATCAAACTTTCAAAAGGCAAAGACAAAGAGAGAGTCTTCAAAGCAGCAAGAGAAAAATGACTGATCACATACAAGTGATCCTCAATAAGATTGTCAGTAGATTTCTCAGCAGAAACTTTACAGGCCAGAAGGCAGTGAGATGATATATTTAAAGTGTTGAAAGTAAAAAAAAAAAAAAAAAAAAAAAAAATTGTCAACCAACAACTCTACGTTTGGCAAAACTGTCCTTCAAAAGTGAGGGAGAAATTAAGACATTCTCAGATGCACAAAAACTGAAGGAATATATTACCACTAGACCAGTCCTATAAGAAATACTAAACAAAGCCTTTCAATTTGAAATAAAAGGATGCTTGATAATAACTCAAAGCCATTCAAAAATATTAAGTTCTCTGGGAAAGGTAAATATATGGACAAATATAAAACCCTGTTGAGAGCAAAATCAAAGACAATGTGTAACTTTTTGATGAAATCACTGTTGAATGAACATTATCTATATCCAGAGAGTTATGTACAACATTCAAATTGCAAATCATGTAAAGGTACCCTCACTTAAACCTATTCTTAATTTTCATAATACTCCAGAGGAGGCAGTAAATGATACTTGGCAAAGCAAAGATGCAACTTCAAAAATGATTCTTACTATAGCACAAAGAATTTCTGAACAAATGGAACTTGAGTATGCCAGTGTAGATATTGATAAAGAAACTTTGCATTGAATTTTCTATCTATATGTAATGAAAACACAGAAAATAAAGGTGAGCTATAAATGGTTTCTTTGGAACAAAATTACACATGGCTAGTTAAGAAAGAATTGGATTATGATCCAGGGGAAAAAAAAATTCACAATGTTCTCTTAAAGTTATCAAACAAAAAATGATACTATTAGAAATGAAGTAATCTGAGGAATATATTTGGTTGCAGTTTATTTCTCTCTTCTTGATATTTTTCCAATTGGTATGGATTCAGAAGGGATATTTTCAACTACTAAAATATTTTTGCAAAAACACACTCACAACTCAAGGATTGACGTATCTTATTCTGTAAGACTGATTATTTTTAAAGGATTTATTATTTTATATAATTATAAAAAGTATTATATTTTATATAATACTTTATCCATGTAATCTATTGTATTAGGGTAAGTATATATAATATTTGTAGTTTATGAATTCAAATTTTACTTAGGTTTTATTGTATGTTTATAAATGTGCATAGTTGAAATGTTTTAAATATCTAGTTTTATTGATTTTTTATTTTAAATTTTGAATGCTGAGAATTTTGTTTTATAAGATACTAGCGAGCAAAATAAATCCTGGTATCTGGTCCTTTTGTTCCAAAATTATCATTTCTATATCCAGAGAAAGTGAAAGAGACATATATATGAGAATATTTCACTATAAAGACTCAGTGATCTGAGAAAGGTTTTCACAGAGCCATTTGGTGCCCAAAAGACAGGGGCATTTTATGATATCAGTAGGCTTGAGGCACTCCTGCTTTTGGACATCCCAGCCATGTCATGGCAAAGGCTACCATTGTACATTAAAATGCTGCCACACATCACAACTGACTATAATTTATATATAATTACATATTTAAGTAAATTTGAAGTTGCAGTTAATTGACATAATGACATCCTATATTCTTTAAACATTTAGGTAAATATTTATTTATTTTATTTTTTATGATTTTCTTTTTCTCCTTCTGGTTGCTAACATTTACACTAGGCCTTGTTTCACTTCATAGGTCCTTTCCCCATTCCTGTAATAGTGATTAAAATAACCTTCGGAAAGATACTTACTTAGAGAAGGAGATGCTTAACATGGCTTTTGAAAGACTAGGCATTGAATTGTGAATCAAGATTAGCAGTGTTATTCCATGTAAAAGGAACAGAATAAGCAAAGCCACCTAGTGATGGAAAAGCAGTATGTGCACAAACTACAAGCTATTTTGTGTTATTAAAATAGGATGTTTGAGGCAAGAAATAAAGAGAGATTAAGATGGAAAGGCAACTAAGGGAAGGAGGAGTATAAAAAGCTTTGTATGGAAGGGCTGAGACTTCATCCTGGGAGGGACCACCCTGAATCACTATTATGCAGGGAAGTGGCAGAACCAAGTACACATTTCGTATAGATCACCATGGCAGCTAAGTGCAGATGAATTTAAATGAACAAATTAAAAGGCAAAGACATGATTTAAAATACTATTGCCATATCTGAGGACAGTGATCTCCAAAAAGGGGTGTATAGGATGTATTTCTCCCAAGGCAAATAAAAGACAATTCACTTGTATTGCTTAAAAAAGGAATCGACCTTCTATTTCTAATCATTTTTATATCATCTTTCAAAAATTCTCAACTGTTGCCAACCATTTTATAATGTACATAATCAACTAATACATCAGTTCATTTATAAATGATGTAAACTGGAAGTAAAGTCTCAAAAATATTTACCAACGAAGGTACTGACAAACAAAAGCTCAGAGACCCCATTGTTCTGGGTAAGAGTGACGGAGGTGTGTTCTAAGGCGGTGGCTTTGCTGATGGAGAAATATGGACAGAATTTTAAAATTTTTAGTAGCTAATATCATCAAGGTTTGATGGTCGTTTGGACATAATGGTAGAATTATCAAGTATATACATATGAACATTCCTATATTAGTCAGAAAGTAAAGCTAGAAGTTAATCTAGGGTTATGAGGTGAGGCAAAGGACAGTAGCTCTCTAGGAGAGGAATTTGATCAGTGGAAGGCAGAGAGATTCTAGTAGCAAATTAAAAGCAGCTGGGAAAAGATCATGAAAATGCCTTCTGCTGTAAATCAAAAGTACTTTAAAATGTATTGAAACAAGAAAAATGCTCTTGAACTATAGCATAAAGCATTTGGGTTAGCTAACCAAGAATTTGGTTAATAGTCTTTTAAAAAAACTATGTGTTAAGAGAGAAGGTCATCATTTCTGTTTGTTATGGTTTAAAGGTTTATCCTGGGTCCATGCAGGGAACACACCAAAACATCTTCTCTTGGGTTGCTGTTTTTCTCAGCTGTCAAGAAGTTTAGGTAGTGGGTTTAATACCCCTTAAATCAGAATCACCCTTACTATGGGTTATCATTCATGGGCATCTTAATTAATTCTTTGATAATTCAGGCTTATATACTATAAGAAGTAAAAGATTACAGATACTTAGGAAGAACATGTTTTCCCTGTTGCAGAATAGAGGACTGCAACAGAAATCACACATGCCTTTTGATCCGGTTATCAAAAACCCCAGATTCTGTAGAATTTAGGATATGTTTCCAAGAAATGTTTAAATGGTCTGATATCATCAGGGTGAAAACTACAGGCTCACTCGGTTGTGACTAGCAGAGGTGACTGCTTCTGCTATGATTCAGGGCTAACAAAAGTCGTCACACACCCAAAAGACATTTTCCACTGGTTTCCTCTTACATAACCTTAAATTCTCACCACCTAGAATATTTTGGTTAAAAAACAAAAAAGCAAGGTCCTTGTCTTTTGGAGGTCACTGTTAAATGGTATGTTACCCTGAAAGAGAAGAAAGGCCTTGAGAACTGCCTTCGATCTTATCCTTTAACATATCAACATGGATAACTTATTGAGATCAGCCAGTTACAACCTTGGAAGGCAGAGAAGCCCAACCTTGAGAAGATAAGATAAGGGGATAGGTAAGCCAAGGAAAATCTTTGCCTCTTGTTTCACAACAGTCACGGAACAGACCCTGGGCAAATTACTGTGAGCTCTTCACTCAGGATATCCCAAGCCTATGAAGATAAGCAAGACTATATAAAGATGTATGTTTATAGTGTTGAAACTCAACTGAGTTTGAGTTGAGTTTCTTATATCTTGCTCCTATTTTGAAATAATTCAAGACCACTCTAATTCCTTTTAATATTAATTTAGCAGGATAACAAATATAAATTAAGCACCTAGAGGGCAGAGTCCAATATAAAGATTAATTTGATTTCCTTCAAAGTTGTAATTCCAAAAAATTTATATAAATAAATATGTACTTGGTAAAGTACGCATTGTTGTTAAATATACTTATGAGGAAACTTGCAATGTACAGAAATAATTAACATTAATTTTCTGTGAAGTTTATTAGCCCTTGATACCATATATATATGGTTAACTGTGCACAAAAGACTATGTTCACTACCCTTTTTTCATTTCATCCTCACAAAACTCATCATACAGATAAGGAAACTGAGGCTCAAAAAGGTAAAGTAACATGGCCAAGGTGACACAAATAGGATGCAGCAGCTCAGCTGGGGATTTGAACCTAGGTCTGAGTGTTCAAAGATATTTCTTGGATCCATTATGGAATTGTTCCTCTTGTACATATTACTTGTATTGTATTGAAGACATTTAATGTTAGAGGTGAAAGCACAAAAATTGATATAAATTGAATATAGCTAATGCCTTCAAAGAGATTATAGGCTAATTAGAGAATTAATATACACAAACACAGTCATATTATATTACTATGCGTATATCAATAAATAAATTATAAGTCTGAATTGAGGAAATGAAAGGGGTAGATGATTGTACTAAGGAATTTGAAAAGTTTGTCTTTGTTCCTCTGTAAATTTGCAGGTTCTTCCATGACAGAGACAAGAGGCATATTCTTTTCAGTGCAAGGGCAGGTTCCTGGACATGAGGACATGGAGTAGAATAGCCCCACATTAGGCCACTACATCATCTCTTCTGAATGGAGCTGTATTTCCAATATGGTAACATATCACCGACTGTATTGGCACAGACTTTTTGAGAAGAAGATGCTAAGCCAGGATTTGGCATGCAAGATTTGGGGAGTTAAACTTTTTCTGTGTGCAAAAGGGAAGGGAATAGGAGTAGTATCCTAGCATACTTTACCATCCCTCTAATGGGAGGTGAGTATGCCTCCACTGGGTTTCTTCCATCCATCTGAGGCTACCCACCCCCACAACCTGCTATCATATCTGGTGTGTATTTTAACCATAAAAAGAATCTCATATTTGTTTGTCCTTTAGAAAAGAATCAAACTCTTTGCTGGGAATCAAACGATCTTTGGTGGCAAAATTGGATGTTATTGGCATAATGAGAGGCCATGAAGAAATAAACAAAGGAAAGCAAATGCTATGGGATGCTAGTGTTCACTGGCCAAGAAGGTAATTGAGCATTTTATTGTATGATTCATACATTAAGGAAACACCTCATTCAGCATTAAATGAGATCTACTTGGTGTCTTATCCGCACATGATCATATGCAACAGTAAACCTGCATTGATTGCTTATAGATTATACAGCTTTCGTCCTAGACCTATGAATTTGAAAAAATCCCCATCTTAGATACTATTAAAAATAAGCACTCACACTTGTAAAGAGTTTTGCAATTTACAGTGCAGATTCAAATATGTTATCTTAGATATGTGAAACTTGTAAAACAGGATATATGCATATCATACTGTTTGATTGCTAGGTAGATAGTGAAGGATTCCAAGTCTCCTAGGAATGAAAGTGGGTGCTGTTTCCCTCATCTTGGTCCTGCCCCACCCTAATCTCCTGAGCAACTGCCGTACTTTGGGAGGAGGGAATACCCTACAAATCTGCCAATCAACTTAGTGCGCCAGCTGCAAAAGAATGCAGAGGACTCTCTAGCCCATGGGCCAAGAAGCACAGGTACCATAGTCTGGAAATTGACCTAGAACAACCTGCATGCGTAGTTAAGACTCAGGTCATGTGACTCCCAAGTGTCCAATCAAAGTGGTTCCATGGTGACTTCTGAACCAGGAGGGAGGTCCCAATCCAGGCACTATAAAACAGGACACAGACCATAACCAGGCCCTTCTTGTGCCCTTCCTTTTGCTCTCCCTTTGCTGCTACAATGGGTCCAGTCATCATCTGTGACGTTTGTATCATGCTCTGTAAACCTGTATCTTGCTCTTGCCCTATATCTTTCTCTCCTCTATAAACCTCATTTTCATGCTTGCCTAACTTTGGCATGTCTGGTCATTCAGCCACAGGCACGCCGAGAACCGACCTCTCAGATTGAAACCTGACATGATAACTAAATTCTGTTGAACGCTCTATGCCAGACGATGTGTTACGGGGATTATCATATTTAACCAATACAGCAGCCCCATGGGCTACCATTATTCTCCCATTTTATAGTTGAGGAAACTGAAAATTAATCAAATTAGTGACTCACCCAAGGTCACACAGCTAGTGAGAGGAAAAGCAGGAAACGGAATCACGGTTGTATAACTACAATGTGACTGCTTATAGCCAGGCTTCCTCTACATTAAGTGACATTTGACAGTAAAGGGTAGTAGATGGCACATATCAACTGATTGCTTCAAGTCATTAAATGCACCAGGAATTCTGAGATATGATAATACTGAGTCTCTTCATTCTGATAGGGACTCAATAATATTTGTTGAAATAACGACCAAAGGAAGGGATTAAATGCATTTATAATAATGATAAGTTTATAAAATCACAGATATGATGAAATTTTCCTCAGTCTATAGGTCAGTTTAACCAAAAGCAAAGAGAAGGAATGACATGGAGAGAATGGTTTGACATTATTAACTAGATAGTCTGGTATTCAGCTACTATTTAATTAATAATTTCTAATTGTCATACACTGTATGACATACAAGCCTACTCAAACACACACAGACACACACACATATATAAAATCTCAATTATTCCTCAAAACCCATGGTCTGAGGTCTGTTGTGTCATTAAACATATGTGAAATACTCAGATTAAGTAACTTTAAGTAAAGAGCAAATAAGTTTCTCATCCAAAATTCAAACCAGATCTGCCTCAATCCAAAACCAACACCCTTTCTACATCATGGCAGCACCAAATTTCCAAAATCATTTGTGAGTTCTCAACCACTACATTGGGTAGCAAGCCAATGTCCACACTGAACCATTTAATAAAGAATGCAGAATTCCCAAAAAGAACTGAAGTGTAACATTATTCAGGTGGCTATCAAGTTTAAGTCTAAAACACCAGCACAATTCTGACATGCCAGTAGTTGCTATCAAATAGCAAAATCCAACATTCTTCAAGTTTTAACCCAGGAAGATATTTAAATTCATAGGAAGGTCATCAAAATCATGTTTTCCTGTAATATACATCCTCCTAAAATAAGAAATAGTATTAAGTATCATAAAATATTTGAAAAGATGTCCCTGAGGAAACCACCAGAGCTTGTACCCACTAATTCTTGACAAAAGTGAAGAGATGTAAAATCTTCAGACATGATTTGGCCAATTGTTCTCATTTACCAACTTTGGATTATTGAAGCATGACTAAATATATTCATTGAATGTAATTTGACAAATATATATTGAGAACCTCCTACATAAAAATCTATTGTCAACTACCCTGGGGACAAAGAGTTCAAAGATTAATATGGCCTAGGCTCTGACCTCAAGGAACATTGCAATTATATAGGAGAGAAAAGCAAACCACAAAAGAAAAAAAAGAATGCAAAATTTGAAATGTGCCAAAATACCAGTACACAGAATGCATTACAGGGATATACAAACACTCTCAACTAATATCAGAAATGTTAGTTCTTACTGTAGAAATTATAGAAAGTTTCAGGCGGTTTGAACCCAATTCCTGGCACCAAAATCTGTATTATTTATCTATTATTGCATAAGAAATAACCCCAAAGTTTTAGTGGTTTTAACCTTTGTCATATTATCAATTTCTGTCACACATCCAGGGGCCACTTAGCTGGATGTCTCTGCCTCAAGGTGTCCCACAAGCTTGTCATCAAGGAGTCATCTGGGCTGCAGTGTTTTCTGAAGGCTCTGTTGGGGAAGGGTCTGCTTCTAAGTCCCACATGTAGCAGCTTGTAGGATTCAGTTCTTCTCAAGCTGTTGAGCTCCTCATTGGCCTTTGGCTTCCAGGCTCCCTCAGTTCCTTGCCACGTGGGCCTTTCCATGGACTAGCTCCCAGGATGGCAGCTGGCCTCCCTCAGAGTGAAAGAAGAAAGTGAGAATGAATAAGATCTCAGTCATAGTATTTATGCAACCTAATCTCAGGAGTGACATCCCATCTCTTTTGCCATACTATGTTCTTCAGAATTGAGTCAGTAGGTACAGCCCAAAGATTCAAAGGGTGCGGATTACACCAGGCACGAATACCAAGAGGCAAGACTACTGGGTACATCTCAGGAGCCACATCCCACAGTAAGCCTTGAAGGGCAGGTAGAATTTCAGCTAGTGGAAGTGCAAAGAGTTGGAGAGTACAGGTTTCAGGAAGAGAATGAGTCTATATGCAGAGGTGAGGAAACATAGAGGTTTGCTAGAGAAGAGCAAGTAGTGATTCCAGGGTTGTGGAAATATGAATGCATGATGAATACCAGAAAACAAGCCTTTGAAGTGGGTCAGGTTAAATAATGCCATGCTGACAAGTGAGAGCTTTATTATGTTAGATTTGGTGAGTCGTTGTTGTTTGTTCTTTTTTCTTGACATAACAATAAGGGGGTCAGAAATGTGCTTCAAGCAAATTAACCTGAAAGTCCTTGGAAAAGTGGACTTGAAGTAGGAGACTTTGTGGAGGCAAAGAGTCCTGCAAAGGAGCTATCCTAAAAGACAGAGACAGAGTTCCCTTTTGGACCCAACTAGAGCAGCAGCAGCAGGAGGAGGGGAAAGGACGAGGTCTATTGAAATAGCATATTTTATGGCTGAATCTGTGTTCCTATAAATGAAATTTCTTCAACTTCTGATTCTCAAAATACCTAATATTATATGGATTTTCAAAGGTTTTTCAGTTCCTATTATTCTTTCCCCTAACTCTTTCATGCCCTGCTTCAGGGCAACTGTTACCTATTGAATGTCATGCTAGCAAAAACATTTGATCTGAACCTTGCCCATTTGCCCCTGCTGCCTCAAAGCAGGAAACATATGACCTGTCTTTGATCACACTTTTTTCCTAAAATGAAAACATCCTCCAATATGTGATTCTTATAAAAGGTGAGTGTTAAAATTCTGGGATAAACCACATTTAAGCCCAGGGACTCAGTTAAAGTTAATGAAAACATATTGAGATGAGAGAAGCTGTTGCAAGGTTTGGTGGATATTTAATTCTTTTGCAAACATCAGAAAACCTGCCCAGCCTCAATACAGACAAAAGCTGGGATGAATGCTCAATTAGTAGCAGTTTCTTAGCATTTTGTCCAATTATCTAATAAAGAAAACGAGAACCTCGGTACATAAATTGGCTCCATTATGGAAGCAACCTTCTGTAAGTAAGCCAGTCAGCTTTATTATTCAAATCATCAATGTGATGCTTGTAACATGAAACAAAGGTAGCTCTTTAATGATAAATATTATAATACAGCTACTTTTCAAATATGTCTCCACACACACACACACACACACACACACACACACACACACATATTGTCAACCATTCACTGCAGTATAAATAAGAGACAACCAGTGACAATTCAGACAGAAGAAAAATAGACACAGCCCCAAACAAAATGGATTATCCAGTTACCATTCTGACTTTATTGCAGCTTTTAGGGAACAGCTGACTTTAGTCATCAGTTTCCATCATCTGTTCTGTTTGCTTTTGAGGACTTTTGCTATGAAACTTTCCACAAACGATGCTGGGTAAAAATCAGAAATACATAAAAGCCTAGGAAGCAATCCTTCAAATTAGCTCCCTCTCTCCCTTTAATTGCAAGAAGGGATGCAATTCTTAGGAGGGTCCATCCTTTGACATCAGTCAGCGGCAGAGAGGTGGGACTCCCAGGCATCAACAAGGTCACTGCCAGCTTCACACCGGCCTGAGTGGAGTGCTGCAGCCTCCACGCAAAAGGGTGAAGGCCCAGACACAACTTAAAATAGAAGCTGCTAGGGCTGAGGTCAGGGTCAGAGCTTCTGGAAATGTATTATAAAAGCAGACACATATCACCAGAAGTATTACCATTGGCACTGCTCACATATGTTTTTGTATATCGGTCTGCTTATGTTTGGACACATTTTTTTTTTCTCTTGAACACAAAGAACAAGTTGAACACATTCCAGCAGCATCCTGCAGCCATATTCACCTGGTTTGAATAAATGCCTTCAACAGAACCCCTATCACCACAGACTCCTGGCTTCTGCCTCTGACGTCCACTTCACCCTGATTCTCCTTGACTCACACCCAATGACCTCTCATGGGTCACAATAGACATCACAATAAACCCTGTGGACATCAGACATCCACTTTCTAGTAGAAGAACTTCTTCTTAAATGCAAACAGTATATGACTTTTCCCGGGATCCTTGCAATCTACTGTATACCTGGCCTCAGGTCTTATTATATCAATGTTTTTAGATATCCCTCTTCTTTTACTTACAAAGCCTCTCTAAGCACATTCCAAGAAACATCACCCTGAGAAACTCAACAAACATCACAAAAATGACACGGTCTCTGAAACGGCAATATTTATTCTTAATCTCACAACTCATTAAGGAGCTATCCAGTGATGGTAAAACAGGCATCTTGCTTAAATAGTGCTATTTTATCTTCAACTGCTCAAATAGCATTATTTAAGCGATTATACCCACAAATTACTGGGCAACTTTATGTCTTATTTTCACTCATCCAAGCCAAATGAACATGGCAAACCACTGGGAATATTTTCAGGATTTCCCTAGATTTCAGAGTAAGCTTACACCTTAACACGAGAGATGTCCGTGAAAGAGACACGTGACTTAATCTCAGCTATTTGCAAGGGAAGGACAATACCCTGTGGACCCCTCATGCCACATCTTATAAAGAGGATGCTAGATACATTGTTTTATTTACTCTATAAATTTGGTCATCTTAAGGGGCAAATTGAAATACAGAAGGGTCACCTGGAATGGTCACCTTGCTTAATTCCCTGACCCATCATCATGCAGACTTTCTGAGAAAGCACATGTTGCCTTGTTTGTAGGCCACACCTCTTCTTCACAGCTCCTTTGAAATGCTGTCAGGTAATTCTATTCTCCAGCAAAGTCGATGAAATAATAAGAATAGTTACTCACACATGAAGAATTTTCCTCAAGGGCAATCATCTTAACAAGAATTTTTCAAAATTAGCTAATCTGCAGTTCTATTAAAACATTGTGACTCTTGCCCTGCTCTCTTCACCCCAAATGAAGGAAAG
>CM052439.1:69336430-69384975 GCA_028533085.1 Varecia variegata
TCACAGCTCCTTTGAAATGCTGTCAGGTAATTCTATTCTCCAGCAAAGTCGATGAAATAATAAGAATAGTTACTCACACATGAAGAATTTTCCTCAAGGGCAATCATCTTAACAAGAATTTTTCAAAATTAGCTAATCTGCAGTTCTATTAAAACATTGTGACTCTTGCCCTGCTCTCTTCACCCCAAATGAAGGAAAGTACAGACAGATTCCCATTAGAGAACAAACTTAAAAGGCTAAAAAAAAAAAAAAAAAGTCCAGGAACAATTCTCAAATATTCTAAAGTAACATAAAGGTACGAGCATACGTTTGGTCTTCACTACATACCAACCTAAGATTGTGATTTAACTAATTATCCTGAAACTTCTAATATGGACAATTATTTCAAAATATTTTTTTCAGAGAGTGGGTATTTAATGAAGCTTCCTTGAATAGTTCCCCAATTAGAAGAGTATCTGCTAGAGATGGATTCTTTTTAATCAAATGACAATTGATAGTTGAGAGCTGTTCATAGGTAGGTGTCTTCTTTTTATAAGAAACACTCTACAGGTATTAATGAATTTCAATCACTTTTTAGTCTAGTTTAACATTTTAAGTTAGTCTGGCAGGTAACAACGTTTAAATTGGTGTTCTAATACATACTGCGGACGTCATCCATGAAGACCAACACAGAGGGCCACTTGTACTGTTCCGTATGAGGGTGACCAATTTTTACCTTTTTTCTTTTCTACTGAAATAGCATATTACTTATGTCTAATAATATTGGCTGACACACATGGTGAGCCTATTATGTGGTAGGATCTTTACATGTGTCCTCTCTAATCTTCAAAAGGTGATATTGTTGTCCCTAATTTTGCAGACAAGGAAGAGGAGGCTCGGGGAGCTACAGGGAGCCGCACTGGGAAATCGCAAAGCTCCTACTTGTCTTCTGTCCCGTCCTGCCGACATGAACAACACTTAAAAAATATATTGGAGCTTTAAAGAAAAGGAAGTAGGATGGTGCCAGAGATTACATTTCCCTGGGCTTATCTACAGAGACCATCAGAGTTCACCATAGTTTTTTCATATCTTTTGCCAACTTAAGCCTGACTGAATTCTGAGCAGCAAGCAGGTGAGAACATGAGCACAAACATACATATACACACTCCAACTCACAGCCCTAGGAAGAAACTTGCACAAGTGCTAAGTAACTGAGTGAATAGCTGATGTGAGGGCATCAAAAATCAAAATCTTAAGCATCGGAATCGGAATCTGAGTCTCAAGTACATAGGGAGTACTCAGCACCATGCAGGCTGTTAGGGCAATTGAAAACATGCAGACATTGCAACATGAAATGGGCAACACAGACATGGACACAAAAATAAAAGGACATACAGACACATATGCAACTTTGTCTTGAGCAAATACTATTAATAATTTATTTCCTTAAGTACAAAAAATCACAGGGTGCAGGACTTTGTCCTATTACTGTTGGATGCACGTGAATTGTGAACGCTGTGTAAATTGTGTTGATCCGACTTAAAACAACAAAACATTCCTTCCAGGTATGTGGGAAACACTTTTGGAGGGAGGGGTATAGTTTTCCATAGTTCTTTAAATGACAGAAGAGGTGCACGGTGGAGTATTGGAAAGACAGGTAGAGAGCGCAGTCTGAATGAAGATGCGGGAGTAGGAGTGTGTTGAACAAAGTGGGTGGTGAGGAAGTCTGCCTGTTAAGAAGTGGAGGAGGCATTTATTATAAGCAAAGGATATGTCAAAATTACACTTTTTAAATAGCTGAATTAATGTTTAAACTCATAAAGGATCCAATTTACTGAAAATTATTGAGTCCCTTATGGAAAGCCAATAGTGATTACAACTCAGAGAGCTGTCGTTCTATAGCCTGGGACTTATATGCCATATGTGTTTATCTTTTTCACTAGCCTACTTACATGCGATAATACTACAGCAGCTTTCAAGATGAACATTTGACAAGCCAGCTCACCGCCGACTGACACCTCCATTTCGGCTGGCCTGACATATATAAAAAGAAACTGAATGTGTATCCGTGTGCTTTCCGGATTTGACATATGTGCTATATGAGAGTCACAGAAGGAAACTTCAGAAAAGAAATTAAGGAATGTACTTGTCAGTTTATTAATCAAAGTTTACCTGCTTCACATTACACAGAGACAAATTAAACTGGCTACTACGGTGCTTCGAAAACATCTGCTGACAAAGTCAGAAGTAATGATAAACAAACGAGTTCCCTTTGTGGTTGATTTTCATCCAGCTGCATTTAATTATAACAGCACTATCAAAGCAAGCGCCCCATTAGCTGCTAATGCAGAAAGACTTCAGAAGAAACTCCCAAAGCCTCCAGTGATATCCCTCCAACTCCAACAACCTCCTAATCTCTGCCAGTGTTTATGAAGGGCCATTTGAAAGAAGTTTGGTTATCGGTCCTGGCTGTCATTGACTGCCAAGGTGGTATTCGGTACTTTTTCCCCAAGACTACCTTTGTCATGATGTGACCAATTAAACTTAAAAAAATGAAAAACTTTATGACATCAATATTTTTGTTCCAACCTTAGAATTAGATAAAGAACAGCCTCAAAAAAGCAAAGAAAGTCTTATTTTAATGCCTATTGGAAGTAAAATGCAATGCCAGCCATGCTGTTCACCAGTCTACAGTTACCGCAGCTAAAAGTAAAGTGACACTGGTTTTTCAAATTCAGGCTGAAGTAGTTTTCAAATAAGCAAATATCCAAAGCCCCTCGAAGAACACTCCTATCTAACTCCATAATGAGTCACCAAAAAATCGTGCTTTTGATTGATTAGCACTGGTTCTTACAAATTTCCAGTTACACATTCTCCCTTTGAAAGTCTCAATACCTTAATAAAGCCGTGTAGCACCTCTCTTTTCTCATGCTTTCTCGAGTAAAAGTAGGACTGATTCCTCACCCAAATTTGGCTTCTGCCTGGCCAGGAAGCAAACCCAAAATCAAAAGCTTGTGTGCAAACAATGCACAGTGTATGTGTCCTTCGCCTTTGCTGATCCAACCTGGGAACGCACTACACTTCTTTTATTTGACTTGGGATGAGCCAGTAAGATGCAAGTTCAAGGTGAAGATGGATAACCTGGAAGAGTATCCATGTTCATTTGGTACTAATCTCTGTAACAAAGCAACAAGCCACAAACAGACAAGGTTTTATGAAGAGAATAAGCAATGTACAGTAACCCAGACTGAGAATGGTAGGCATTTGCCAGGGTTGGATCTGGCCAGCCTCCAAGGACCCACGTCATAGGAACGCATTTGATCATGGAAGGTGCATGAGACTGGGAGAGAATAGAGGCAGTTTTTGCCCGCTGAAAATATTGATACCTTTGGAGGGTTTTGTTTGTGTTTGTTTCTCTCTTTGTTTTTCAAGGGAAAAAAAAAGTCTCTAAATCAAACTAATTTTTTCACTTCCTAACCTCTTCCTCTATTCACAAACCTCAAGGAGCCAGTAGTGCTTTTGAGGACCCCTTGACTTGTCAGAAGGGGAAGAGGACACCATTGCTTTTAAACATATTTTGTAGAAACTTACTTCCAGTGATCCATCGGGGCAAGCATACGACATTAATTTCACCCTTGGCACAAAGATGAAATGATGTTGCCAATGTTATTTTTCTGTTTATAACAATATCTGTGATGACTTGAATACCCTCCTCCAACTGGCTGGAGAACAAGCATTATTCTTCTGTGCTTGGTTTCATAAAGCTCGGGTATGTCCTATTTCAAAAAGAATGTGCAAGAAGGAGCATGGTTTTTGGTGTTAGTTGATCAAAACTGAAGATTTTCCAAATGATTACTTTGGGGAAAGTACATTAATTAATATTCCCATAGTCACTCTTCTGCTCTGAAGATTCTAAAATTTCCAGCCTGAGATCCTGAGTAAATGGAGGCATGAGGCCATTTTTTCAAATCAGACTTCTCATATGTTTGTCCTTTCTTTTGGATAACCAGATATTCAAGTGGTTATCCAGTGGAAATAAACTAATGGAATAAACATTTTGGAGCATGGAAGACCCCATATGCAATCTTATTACCTTCCAGTATAAGTGGAAGGTACATCTTTTCAGTGTAAGCTAGGATGTCACTTCAATTTCTCTAATTGCTCGATGTCTTAACTTTAAAGAATATTGGATAGTTGACTCATATTCTCTTCTATAGCATGCATCTATCCACAGATGTTGGCTGCTCTTCTAACAGTTTATATAAATTTCTGAGTATGCAGATTTACTCATAAGGTGTATATGTTTCCATTTTAGAACACTACTATGTTACTACCATCTCCCCATTATAGAAATACATAGCTAAAAAGAAAATAAAAGTTTACAGAATTCTTGGGAAGTTCCAGCAGGCAAAATGAACCCTAGAGTATAAGGCAGTGTAGGTATATTTGCAGATTCAGGATGGTGAGTGGGCCAACTCATTTCTCTAACCTTTCTGTGCCTCGGATTCTATATCTTTAGCACAGGAATTACATTTACCTTAATCTCTTGTTTTGTTATTTTTTAACAATAACTAAAAAAATTCATTGAAAAGTACATTTTACTCTCTTCAGTAAGGAAATTTCCATGGTAAAATATAGATCTGCATGCTTCTTATACTGCAATTCTGTACAAGAATCTGTGAAAAATGTTTGCTGATTAAAAAAAAAAAAATGGAAGCCCACTCATCTAGTTCAATTACTCTCATTTTACAGGGGGAAAAAAAAAGAAACTCAAGAAAGCTAAGTGGTTTGCCTAAATTCAACATTTACCTGCAAGAACAAGATTAGAACATGAAAAAGACTGGTATGTCTTCTGCCTGCAAGTTCAATGCTGTCTGTTGTGTTAAAATAATAGAAAAAGAGAAAATAATAATTTCTTCTTGTGTTTAACCCTACCAAATTATTTTATTATTATCGGTCATCTTATCTTTCCCTAATTGCTGGGCACCATCATATGTTCTGCTTCTCTTAGAAATTACTTTCTTGACTTCACAGCAGCCCACACATATTTCTAGTCAATCCTTTTCTGGACCTCACCAAATTGTAAGGTTGTAAGTTACTCTCAGAGAGTTGAGAACAAGATATTTAACTTACATGGTGTGATGTTTATCACATCAATATGTAAATGTGATTACTTAATAAATACCACTTATTGATGTTGACTTCATCTGCAACTTCCTTTGCAACTTAAAAATCAGGCTCAAAATTATTCTAAGTTGTGAATTTATTTTCACAGCAATATTCACTCAACAAATACTTCCTAAACACTTCCTGTGTATACATAACTGCTAACTCCCCTGATTTTCATATTGAGTATGGGAGACGTAGGGACACAATTATATGTAATGTAAATATCAACATGCTATTGGAGTCCAGACACAGGGAGATGATTTCCTGCTAGGGAGTACACAAAGAGGCAGGCAAGCATATTTTGTGGAGGCAGTGGCCTTATAGACGTCCCCAGAAGAATGGGTAAAATTTTAATGCCAGAAATTGAAAAGGGGTTTTCCAGGTGGTATCGAAGATGGTTCAGCAGCCTTAACAGCTTAGGCTGTTGGACTCGTGTAAAATGTGCCTGCAAAAATCCACAGTAACCAGAAATATCTGTATGGCCTATTTGCCCATCTTCTCTTTGAATCCTCTGCCACATGTGATGCTCTCATTTCTCAAACTGTTGCGCTCTACTTGTATTTTGTCTCTCTCCCATTTGGATTGGCACCTCAGCTGGACTGCCTGCCAGGCTTTTGGTTTTAGTCCCACACATGGACAGGGTCTTGGGTCTGGGCTCCTTTGCTGTGGGCTGGTCCAGTCGCTATTCATGCCAAGCTCAGGCCCTTTAGCCCCTCTGCCTAGCTCCATGTTCTTCCAGTATTGTGGGAGAGTGAATGCTATGAGAAATAGACAAATGTATTCAGGAATAGTCCTAATAGGATTTTTTTTTTATTTTTCCATTAATCACTCCATTTAATAAACTCTGCAATTCTTCCTTTCCCTGTCCTTTGAAGACAAATTCCACAGACCCCTGATCCCTTTCAGTATTTAAAATCTAGTGTAGATCATAACATTGATTTCATATCCAAATTAAAGTACCTCCTCTCCTCCCACCTGAATCTTGGCTTGTGGCTTGGGTTCTGCAATGGGGAAGGGGGGGATGGCTTACTTTATTTACTCCTTTTTTTTTTTTTTTTTTTTTTACTCCCTCTCTGCCTCTGCCTTTCTCTTTGCTATTTATGGGTTTCCCTTGGGTCTCAACATTGTTGGGCTCTCACAGGGGCTGGGGCGAGGTGGAAGTCTGAGGGCAGTCATCCAAATGCTGAGCCTTGCACTTTTTCCGGGCTCCTCCCAGGCCCCCGCCTCCCGGAGGCTTTCTGGGAAGGATGATGCAGTCTATGGCTGACCTCTCCTCTCTGTCACCTCCTGCCCCTGGCTGTCCACTCAACAGTGTCTTAGGGGTGCAGTTCCCATGACACAGGGGACCTCGGAGGCCTCCCCTTCATCTGTGGAATCCTCACACAGCCTCGTCACACAGAGCACCGATGGTGCAGGCTACCCTGTGCTGTCACTGTGCCTTCTTCCTCAGTGGCGCAGACGGTGCAGCTATTCTCACACAGGGGAGGAGGAACCAGTCCCTGTGCTTGTGTAACTCCAGACCAACTCCGTGCAACTCCTGTAAGAGCTTTCTTACCTGCCTCTACGCTGCTGTCTGGACCGCTATGGGCCTACAGAACACCTATAGCTCAAAAAGCTTTCACCTGTAGAGGAAGATGCCAGTCATCCTTTCTGATAGACACCCCAATGTCTGTGAGCAATTTTCTTATCATCCTGCTCAGCAGGCTTGGAAGGAGAGGGAGAGAATAATTCAAAACACTCCTCTGTGACGCCTACAGCTCACTACTCATTCAATGCACTCAAATATAGTCTAGTCTTCAACTCACAACAGCTGGACATGGTGGGGGGAGCATGGCCTTTTATGGTATATGGGGCCACCTATTGCCTATTCCCCTCAGTTTTGGATCTTCAGACAAAATTCTGAAGCCGCAGGAGAAATTTCATTCAGCAGCATTTTACGATAATATTTGTATAGGAGGGTAGTGACAAAAAGATGGCAGGGAGGTGCCAGTTTCTATGGAGATGGAATTTTATTTAAGAGGCTATGGGATGGAAACAAATTTTTTTTTTAAGCTAGGCAATGCTAACATTTACATTACATCATTATCTTTCATGCTTTACTTATACATAGATTCTTAAAGTTGAAAAGTCACTATTTTAATAAATCTGTGAAAATTATTTTGCTTTCTTATGAATGTGGTACATTTTTATTGTTTATCAAATATTTCCAGTCTCTTTCTAGGAAGAGGTAGAATTGCCCTACTCTGCCACCTTGGAATTGAGATGGCCACGTGACTGTCTTTACACCATAAACTGAGAATGCAAGTGACATGTGGAAGCTTTAAGAGATGGTGCATCATGCACAATGGGCATTGTCTTTCTGCCATAATAAACAGAGTTCCAGAGGATGGCTGCTCTCTTATACTGGGTACAACAGTAAAGACCACAGGAAGAAGGGCCTCCACTCACTTTGTAATTCAAATTCTGCATGAGTGAGGAAAAAACCTAGTTTCATGCCCCTGAAATTTGGGATTTTTTTGTTACTATTGTATCATCTACCTCTCCTTAGTGACATAATGTGTATATAAATATTTTACACTATGGAGCCAAGTAGTGTGCTATGGCTGGTATTTCCCATTTTTCTTAAACTTCTCTTCACTATTTGCAGCCCAGAGCTGCTCATAGGAAATATCCTACCAACTGCTGAAAATCGTGCTGTAAATTAGCCTGAGATTTCAGTTATATGTCCTATAATGTCTTAATTGTATTTACCATCATGTCTTAATGTCCATGTCTTATACAAATGTTGGTTTTCTTTGAGAAAGGTCATCTTTAAGAGATTAGTAATGGTAGCGAGACAGAGTAGAAGTTGGACTCTAAATTCATAGAATCCCACATGATATAAGCAGGGAACAATCTGGGTGGGCACAGGGGTTCATACCTGTAGTTCCAGTACTTTGGGAGGTCCAGGGGCGAGGATCACTTGAGGCCAGGAGATAGAGACCAGCATGGGCAACATAGTGAGACCCCCATCTCTACAAAAAATAAAAAATAAATTAAAAAGGAAACAAACAGAGGAATGGGGGTTTACAGGCACCTACTTCTTTGAGAAAAGATGAAAGAGAACAAACAAAAGGGGTTCTGAAAAAAATTATGTACATTATATGAAAGTTAGTATCCAAGGAAAACCTCAGCAAAGTTAGATGCAACTTCATCTCTTATAAAACCTAGATGAGAGCATAGTGTGATAAGGGGTCTCCTTAATTACACAGATATTTACTGAGCAACATTACTTTGCTAGGGCCTATTGAAAAATAAGTTTCATCTAAGTCAGAGAGGACTCCAGTAGGAAAGAACATCTTCTAGGAGAGAATACAATAAAGAGAATAAATGTATTACATAATACTTGAAGAGATGTACATTTGCCTTGCAGAATTCAGTTTAAGTATGGGAGATAGACAACTTTCAAAAAGTAAATGCAGATTTACACGACTAAAATAAAATATTTTATAAAGAGACACCATGAGGACCATGGTATCTTAGTGCTACCATCAGAAGTACCTACTTTTAAGCTGTCAGTGAATTTCAAAGCAACACACATTTCTTGAAAAATTACTACGTGTAACTTGCTGCACTAGGCTTTGTTTCAAAACGTTTGTCATTTTCTCAAATACCACATACTTCCTTACCCAGGAATTTAGGGAAACTTCTTAATGCTTAAAAAATCTTAAGCCTAGCCTTCGATACTGTGTATCAAATGAGTCTTTCACGCTCCTGTATATCCAACTATTATTAAAAATATGCTCCCATATGCTAACCAAAGTAAATTGTAGCACTTCCAAACAAATTATTTCATGAGCTTTACCTCTGTGCCTCATCTGCTGATGTCCTCTACTTAGCCTCAGCCAAAGAAGCCCTCTGATTATTTTCTTTTTTCTCCACTAATCTTGCCCTCTGATATACTTCAGAACCAGGCTGCAAACATGTATCTACTGGAATGTCTTGCTTAACCCCAAGCCAATTCCGATTACTCTTTTATTCTGGATTTCATCATTATTTATAGAATTACCAATTTCATTGCTACTAGAAGCCCACGGCTGTATATGGATTTGCCCAAGATCACCATTATTTAGGAAAATATCATAGTTAAAAACTAGTTCCCCTAGCTCTCAACTTGTTTCCATGCTACCTATGCCTATATCATATTTTGTACTCCTGATTGACTACAGTCTTGACATCGCTCTTAAGTTGATTTATAGTGTATTATTTCTTTTCACGCATTACAGCAAAATTTTAGATGTATTTTAAAATAATATTCATATGAATAATCATTTATTAGGAAATGTATATTAATACATTTGCATCTCAAAAATCCAATGAAATAGGTATTATTATAATTATCATTATTGTTATTATTTTGCATATAAAACTTTTGAGACAGAGAAGGCTTAAATAACTTCCAAGATCACACAGTGGCTAACTTGGGACTAAAACTCAGGTAATTAAGTTCCAAAGCTTATGCATATAATGACATTACCATAGAGGGATATTTTGTACACAAGAAACCAGAAAAAAATAACATGTATGTATGTATGTGTGTATATATATATATATATATAATCTTCAAATGTGTGTAGACTCCTTCAAATCAGTCGATTTGGAATACCACATATTTATAACAATGATACTGATATTTTCCCAGAATATTTTTAGAACTGAGTTTCTGGAATTTACATGAGCATATCTAGGGCACTTCTTAAAGTATTTGTAACAAGAGCAACTCCTATTCCTATGAGGACAATTTCTATTTTGGAACTAGTTAAAAGTCAGTCATTGCAGAACTGATAAGCAAGATGGCTAAATAAATTTTGTAAAACCATATCCAATTAAAAATGTGCAGGGCCTATAAAACAATAAGACTATTTTGAGGAGAGAGATTTTTTTTTATTTCAAAGTATTACAGAGGTACAAATATTTTTGGTTACATGGATCATTTTTATAATGTTTGATTCATGATTATAAGTGTACCTGGCACCCAATTAGTGTTCACTGTACAAGTTAGGTAGGTTTTTTCACATCCCCTATGCCCTGCTTGCCTTGTTTAATTTCCATTGAGTTTTACTTCCCTCTGTGCACATGTGTGCTCATCAGTGAGTTCCAATTTAATAGTGAGTACATGTGGTGTTTGTTCTTCCATTCTTGTGGTACTTCACTTAGGAGAACTGTCTCCAGTTCCATCCAAATTGTTGCAAAAGGCACTAACTCATCCTTTTCTGTGGCTGAGTAGTACTCCATGGTATATATATATATATATATACCACATTTTGATAATCCACTCATGAATTGATGGGCATTTGGGTTGATTCCACATCTTTGCAATCGTGAATTGTGCTACAGTAAACATTCTAGTGCAAGTGTATTTTTGATAAAATGAGTTTTTTTCCTTTGAGTAAATACCCAGTAGTGGGATTGCTGGATCAAAAGGAAGGTCTACTTTTAGTTCTTTGAGGAATCTCCATACTATTTTCCATAAAGGTTGCACTAGTTTGCAGTCCTACCAACAACATAGCATATAAGTGTTCCTTTCTCTCCACATCCATGCCAGGATCAATTGTTTTGGGACTTTTTTTTAATTTCAGGATATTATGCGAGTACAAACATTTCAGTTACAAGTAATGACTTTGCCTCACCCAAGCCAGGGCTAGAGATGTACCCTTCCTCCCTACAGTGAGCACCGCATCCATTAGTTGTGAGTTTACCCACTCCCACCCCCTCAACTGACCAACACCCAATGAATATTACTACCATGTGAGCACCTTAGTGTTGATCAGTTAGTACCAATTTGATGGCAAGTACATGTGGTGCTTATTTTTCCATTCTTGTGATACCTCACTTCAAAGGATGTGCTCAAGCTCTATCCAAGATAATATAAGAGGTGCTAGATCACTATTGTTTCATAATTGAATAGTATTCCATAGTATACATATACCACATTTTATTAATCCACTCATGGATTGAAGGGCAGTTGGGTTGTTTCCACATCTTTGCAATTGTGAATTGTGCTGCCATAAACATTCGAGTGCAGATGTCTTTATTATAGAATGTCTTTTGTTCCTTTGGGTAGATGCCTAGTAGTGAGATTGCTGGATCAAATGGTATTTCTATTTTTAGCTCTTTGAGGTATCTCCAAATTATTTTCCACAGGAGTTGTACTAATTTGCAGTCCCACCAGCAGTGTAAGAGTGTTCCTATCTCTCTACATCCATATCATCATTTGTTGTTTTGAGACCTTTTTGATAAAGGCCATTCTCACTGGAGTTAGGTGATATCTCATTGTGGTTTTGATTTGTATTTCCCTGATGATTAGAGATGTTGAGCATTTTTTTCATATGTTTGCTGACCATTGTTCTGTCTTCTTTTGAAAAGTTTCTGTTCATGTCCTTTTCCCATTTATTGATGGGGTTGTTTGATTTTTTCTTGTTGATTTTTTTAAGTTCTGTATAGATTCTTGTTATCAGCTCTTTATCGGATGTATAGAAAGCAAATATTTTCTCCTATTCTGTAGGCTCTCTATTCACTCTAATGATAGTTTCCTTGGCTGTGCAGAAGCTTTTAATTTGATCAGGTCCCATTTATTTATTTTTGTTGCTGCTGTGATTGCTTTGAGAGTCTTCTTCATAAATTCTTTGTCTAAGCTGATGTCTAAAAGAGTCTTCCCAACATTTTCCTCTAGAATTCTTAAGGTTTCATGCCTTAGGTTTAAGTCTGTTATCCATCATGAGTTAATTTTTGTGAGAAGTGAGAGGTGGAGATCCAGTTTCAATCTTCTGCATGTGGTTAACCTCTTTTCCTAGTACCATTTACTGAATAGGGATTCTTTTCCCCAGTGTATATAACTGTCTACTTTGTCAATCATCAGATGGCAATATGAGGAGGTTTCATATATGGGTTCTCAGTACTGTTCCAAAGGTCTATATCTCTGTTCTTGTGTCAATACCATGCTGTTTTGGTTACTATGGCCTTGTAGTATAGTTTAAAATCTGGCAAAGTGATTCCTTTAGATTTATTCCTTTTGTTTTGGATATTCAGGCTTTTTCTGGTTCCAAATGAAACATAGAATTATTTTTTCTAGATCTTCAAAAAAATGCTGTTGGTATTTTGATGGTGATTATATTGAATCTGTAAATCACTTTGGGTAGCATGGAAATTTTAATAATCCTGATTCTGCTAATCCATCAGCATGATATGCTTTTCCATTTTGTTTACATCATCTGAAATTTCCTTCCTCAATGATTCACAGTTCTCCTTGAAGAGATTTTTTGCCTCCTTGGTTAAATATATTCTTAGGTATTTTATTTACTTTGTAGCTATTGTGAATGGTATTGAGTCTTTGATTTGACTCTAAGCTTGACTCTTATTGGTGTGAAGGAATGCTACGGATTTGTGTACAGTGATTTTGTATGCTGAGACTTTGCTGAATTTATTTATCATTTCCAGGAGTCTCTTGGTGGAATCTTTGGGGTGTTCCAGATATAAGATCATATCATCAGCAAAAAGCAATAGTGTGACCTCCTCTTTCTCTATGTGGATACCCTTAGTTTCTTTCTCATGCCTGATTTGTCTGGGTAGGACTTAAAGCACTGTGTTGAACACAAGTAGTAACAATGGGCATCCTTGTCTTATTCCAGTTCTGAATGGGAATGCTTTCAACTTTTCCTCATTCAGTATGATGTTGGCTGTGGGTTTGTCATATATGGCTTTAAAATTTTGAGATATATTGCCTAGTCTGTTGAGGGTTTTTATCATGAAAGGGTGCTGAATTTTTTGAATGCTTTTTCTGCATCTGTTGATATAATCATATGATCTTTGTATTTGCTTCAGTTTATGTGTTGAATCAATTTATTGATTTACGTATGTTGAACCATCCTTGCGTCCTTGGAATGAAGCCCACTTGGTCATGATGGATTATTTTTTTGATGTACTACTGTTTGATTTGCTAGTATTTTACTGAGCATTTTTGCATCTACATTCATAAGAGATATTGGTCTATAAGATTCTTTTTTTGTTGTGTCCTTTTATGGCTTTGGTATGAAGGTGATAATTGGCTTTGTAGAATGAGTTGGGGAGGATTCCCTTCTTCTCAATCTTATGGAATACTTTCTGTAGTATGGGTACCAATTCTTCTTTGTAGGTGTGGTAGAATTCAGCTGTGAAGCTATCTGGTACAGGACTTTTTATTTTTTTGAAGATTCATTATTATTGCTTCAATCTTTTTGCTCATTATTAGTCTGTTCAGGAGTTCTATTTCTTCCTGATTGAGTCTTTGGAGGTTGTGTGATTCCAGAAATTTGTCCATTTCCTCTATGTTTTCAAGTTTAGGTGCATAGAGATTTTCATAGTATTAACAGATGATATTATATTTTTATTTCTGTGGTTTCAGTTGTAATGTCTCCTTTTTCATGTCTGATTGAGCTTATTTATCTTCTACTCCTGGTTAATCTAGCAAGAGGTCTATCAAATTGGTTTATCTTTTCAAAGAACCAACATTTTATTTTTTTGATCTTCTATATTATTTTTTTTATTTTAGATTTCTTTTAGTTTTGGTCTGACCTTAGTTATTTCTTTTCTTCTGATGGCTTTGGGTTTGGTTTGCTCTTCCTTTTCTAGTTCCTTGAATTAATTTGTGGTTTCTGTCTTTTTTTTTTTTTTTCCCTAGGCATTTAAGGCTATGATTTTTTTCCCTTAGGATGACTTGTGCTGAATCCCAAAGAATTTGATAACTTGTGTCCCCTTTGTGATTCAGTTTGAGGAATCTTTTGATTTCCATCTTAATTTCATCTTTGATCCAATAATTGTTCAGCAGCAGGTTGTTTAATTTCCATGACTTTGTGTAAACTTGGGTGTTTCTCTTGGAGTTGATTTTTAGCTTTATTCCACTGTAATTTGAGAAGATACATGGTATAATTTCAGTTTTTTTTTTTTAATTTGGAGAGCCATGATTTGTGGCCTAAAATATGATTAATCTTGGAGAATGTTACATGTGCTGATGAGAAGAATATATTCAGTAGTTTTGGGGTAAAATGTTCTGTAAATGTCTGTAAGGCCCATTTGTTCTAGAGTCTCATTTAACTCCAGTGCTTCTTTATTTATTTTCTGCTTGGAGGATCGCTCCAGTTCTGTCAGTGTAGTGTTGAAGTCCCCAGAAATTATGATGCTGCTGTTTATCTATTTGCTTAGATTCAGTAGAGCTTCCTTTACGAATCTGGATGCTCCTGTGTTAGGTGCATAAATATTTAGGATTTTTATGTCTTCTTGTTGAATTGTTCCTTTTACCATTATCTGATGACCATTTTGTCTTTCTTTACAATTGTTGATTTAATGTCAACTTTATCTGCAATAGGAATGGCTACACCTGCTTTCTTTTGGTTTCCATTTGCATGGAATATTTTTTTCCATCCCTTAACCTTGAGTCTATAAAAGTCCTTGTGGGTTGGATGTGTTTCTTGGAGATGGCAGATATTTGTATTTTTTATCCATTCAGCCAGCCTATGTCTCTTGAGTGAGGAACTCAAACCATTCACATTGATGGATAAAATTGATATATGGGATGGTTTTCTGTTCATCACCTTGGGTAGTACCTTGTTGCTTTGCTTTACCCCTTGTACTATTGTTTTATAAGGGCTCTGAGACTTAGCTTTTGGGTGATTTTACACTGGTGGGTGACCACTGTGCTGATCTCTGTATAATGTAGTTCTGATTGTTTCCTACAGGGTAGGTCTGGTCTTGAAAAATTCCCTCAGCAGTGTTTGCTTGTCTGGAAAAGTCTTTATTTCTCCTTCATTTATGACACTTAGTTTTGCAGGATACAAAATTCTAGGCTGGCAGTTGCTCCATTTGAGAAGACTAAAGATGGGGCCCCAATCCCTTCTGACTTGTAAGGCCACAATTGAGAAGTCTGCAGTTAGCCTGATAGGTTTTCCTTTGTAAGTTACTTGTAGTTTTTACCTTACAGATTGCAGGAGTTCCTCCTTTGTGTTGACTTCAGCCAGTCTGATGACTATGTGTCTTCATTATTGCCTCTTTGTGATTGGTCTCCTGGGTCTTCGTTGAGCTTCTTGTATCTGGATGGCTAAATCTCTAGCAAGACCAGGGAAGTTTTCCTCAATTATTCCCTCAGATAGGTTTTCCAGTCCTTGTTTATTTTCTTCTTCACCCCCAGGGATGCCTATGGTTCTTATATTTGACCATTTTACATAATCCCATATTTTTGGTAGGCTTTGTTCATGCCTCTTAATTCTCTATTCATTATTTTTGACTGACTGAATTAATTCAAAAAAGTTGTCTTCAAGCTCTGATATTCTTTCTTCTGCCTGGTATCATCTATTCTTAAAACTTTTCACTGTGCTTGGTATTTACTTAAATGAAATTTTCATTTCCAGAAGTTCTATTTGGTTTGTCTTTAATATGTCTCTTTAGTGAATTTTCCATTCATTTCCTGTATTGTTTTTCTGGTTTCTTTGAGTTGCTTTTCCATTTTCTCTTGAATTTTGTTGAGCTTCCTGACAGTCCATATTTGGAATTCTTTATCTGTCATTTCAATATTTTCATTTTGGTTAGGATCCATTGATAGAGAGCTGGTATTCCCTTTTGGGGGTGTCCTTTTGCTCTGATTTTTCTTACTTCTCGTGTTCTTTCACTGATTCCTTCTCATCTAGAGTAGCCATTGCTTATTTTTGGATTTTCTTTTGCTTAGATGGGACTTCCCCCCCACACTTATATGGGTGTGTTTGTAGCTTATATTGTGTAAGAACCTTTGGCTTTCTTTGTGGGTGCTTTGTTGGTGATCTAGGTTCTGGATGGATGCCTTGGTTATAGATATCCTCAGTGTAGTGGTTTTCTTAGTTGCTAGCTGTTTGTAGGCTGTAGCAGTGGTGAGCTATATGTCTGGGCAGATGCCCTGTCTCATTTTGATGAGAGAGGATGGAGGTCTTGGAAATCCTTTCTCTTTCCCCAGCCCTGTGGTTTTCTTAGCAGTGTGAATTGTATTGGCATGCTCAGTTTAATCTCTGACACAGTAGGTGTTGCTTGTGGATGATAATCAATCTCAACCCGTACGATTGAGTCAGTAACTGCTGTCTATGCAAATTTACTTCCCCTTCAGTAAGTTGTGCTTGCTGGAAGGAACAAGCTGCAGTGTTGTTTGTGAGACCTGTAACTATCTCTGGTCCCTCAGGTGGAGCACTAAAATGTGCCAGGTGTTGGGTGCAGCCTGGAACTTACAGGTGATTCCATATTTTCTGCCACAGGTAGGTAGGTGGGAGAGTGAGGCTGAGTGGAACTGTGTTGGGTGAGCTTGCCCTGAGGCTCTGCAACAGCTAGTAAGGTAGCTGTTTTGACAAGGTTCATAGGCCTGTTCTCAGCTTCTGGGGAAAGCATCCAGGGAGAGGCTGAAGTGGGTTCACCCAACCAGAATATCTGCTTGTGAAGATGGGGCTATCTGAGGTTCACAATCTGGCTGCCCAGCTCTCAAACCTCCCCTCAGCTTGCATGTTTGACCTACTTGTGTGCAACTCTGTGAAATGCTGGCAGGTAGGGAGATCCCAGATTGGGCACCCCAGGTCCACTATAAGTCCTCAAGAGAAGAGGTGTAGGCCCCACTCTTTCTGGAGGCCTCAGCATGGAGAATGTGTCCACTGGAGAGAGGAGGCCACTTGCCAAATTCTTGGCTTAATCTTCTCTCCCAGTTGGAATGGATGGAGGAGTGGCTGAAGCTCTGGGTTAGCCCAAACACCTGAATGCACCAGGTCTGGTTGCTATGGCTCCCATGGTGGGCTCTTTCTTACCGGAGGATCCACCCTAATCCAACAGCGTGGTTTTCCTGCATGGGGGATGGTCGCTCTCCCAGATTGCTGCCTCTCAGAACCCCATTGTTCTCGCATCAGTTCTGCAGTCTCCCTCACCACCTGAGTCCAGTTCCCAGACCTCTCCCTGTGTCCCCAGCAACTCGCTTGAGTCTAGGGTGCACAAGGTCCATTCCGCCTGCCTGTCCCACTAGTGTGTGACTCCACAAAACACTGGTGGGCAGGGAGTCCCCAAATTGGGCACCCTGGGTCCACTGCAGTCCCCCAAGGGTAAAGGCATGGGACCCACTCTCTGTGGCAACCTCTGCCACATGCCCGCTGGGGAGAGGTGGCCGCTCGCCAAATTCTTGACTCAAACTGCCCTCCCAGTTGCAGTGGTTGGAGGAGGGGCAGAGAAGGAAGTGTCTGAATGGAAGAAAGTCAGTTCTTTTGCCTCTTGTGAGGGGGAGCCCCACCCAGAATGACCAAGCTCCAGGATCATGCAAGTTCTCCTCAGTATTCTATGTTTGCCACTGTGCCTGGGCTCGTGGTGGTGGAAAACCCTCCAAGAAACTTGGTAGCCTGCTGGTCACCAAAGATTGCTGGAAGGGAGAGAGGGATCCCCTTTCCCTCTCACTGGGCTCCAAGCTTCTCTGGGTTGGACCCTCATCGATATCTTTTTTCCTTTATCTTCTTCATTCTCTGCTTTGCAATTTTCCTCCATGATTTCTCTGACAAGCTCCCGCACCTCTCTCTATTATCTGTACCTGATCAGCATCTCTTCTCCCCTCTCCTTTGCCTGAAATCCAATCTTCCCTCTGGGATGGTCTGGCAAGCAATGTCTCTAGTTGCCCATCTTGCCTGCCTCCTCTGTTTCACTTCTATCCCAGACCACTGGCTCCCACCCTCAGCAGCAATTTCTGCAGTTTACATGCCTAACTTGTTCCACCCCAGGTACAGCCAAGGCTCCAGACCCTCAGTCTCAACCTAGCACTCCAGGTCCTTGAGTAGCTGAGAGGAAAGAGCAGATTAAAGTGGACTTGATTATAACTGTTCTGGTGAAGGCAAGGAATGGGAGTGATTTATAAGCTTTCCATACTAAGGTAAACGTTCCAAAAATATCTTGAGTTAGCATCCCACAATGCCTGAACAGGCTCCCATAGCAAATGTTTGCTTTCTATATATTTACCTCCTTTTCTTCCAGCAACATGCCCAGTTTTCTCTTAGGGACACTGTTCATGTACACTCGGTGACGCTTTTTGCTAGAGTCCCAGCATAGGCATGGGGCCCAATATTAAGCAAGTTATGCACTCATTTAATAACCACAGTGATTGGTTCAGACATGGACACATGGGCTGAAGCTTGTCTAATCAGAGTGAATCTCAGCCTTGGGACTCATGAAGAACTTCCAGAAAAGAGATACACTGTTTTCACATGCAACTGTGAGGCAGTGAGATACGGCTGGGAGCGTGAGCTTGCTACAAAATGCAACCTGAGCATGAACTCAAAATGGAGAGGAGAAAGGTCCAGCTCAGGGATTGAGACACTATGTCCTTAGAACTTTGTTTGAACCCCTGAATCAAACTAAAGCTTGAAGCTGACAGTACATCTGGACTTTCTGGTTATGAGGGTGCATGGCTTACATTCTTTGTCACTTGCAAAAGAGTTTTACTAATGTACCTCTCCCAGTGACTACATAAAGAGATACTCATTGTTGGCTAAGTTTCTATGACCACTCATTACTCTATAGTCACTCCCAGGGATGATAATGTCATTGCTGTGATGTAGTATATGCTTATTATAATGTATATGTGGAAAGGTTTTAGACTAAGACATTCTATTTTTATTCAAATACCTGAAAACATCTGACTTGCATGAACTTAATCTCAGAATCATACCTGTGTAGCATTATTACCTTTTTTTTTTTTTTTTTTTTTAATGAAGGGTAAAACTAAAGGTTGGGGAAGGAGCAGAAAGTAAAATTTTATTCATAAAGTTATTTTTCTGAATTTTAAACTCCAAAAAATTAAGCTTACATACAGGGATGCAGTAGTGATGCCTTTCAAAAAGTATATTTAAATTTACAAGTGAGAGCTATAACTAAAATACTCAAATATCACAATCATTGTTTTTGGAAGTCAATTTATCTGGACAATCTGAGACATTTTTAGCATTTTAACCTAATACTGATTTTATAAATATGATTGGAAAGCCACTCATGCTTCAGACTGACCCTTTGTATTTTTCAAGACAAAATTATATACTATCAGTCATTAAAGTCATACAAATCCAAATTAAGTTAGATAAAACAATATACAATAAACAAGAATCATTAGTATATTTATTTTATGTGAAATAAAATCTACAATGTCAAAATACCCAATATCTGTCTAAGAAGGCTATATATATCATCAAATTGCTGCTTCAAATTTACCAAATTTATTAAAATGTGCTATTGTTTCTTATTCATACCAGACTTTCATAGATTTCTTCATCACCACCTCTGGTGATGAAAATTGCTGTTTCCTGTGATATTTTAGCTACATTAAATTTAATTTTACACATCCACTAGAGTTACACTAAAATAGATTATTTTTTCTGAGTTTGGTTTCCATTTCTTAAAAAGAATGCACTGGAAACAGTAGCTTTCAAATAAGGAATACAACTTCAGAAAGAAACAGACTAATTTAATACAAATAATTTAAAACAATTTTAATAAAGCCTGATAACTCTTTGGAATCAAGAATCAATACCTATACCAAAGTACAAAGCAACAAATAGGATTCTTAGCAAAAATAGCCGAGATAAGCATTTATCTAAGAACTATCATATTCCTTGCCATTAAATGTTACATTCTTTTCAAGTCAAAAAACATCCCACAAGTAATTTTGAACATTTTAAATGAGTAAATTACCTTTCTCTTTATAATTTAAGAATTTGGCTTGTAACCTCTTTACTAAAATTATCAAACAACAAAAACTTATTCTTTCTTCTTTTCTAAGACTCAGAATCTTCCAGTTAGGCAATCTGGGTGCCAGCATACCAAACCTCAATTCTAGTGGTGGGCCTTGTTGTCTGAACTAATTGGTGTAACTGAATGGACTGTCCTTGCTTGACACAGGTTGAGCTCAGGGGTTCCCCCAACCGAGTCTAAACGTTTCAGGGATGCATGCTTCCCTAATCACAGCAGTGAAATAAGAGTAAACTCAAGATTTTTGTTCAGTGTTTGGAAATGAAAGACACTTTTTTTCCGTGAATTTGAGCAAAAAAAAACTTGGAATTTTATTTCCCTGATTACTGTATCATGACAAGTGTACCTAATGCTACACTGATTTGGATTTGGATAGCATCTATAGAGAAACAAGAGAAGTGGAGATTTGCTACTTTAAAGTGAATCTAAAAACATTGATAGCCAAATTAAATAATTAGATCCTAGAGAAATTTTTAAAAACTTTGGTCTCTATATTTCTTGGGGATTTGTAAATAAAGATTTAATCAAAATATGAGTAAGAACTTCACTAGTCAAACCAATACCATTACAAGAATAAGATTTTTTCCTATACTAGTTGAATAATTCATGTTTGTAAACAATTTCATATCTACATTTTAAGACAGTAAAATCATGTTCAACTATAAAAATAGACATACATTTGGTGTCAATATTCACAAGCTTTGTGAAGATCACTGACAAGTGTTGAAATAATACATGGATTCTAGTTCTGTATGCATTAAGTGAAATTCTTGGATATCATAGGGTCGCACAAAGTATTTAAAGATATCATTTCTTAGATTGGCAAAGATAGCAGTAAAAAAAAATAAAGCCATTGAGATATCTGTTAAATATTTGTTTGGGAACAGCAAGAACATTGGAAAGTATACAATTTCAGATGGACTGCTTTCAATATCCTAGCTTTTACCCCATTTAGTATGAAATATATCACTCATTGCAGAACTATATTTTAGGTCTCCTTGATTTTTTAATGATTATTCAACCACCTTTCTTATCACCTCCCATTTCACAAAGCACATAACCCATTAACTTTTCCCCTAGATCACTCATTTCTAGAATAATCTGTACTCTTGACAGACACCAACTACTTGGGAGTTTGTGCTAATAGGCACCTGACATCATTCATAAGTTTCTTTTGACACTACCTTTTATCAACAGGATAGAGACTGAATAAGCTTGTCGGATGTTTCAACAAAATAAAAAGGAATATATTATAAACTCACAAAAGTGCATTGATTGTGTCTACAAAGATATATAATTAAAAAGTATAAATCAAGGACTGTTATTTTACACTTGACTTCAGTTATTTTGAACACTTATGGTCTAGTTGTGCTCATTGTTAAGGATATGATTTTATGTGTTTAGAGTAAATCTGCTGTAAGCAATTTTATAGTTTAATGAAAATAATTATAGTTTGAGTAGTATGAAGTGTATCTGATTCTACTTCTGCAAAATAAGCTGTGATATAAATTATCATGATTTATCATGGTTATTCTTGTGGTTATGTTTGGAGTGGATTCTAGCAAGTAATGATGATTCTAAATTGCAAAGAATAGCATTTCAAGCTATTTCTCCTCAGATCTCATCTTTAATTTTTCTATAAAACTGATACAATTTCTACCATGGTACAGTATGTGCTACTGTGAAGATGACATTATTGTACTGTCAATTTGACAGCTTACTTTATGCCATTTGGTGAAAGAATATATATTTTAAATCTTTTAAAATATATCTTACGCCACTGTTGCTAGTTGCTCTTCAATTTTTAGCCTAAGAAACAGTAATGCTGTGCTCAGATGCAGAGACATGCATTTCTCTACTTAAACTGTTCACAGTGGCTTCAACTACAGTCTTCTTTTTTGGTATGTGTTTTAACTTCTCATAAAAATTCAGAGTAATAGATATTTTTCTTTTTTAAATTGGAAGTATTTTCAGGACTAGCCGTAATTTCCATATACCTGAATGCACTTGAGTACTCCTTTGAGGGATAAAAGGGGTTATGATAGGGTGTAGTAATTTCATGAGCTACTAGATGATTAGAAACAGGGTTCAAATAACTCTCTTTATGCTGAGTAAAGAACTTGATTAGAAAAATCATGGCTCAGTCCCATACTTCCAAGCTCTTTATTCCACTAATTCTATCAATTCATTCTTCCAAGAAACACTTACTGAGAACCAACCAGATGTCAGAATCTGAGATAGATACAGATGAAAATGATCAAGCGTAGATAGAAGATGAACAATTAGGCTGACAATGATAGTAGAACGTAATGAGTTTTACAACAGAGCATGCACACGATTCTCTTGGGACACAAAGAATGGGCATATGAACACACCACAGGAAGTTTAAATCCTGATGCCACAAACTGAGTCAGTGCCTAAATAGACTCAAAATGTCCAAAGGAACAAACACTAAGTAAAAAAAGTTTTCAGATAACAAAACTTGCAATATCACTCCTTCTCTTTATCACTTGGAGGATATTTTGCCCTTTGAATTTCGTTGTTACAGCAAAGTTGGTCTATATTGTCTTACGTTTACACAAACATTTTGGGTCTTCTTTTAGACACTTCTCTCCTGTTTTCTCCTAAGATTAATGCCAATTTACCAGAGGGCTTAAATGACTGCTCCTCAAGGACCTCTTCAATCATCATTTGGAACACCTTATTAAAGGAGTCAGATCTTTTTTATCACAGAGACCTGTCTTAGTTTACTACAATGATTCCATGTATTATAAACACGTGAAAATTATAGGCATGGGTCTAAAAGCTTCTCAAACCCAAATACTTTGAAAAAATATATTTAAATTATTTTCTTATCAGAGTTTATTCATAATAGGAAAGGGATTTTTAAAATTTAATTTTTAAAATAAACACATTTCAAGACATTTGCACTTTGGTCTGACACTTATTCTTGCTAGAAATAGCATTGGCTGGAATATTGATGCTTACTAACTATACGAGCACATGTTTGAAGTTGCATAGGCCTGGCTTCTAATTAAAGTTCCATTGTTTTTACCTGTTACATGATTATAATTAAGTTATTTAACCATTTGAGGCTTCTGTTTCCTAATTTGTAAAACAGAGGTAATATTTCTTATCCCAAAGGATAGGAGGATTCATTATCTAGCAAGGTGCCTAGAAATTGCTCAGTAAAAGACTGTGGCATTAACAAGTCATTGATAATATTTGATACCATTGGCAACCAATTACCAAACAGGGCATAGGAAAAAGTCATTTTCTATCTGAGTCATGGCCAGGGCAGGTCTATTTAGCTAACTATATGCCAGAAAAGAAACAATTTAACTACTGTTTTTATTTTTATTATGTCAACATTTTCTGATTACTAACATTAGCGTCAGTTTTGCCACTATTAGTACCTTGATTAGCTGCACATAGCAAATGGCATTAGAAATTATCTGAGAAATTTTCAAGTAACTCAGATTTCTGGATCCCATTTTAAACCCACCACATCAAAATCCTCTGAGGCAAGGCTGAGAAATCTATGTTTTAAATTGCTCTCCAGGTGATTCTGACGTGCAACTACGTTTAGGAAACTGCATTAAATGACCCAAGTCAAGGTTAAATAGAGTGATACAAGTAATACCTTCCTGTTTAACCTAGTTCTAAGACTTCAGTACAAAAGACTGACCTTGATCTAGCTGAAGAGCAATTAACTACTATCTGTCTTTATTCATCCATACAAAAAAGGGCAGGGAAAGATAACACTGGGTCAGTTAAGCACCCTTTTCACAATGTTCTTCTTAATGTGTTCTTTTTATGTCAATTTGCCATCATCTAAAACCTTAGAAGCATTTTTCTTAAAAAAAATGTTAGGATGTGGAATTTAAACCTACTTCAGATCAGAATTTTTCTACCTTATTTACACACTCCTGCCAGGTGGTGAGTTTTTAAAATTCTGATGCCTGGGACCTACCTCCAGCTATTCTGATTTAGTTGGTCCGCATGCTGTCTGGCCAACCAGATGTTTAACATCCCGTGGTCATGCCGGCATGGAGCCCAAACAGGAATCACTGCTGTTGTGATGGACCAGTCACCTTGAGGATGACCACATGCACCACCAGTCCTGGTTCCCCATCCCTCCGTGTCCTTTCCGAACTCATTTCCGGTCCTCAGATTTCCGGAGGAACTTCACAAACTCCAGAGGTTCCCGAGAGGCGAATTCAGTGGATCTAAGATATAAAGTCAAGGGACGTGTGTTATTTAAAAGTTCCCCAAGGTAACTTTAATAATAATGATACTAATAAGTACAATAACTAATATCCTTTGAACACTTAAGAGCAAGGCAATTTTCTAATCCCTCTGCATATATCCATGAATGTAATCCTCACTAAAATCAGTGAGAAAAAAGGATCATTGTCCTTGTCTCACAGTGGATTGAACTGAGTAACTCGCCCCAAATAAACACAGAGGATAAAGTACAGATCCAGGGTTTGAACCCAGGCTGTTAGACACCAGAGATATGTTTTTAATTCATTTGATTTTTACAGCAACCCTACGGGGTAGGTGCACATTACCTTCATTTTAGTGGTAAGGAAATCTACACAGAATAAAGTAATTATTTGTAGAGAAGTTAAAAAACACCATGGATAAATTATATGCAGAGTTAGTGATTAATGATATTACCCATAAAACACCTATATCCTCTACAAGTGTGAATTTATTTCACTGCCAATCCCTCCTCTCAGAGTCTGAAATCTTCCCAGCCATGGAGGCCAAGTGTTAACAGTTGGTCCTGGTCATTTTCTAGATCAATATTTTTACTGCTTTTCTTTTTCTTGCTGGATTGGTTGCCATGTGTGAGAAATAGAGAGAGAGAGAGATGTATACACACATATGTTATGCCTCTGGAGTTGAGCTAACTGGTATAGCAGGTAAGGTCCATCGGTCCCTTTGAATATTTGTTGATATTCAGTTGTAAAAGAATTTGTCATTCTTTCTCTTTGAATGTACATGTTTGTACATCATGGACTAGGAGACAGGTCTCTTGGACCAATGGAATGGACAGACACTGTTTCTTATTTCCAATACAAAGTGCAGTTCAGAGACAGTAGCATTTAACAATGTTTGTTGAATGAATAATAAGATTATGAAGCCAGGGAACCATGTCTCCTGAGCTTCAGCAACATGCAAACTTGTATGCACATCCTTTCTGTGCTATTCTGTGCTAATCATGATCCAATTTATCTAAGTAATATGTTCTCTTGGAAGACATATTCTGCCCTAATAAAACCAGACCTTCCCTCCAGGTTAATGCCTATGCCAGTAGGCCTAATTTCTCTGGAATTCCTGGACCATTTAGCTACAATGATCACTAGCCAATCAATCACAATACTGCTTGTGCTACTTTTAGACTCTCATGGACTAATGTTATGCTGCCCAACACTGTGGCCACTAGCCACATTAAGCACTTGACATAGGACTGGCTCGAAATGAAGATACACTATAAGTGAAAATACATACTGAATTTCGAACACTTAGCATGAAAAAATAATGTAAATTTCTCATTAATTATATTTTGAAATTTAAAAATGGGTATGTGCAATAAAATATATTATTGAAATTAATTTCACCTGATTCCTTTTACTCTTTTGCATGTGACTAGAAAACTTATTACATATGTGGCTTGCTTGCATTTGTGGCTCACATCTGTCTTTTGGAGAGCATTTCTCTAAAGGCTCAATGAGTCTTCTGGAAGCTCCTGAATTTTCACTGTGTATCTTATTAGCAAAGTGACCTTATGTAAGTTACTTAGCTTCTCTAATCCTTAGTTACCTAACATACCCAATACTACTATTTGTCTAGGCTTGCTGTAGAAATTGCATGCTATGATGCTTTCGAATTCCCAATACAGAACCAGATTTCTCAATGATCTTTTCATATCACCACCCACTCACTCACCCATTCTCAAATGCAATCACAAAGTGGAAGTAAAGGATAATGCAGCTATTCTCACCGAGAAAAGGGACAACTCATCCTAACTGAAAATGTGTTTGAAAAATTTCAGTCCTTAAAATTTTCCTCCCCATTTTATATGGAGACCTTTTAGAAACGCCTTCAGATATTGAAATTGGATACATGCCAGTTTACTCAAATTGCTAGTTAATAAATAGCCAGTGATCAGGTGATCCAATTAAAAATGATTGAACCAAGTAAGTGGAGAAAGCATAGATTAAACTGAAATCAATCAATCAATTAAGTACTTGCGGCATCTTTAGGCAGCAGAATTTCAAAAAAAATGAATAAAAACAAATAAATTAGCACTCAAATTATTAAATTCAAATTCTAAATAAGCTTTCATGATTGTCTAGTGTTTCATGTTAGATTTACAACAGCAAAGATGTCATTACTTTTAATTCATTGACAGAACTAACTTTAGGATAAAATACACAGTTAAGCACCTGACAAAAATAATGTAAATGTATTTATGATCTTATTCATGTGGTGATTTTATCAGAAGTCTTTTTGTCTGTATTACTCTAAGGAAATTTCAAACTTTTGATAAATGCTGTCAGTTATAATGTTTGATATTAAAATCTGGGGTGGCAATGTGTGATATTTTGCATTTTATAGGGTTTTTTTCATATCAACAAGAAAATTAAATTACCATAAGCACACATACACACTGAAGATTTATCTAGAATACACCTGAAAATAGAACCCAGGTGTCCTTAATATTTAAAATGGACACTAGTAAAATATCCATTAGTAGCAAAAACTTCTGACATTGGTTGCCAGGTTATACTGGCAGGAAGTGGGGAATGGTCGTGTAGAATAGGGGGACTGATGCTAAAAATACTTATCTTGGAGCTTTACTCATACCCTTGATAAATGTTTTTAAACCGAGACATTTATTGCATGAGGAAATAAGACAGTACTTGAATATTTTCCTGACCCCCAAAAGTACCTAATCTATTCTAGACTGTAGACTCCTAATTACCTCATTTCAGTACTTGCTGTATTATGTGTTCACATACTAGAGAGCTGAATTAATTGGCACAGTTTTATAATGAAATAATGCAAAGACTATTTAGCAAACTCAGATATTTCCATATTTACTGAAGGTGGTCTCCATGTGTTACTCAGTTGTAGGCAATTATTACAGGAATAATAATTCATGTGCCAAAGATGTCTATTTAACTCATAAAGGCAGCAATTTGGACTTTGTTAAAAAGACACCTATGAACTTTTTAGGAGTTGCAGTTTGATAAATAAGTAATGGAAACATGGTTTGCACATGGCTGAAGAGTGAAGAAAATACCCACATAGGACTCTAGTGCAAAAGTCAATACCTAAGACATTGAGTTAGCTTAAAATACCAACAGAGCTGCCACCAGATTACTGAGCAAAAGAGGAAACAGACAGTAAGGATTTGTCTTTTCATTTTCTCTAAATACAGATAATGATCTGTAATGATCTGCCTTGATCTGCTTACTCAATAACTTTAGACATGCCAATTTATTTTTTAATATATACGTGATGAAATTTTGAGAGCTGTAAAATACTTCTCTGGTAATTGAGAAATTAAGACATGTTCACTTAAACCCCATACACTATCGGGCACTTCTATTTGCTAATTTCACAGGTTTATTAGTCTGTAAATAGAAATAATTAAAATAGCATTTGAAACCCACAAGACTCTGAACAAAATACTGAGAGGAGGGACTGAGTCTATGGGATAGCTCAGGGCTTTGGGATAATGAAAGAACAAATCAAACTTTTCTCTATCTTAAAGAGTGTTATTAATGCCATTGAGAGCACATTGGGCACCTCGGTATTGCCTGATATCAATCATGAAAACCCCAAATACTCCAAAGCCTCTTCTGACAATACTTTCAACTCATCAGAAACTACCAAGTAATGGGACTTTTCTGAGAAAGCCTGTCTTCATGTGATTTCCAACTCTGTTTCAATATCAAATAGACCTGAATGCTTATCAGATCTGATCCAAACTGCCAAGAGCTCTGAATTCTGCCCATCTGTCACTAGGTTATTGGTTCAAGACAATATTAAGACAAAGAACAAGACAAAGTCAGTTGGAAAAAAATTTTTTCAACTTTCTACCCCTTTTCTTTATTGTCTATTGAACAGCAAATTATATGCTTCCAAACTGATGGAAAGTTAAATCTCAAGTTTCAAATCAACCACCTTCCCCCAGGAAGTGGTAACCAAAAAAGAAAGAAAATTGTTTTAAACTGCTTTTAGGTTATTCACTCATCTCCTCTTTTCTTTCTTCTCCTACCTTGTCTTCTCCTCTTCCCTCTTGTTTTCTCCCATTCAGTGCCTTTGATGTAAAAGAAATGCCAAAAGTGAACATTGGGAAATTACAGGATATAAGATCTTTACCGATTTAAGCTATTTCACTGAAGGAAAAGACAGGGAGTTTATAAAAAGTTAGAACAGAGTTTCATATAAAGTGTGGCATTTGTATTAGCGGAATTAAAGGACCTCTTTATTATAACGTTCTTTTATCTCACCTTGTGTCATTAAAATATAGGACACTGGCAGTAAAACTAAAAGTAAATATGAACATATCTTTATCCATGTAAGGAAGCCATAAATCTCCCTTGCTGATAACAGCTGTACTACAGCTATCATTTGAATAGTGCAGCTGCCACAACAATATCAAATTTTATAGTTAAAAAGCAGTCAAAACGTTAATGTTACAGTGGAGGTAGATATATATTGCACTATAAATAAGCATCCTCTAATTGAAGAAATGAAGCATGTTTTTTTCTTAGACATACCATTGAATAGCATATATCTCACCCACTGCAATCTGTCATAATAGAACTCATTATACTTGGGCATCTCTAATACAAAAGTTTGATTTATACTAATTAGGTTGGCTTTCATTGAGACACGTGAGAACTTGAAAACCCCTGGCCTAAAAAGCAAACTTTACTTCTATCTTAAAAAAAAAAAAAAAAATCTTATGTATCTTTGGAAAGATTTGGTGGTCTTTTTCTTCCATATATTTTTAAACTTGTGGGTTTGATTGGCAGAGGTGAGAGGCAGGTGACATCTGGGGAAACTCAGTTTGGCAAATGTTGAAACCTGAAATGACCAGCTCCAGAGCAGCTTATTCAGGGCCATGCACTCTCAATCTGAAAATGACGTCCTAGGATTCTCCTGCCTCTCTCTCAATGGTCTGTGGGATGTGGTTTCTGGGCTGGACACTAAGCTGCCAATATCAAAGTTTAACTCTTCGTGTTCATTTATTTTAAAGAAGCCAGCTTCTTGGCCGGGCGCAGTGGCTCATGCCTGTAATCCTAGCACGCTGGGAGGCCGAGGCGGGCGGATTGTTTGAGTTCAGGAGTTCGAGACCAGCCTGAGCAAGAGCGAGACCCCATCTCTACTAAAAATAGAAAGAAATGATCTGGACAGCTAAAAATATATAGAAAAAATTAGCCGGGCATGGTGGCACATGCCTGTAGTCCCAGCTACTCGGGAGGCTGAGGCAGAAGGATCGCTTAAGCTCAGGAGTTTGAGGTTGCTGTGAGCTAGGCTGACGCCACGGCACTCTAGCCCGGGCAACAAAGTGAGACTCTGTCTCAAAAAAAAAAAAAGAAGCCAGCTTCCTCTAAGGGGAAAGTTGGGGGAGGTATGAATAAATATGTACACACACACACACACACACACACACAAACTTAAGAGGTATTTTTAGATAGATTTTTGAAAAGACAAAGTTGTTCCTACTCCACTAGCTGGTCAGTTAATAGCAAATAATGTGCTTAAGTGACATAGAGAAAATCATGAGACTCTGCATTTCATCTTTGCAAATGTTTCAGATCGTTCCATTAATGAGCAAAGACAATCATCCCGTCCAGTCTTAAAATTCTGTTAGAGAAGCCCACCACACTTAGGAAAGTCTTGATTTTACAATTTTGTGTGTGTGCCCATCACATTATGTTCAGTCAACTGGCATGTAACAATAATAAATTCACCTATTTTAATTGGTACACTCTTCCACTGTGCCATATTGGTGCATTTGGGATCAGGGAAGCCATTCTAAGAAAAGTGTCCCTACCATTAGGTAATCTTAACCTTTTGTTCATGGCATCACTATCTGAAATACAGACAGCCCAGCTCCAAGATGGCTATAAATGAAGCAGTAAATGTAGGACCCAAAACTCCAGAACACCCTGTAAGTGAAATTCCATCAATGACATCAACTCATCGTTGACCTGTGTAGCTGTAAGAAAATCATGCAGAACCAAAAATTGCCTAAGTATATTTTATATATCATGACTCTTTAGCAGAATCTGTCCAAACATAGCAACTAGAAGCACAAATTATGTTGGGTACATTGCAATAGGAACAGACTTATTGAACTGGACTAATTTCAAGTTCAATGGTACTGGTTTGAATTGTCCAAGAATATACATTGGCACATTTGGGATATTTGTGACATTGAATATTTGAGACAAGCCACTTTAATGAATATTTATTAAATTCCCATAAGTCTAGACCCTCAAATATATGATAAGTGTTATATACTTACATAGATATAAACAATGCTTAGTGTTTCCTCAAGGCCAGCAAGTGATAGAAAAAGATATTTACATCTGTCTGCATACTCAGAGGATGAGCATGTAAGTACAAACTGCTCCTAGTTCTCAGAGAAGCAGTGATTCATTGAAAGACCACCAGGGCATTTTACTAGACAGTGTCAAATCCATGCTCTCATTTGATTGTCATAACCCCCGTGTAAAGGAATGGTATGTATTTCCTGTTTGTAAATGGAATCCTGAGGATCATTTCTGCCACTTGGAATGGGGAAGGACTTGAATATGAGTGGGTTTTCCATACACAGAAATGGTTAACGTGATCTCAGTCTTAGAGATCAGCATGAACAGAGGCCCAAAGGCATGACAATACTCGGCATATTTGAGCAAAAGTAAATGGTCTTGTTCCTGGTACATGGGAGACGTGAGTATGGTAGTGGAGAAGACATTGGCTAAGTGCAGCACAGGAAAAAAGAGAAGAACAAAGATGATAGAGCAAAGATTCAATGCATTATCTTTTGATTAATGCATTTAAAAACGGAGTCATGGTCTAAAGAGGAAGTAAATACAATTCGGGGGGAGGTAAGAATGAGGTGTTAGGATGTACAACTCAATAAATTGCAAAACACATCTCTCCCTCTTGCCTTGTTTCTGAGCTCTTTTACTACGTCTATGTTTAAACTGCATTCTCTATGAAATGATCCTCTGAAAAAAATACGAATATATATATACATATGTAGTCATAGATGCATACACATACACACCTGTTTTCTTAATTCTGGGTGGGGAATAGCCCTTCTCTGAACCAGAGCATACTGTCCCACGGAGCAGAATGAACACATAAATGAATGACTGTGAGTGTCTCCACGCCGTCCTAACATAATAAGCACCTTTGAAGGAGTATTCATTTTTTCAGGCCCCACAGGGACCATTTATTGCCTGAAGACAATAAAATTCCCATGTATCCCAGGATACCTGGGAGAATCTGACTCCCTATGCAAAAATATTGTCGAGGGCTTTAGATAAAAAGGAGTAGTAAACAACAAATCTACAAAAAAAAGAGCTCTCTGCCATCTCCTAAGCAAGACTCTGGGTACCGGAAGAGATTTCCTCTCTGTATTTTTGTAATTTAACAGTCAGTGTGGTCACAATTTTGAAATCAGTCTGGGTTTCCGTGGATGGAAATACTCACGTATAGACGGAGAGTCTTAGAGAGCCTCGACGGAGATAAGAACAAGGAGGGTTAGGGAACCTCTGGGTTGAGTAGGGAGTCATTCCCCAAAGACGCAACCACTAATAAATCATCTCATTTGAATTATAAAAAAAAAATTCAGGCCCATTGTCAGGAATTGGTGCGATAAATCTTTCTGTTCCCCAACGTACTTCCATGAGAGACACCATAGCGTGGCAGCAAATACATCCAATAACGATTGCCAGAAAATGACAAATCTCTGCTATCTTCTGTCACATTGCAGTCTATGTTGCTCGTTTCATATTTACAAGCAAATTTTTACCTCAAAATATGAAACACTGGCATTTAGAGAAATGCAGAAATTACTCACTTCCCTGGAATTCTGCATGACAAATTAGTACTATGCTTTAACTCTAATAAATGTAGCTGTAACAGAGTTTTCATAAACATTCTTGAGATGTTCTTCTGGAGTAGCTTTATTTTGGCACCCTACTTTTCCTGCTTAAACAAATGAAAAGGTTGGCTGATATTGTCAAAATACAGCACTTCTGTTCTGGTGAACTAAGAGCCATTTATTAAAATAATGTATTGATGCAGTGTCATAAAACACAAAATCATGTTTCTGCAGGAAAAACCTATTACCCTAAGCCAAGATTATTTTATTTTAAAAGAAAAATTATCACAGTTGTGGATTCTGAAAGTAAGATGATGTGGTTCCGACCTTGGCCCTGCAGAGGCTAAACCAGGCAGCTTTTAATGCACCATAATATGTTATGTAAAGGAGATATTTGTATAATTAACAAGTCTTCGTAGAAATGCATTAACTGAAAGTCGATTCTGGATCTCTTATGACTCAACATAACTAACTTAATAAAAATACAAATGTGATTTTCTCTAGCTGTGGAGAGACTTTAAATAATACATAGCCACATGTGACCACCAAACACACACACTCTGAAACTCTTCCTACAAAGTCAGGGCTCGCCAGAGCTGAGCATTTTCTTGACATCGTCTTAATCTTGTCCTTTGTCACAGCTCCGCACTTTTTGCTCTAAAAGTTTCTGCACTAAAAAGTGGGGAGGTGAAGCCATAGTTCAATTCAATTTATTTTTATATTGCCTCTCACACAAAGTCTCTCCAAATGCTTTACAGTAAGAGATAAAATAATCATATAACACTTGCCCATATTCGAAATAGCCACGCTCACCCAGACAGCAAAGGGGTAAAGCTGTGTGCACAGTCATGGGTCAAAGTCCCTGGCAAGGCACCCCTCGTTTAGAAACCATATAAATGAACATTTCAGCAAAGTGACGTGGCCATGTAATATCCCTCGCTGAGCCCTACATTCTCAAGGGAAGAGTGAGAAGCTTCATTTTTCTATTCACATAAAGCATTATCACTCATAAACCTGTGGTGATCTCAACTGGTGACCGGTTTCCTCTCATATGCAAAACTAAAGAGCCAAAGCACAGGAACATGTTTTCTTTCTATTGTTGCCAATTACTTTAATCACACATGATTTATGGCTTCCTGGAAGGCAGTTATTCTAAGGCACCTCTTTGCATTGTCTGTTTTCCATATTTGGGGCCCACGAAGTAAAATAGAAAGGCTAGTGGAGAGACTAAAGTAGGTGGTATTTCTTTTAGTCAACCTATAGCACAGAAAAAAAGAAATGCTTACACTTGAGACTTAAAAACTCAGAATGAATCACTGGCCCTTTGAGGCAGAAAGATGGAATGAGGGAGGGAAACAGAGAAAGAATTTGTGCTAGATAAGGCAGCCCAAATGAAATAAGAATTCCCATTGAAAAGAAAAAAAAAATGAAAAAACAAAAACTAATGTCTGGAAAGGATAATGAAGAAGTCAATCTTGGGAAAAGGAAATTAGGTCAAATCGATATATCAAGTTTGTGCAGCACTTTTAATTTACAGAAGGGTTATTCTGGACTTGATGTAAGGAAATTGGAGATGTTACTATTCTCTGAGAGTGATAGAGTCATACAGTGTGAGAAGAACGTACAGTCAGCAGTTGAAAGCTACCACGTTTGCAAAGATGTTCTTTTACAGAGCGAACAGCAGTGTGAAATCACCAGGCACCAAAGTAATTCCCAAACAGGCAGCTTCTCCATCGAACCCCTACTCCAGTCTCATCAAATAATTCTTCCAGTATTGACATAAAACATTCTTTGTCCAAAAACATAATTTTTTAAATAGTGTAAAAATCAAAAGAAGCCCATAGCTCCAGAAGAATTCCCACTACTCTTATCAGTAAATAATCCAAAATTTATTTGTTTGGGAAACCTGTTTCTGGAAGGATGTGACCCTTTTTTTATCTTCCATTTTTGCATAGAGCCACATCTTTATAATATATCATAACAAACCGGAATCTACTGTAACTCATTTTTTGACCTTTTAATATTTCTGTCACTGATTGTCAGAGTTGAGAACTACTCTCTATCCTGAGGTGATAGATTATTTAATTAACCATTGACCTTTTCTCAACATTTGTTGACAATGAGCACAGTCCCATGAAAGCTGCCTGCTTTGGGTATTGGTCAATTCTATGTTGTTTATCAATAGAAGAGTACCGGTTTTTGTAACTTCGATCAAATAACTAGAATCACTTTATTGCATTTATTTGGCTAAACTTATTTCCAAATGAATTCATGTATGTTTTCTTTTAACTATCTTTTAGAAAAAGAACAGTAGGTTCACTCTACCTTCTTAAAGCAAACTCCATATCAATAAACACATGCCAGATGGAACCTAAATAAGCCCACCTACAGAAAAAAAATCATACTTTCTATTTATGAAGCTTTTGGAAAAAGTTGCAGCAACTTGTTTCTAATGCTATCCATCTCTACAGGTCCCCAGTTGAATCCAGCTTTTTTTCTGGGGAATGAAATGCCCAGGAGAGTCAGGCAGACTTTTCAAAAAGTTTTTCTAATGATTGTTTATAAGTTCCATTCATTAGTAAATAGGGGGATTATTCCTGTATTTTTTTCCAAGGATCTATTTTCCTTATAGAAGGTCAAAAAATTTTGATAGATTTTGGCTAATTAAATAGTAAAATTAGAACCTTTCATTTGAATGACTGCTTTATTTGAGTACTTGTAGTGAATAACATCTTCATGTGTACACCTCCTAAAAGTTCTCCACACACCCACTTTCTTTCCAGAAAGGCTTTTCATCTCCAAAGCTGGGTGAGGCTTGTAGTGCTACAAGCACTTCTGCAGATTCCTCTGCTCCCAGGATCAAGTGATGTGGTATTTCAGAGAAAGGAGAACATTTTCAGAGGATCCATTTGGGCTCTGTTGTCATTATTCCTATGTGTTCAGTTCTCAAGGATCAGTTTGAGAACATATCACAGGGTAAAGGAGTCAAGACACTCCTGAGTTCAAGATCTTAGTTATTAATATTTTCCTTTCTGGATGATACTGTGCATGTCATTTATCTTCTTGCTGCCTCCATTTTCTCATCAATAAAATGGGAATAAAAGTACCCCTCCCACTTACTGTGAAAATTGAATGAGATAATATACACAAAATTCCTAACAACTAGTAAAAATTCATTTTAAAAAAGCTGTTCCAGTGTGATCCTGAATTTTCCAGTTTGTCATGTAGACATGGCCGTTATCTTTGCCTAGTGGGGTGCAATATATTAGAGATGTTTCAGCAACAACCGAAGTCCAATTCCATTTCCCCGGAGTCTACAGTGTTTAAAGACTTGACATTATGGAAGTACATTGTCTTCATTAATTTATGTTAATTTTTAATGCTAGTATGGCAGTATGGTATAATATATACAGAAGCCTGTGTAATGTGTGTGTGTACACATATATACAGAGACACACATGCACACACACAGATATGCAGAATTTAACCCTAAGAAAGCAGATTTTCATCAAAGCTTCAATCTAGGATACAATATCAAGCATTAATTGTAACAGTGGCTATTTTTTGTTTGACAAGAAAAGAATCTAAAAATGAATAATGTTTTGAAATCAGCAAAAACATAGTGTATATGTTGATCATATTTTTTGAAAATGTGACTGAAGTTAAACTGTAGAGCTTCACAATTATGTCCAGAGAAACAGCACATGCAAACTGTGCTTGTTTGTCTTTTTTGTATATTTGTTAATTATGCATTTCCTTCAGCATCTATCAATTTCCTTTCAAAGCCAAAGAGTTTATCTCCTATTAGAACAGATCTATATGGGCATATCATCAGACATCTAGATGTTTAAGCTGTGCATTTGATACATGGGTGATGTTAATGTAACATCATGACGGGTATCTATTAGCACGTACATCTCCAAAGCACAGACTCGCTAACATCTGAGACAGTGGCTGACCTGTCCGCGTCAGTGTCAATCCACACCAGAGTCACGCGAATGAACAAATGTGACAGGAGAGGGCTGTACCAATTATAGATGAAGGGACAGTATCAACTCCCACTGTTTGATGTGATTTATTTGGCAGTCCCTCTGCATTTGTAGGCGGCAGATTGTAGCTGTTTATGAAGTGACAAATGGTACTCAGTGACATTGAATGACTTCTGTAATCAATTTAACTTGTCTAAAAAGTGGTCATGAATTGTGGTATTCGTCGAATGTCAGTGAATACAGAAAAAATTGAATTCTTGCACTAAGAACATGTATTCCAAATATATACCCCAAAGAGTGAAAGAAAAGAGTGATAAAATGTTTGTTTTAATGACAATTTTTAAAGGAGTTCAAAAAAGCAATATTTTAAAAGTTTCACTTGGATTTTTTTCTCAGAGAAATGGTACTTTCTATTGATTTAAGAGAGATGATTTTTTTTTCTTGTTCAGTTTTATTTTGGAGTGCATAATTAGCTATACAGATGTGTAATTCTCTGGTGGAAAAAATTTTAAAACTCTTAATTAGGTTTGTCAATGAAATAATTGAGGCTGCTATTATATAAAAAGCCTTTTGGACTTATGATTCCAGATATCGACTACAGTTTTCAATTATTGTTTTGCCCTTTTAAATAAAACAATTTTTGTCTAAGTGACTTTATTGATGAATTTATTGAATTCATTATAAAATTTAAAAAAATAATTACCTATTATGGATGGGTCAGATCACATAACCAGAAACTGCTTCCCTCTAACACTGCAGAAATATATACACTTTTAAACTTATACGTATTTCAAATAAGGCTTTTGTATCACACATATAACTAATATAATGGAATAAAATCACAGGCTGGGTTAACCTTACTCAAGTTTATTTACATATTTATTTCAACTTATTAGATGTAGGTAGTCTTTTACATACTTAATACAAACCACTACTGCTATAAGCCAAGAATGATTTTTTCCTATCTTTGTATTATTCAAATTTATTAAACAATATTTCACATTTGTTTGACACAATGTCAAACTCAGGACTCCTAAAGAACTGCTGCAGCTTTGGAACTGTTATGCTTTCTTGGACTTTAATCATTTTTGGCAAGGCTCCATTTCCTGTCAGAAAGTGAAACAGCTTTGGAATGTCATTTTCACGAAAGAAAACAGAGAGAATCCGAGAGGAAGTTCTCCTCCACTCCAGATCCCCTAAGATACTCAAACACGCTCACAGGAGGGCTGGAATACATCAAACATTAGCAGAGGGAAAAGGACACAATTTTCCCACATTAAAATACATGGATAAAGTTGAACTTCTGCTAAAAATAGTTCCCATGACTAATCCTATTAAGTTTAAAAAATTGGGCAGTATCCTCCTTGAAGCAGAATTACTCTCTGCCATCACACTCTGCTATTCCCCCCTGCACCCCCAACAAAGCCAGCAGCCCCTCAATATTAGGCCCCCATCTTTCCCTTTGTAATGACATTAGGGAAAAAGGAAGAGAGAAAGAGATTGGAGAGTGCCTTTTTTTCAGGTCTCAGATATCAAAGGAAACCAAAAATAAGATATAAAGATCAAAATTATCTCAGAATACCAACGGTTTAAAAGAGCTATATGCCATTCTTAGTAGATCTGCAGTGTTTTTCCACTCACTCTTGGACTCACTCTCTCAGTGTCCCCAGGGAGCAGTGAGATTGCAGAAAGCAAACGAAGATTACTGTGAGCTATGCCCCTTCAAGGCCTAGAAATGGATGCACAAATTAAGCAGCAAAATGTAAAAGTCTCTCCTCTTTTAGACTTGCAAGCCCCTGATTTTTGCCTCATGTGACAACCTTATTAACTGGAAAAGGAAGGGATGAAAAGGGTCGCTGAAAAAGGCCAGCCAAGCTGAAAGATTCTGAACCAAGCATACATGTTGTTGTCCAAGAGCGAGGAAGCCATCGGTACGCTGGCAGTCCCGCAGTTCATGCAGATAATCAATGTTACTCTGGTCTTTTAGAGAGGCAGATATGGGAATACAAAGGAGTCTTTGCAGAAGGAGTCATTAGGTACCATGATATTGGCATATGTTAGCTAAGTGATTAGCAATGGTGAGGTTCAGCTGCAATGAAACCTAAACCCAGCAGATGCCATTAACACGCTGGATCTAATGAACCCCACAGACCACATTAAAGCAGAGAAAGCAAAACGACAATAGGAGAATGGCTTTTAATGAAATCATCAATCCAGAAAAGGAGGGGGATGGATGTCATCTAAGAAACCTTTGTGGAACCACTGGACCATCACTTACCGAAGCGCTAGTTTGAAAGGGCAGCCAGGTAACCTACCCGTAATTGTGACAAGACACTTTGGAAATTATTTGTGTTTTTTAAACGAAGTGGTGTATCTGTCTAGGTTTGCATTATTAGCGACGAGGAAATGAGTGGATCAACTGAATGAAGTTTTCCACATTGTCCCACTGTAGTGTGCAAATGCACATAGCTGCATAGTCATAAAGATCTTTTGCTATAGATTGTAAATCAAATTGCACATGTTTGAGCTAATCCATAATTCACAGCCACTTAAGTGTTAGATCTTACCTTGCATCTATGCACTTCATTGAAAACTGTGACCTAGAGCTCCATCAGTGTGCATTCCTGTCCCGGGAAGATTCATTCACCTTTAAGCTGACCACATTTTTCAGTTTGGCTTGCATGTATCAAAAGTGCTATCTTAACAGTGACCCAAAGCAATTGAGGGGAAAATTTTTGAAGTTTACCAAAGAAAAGTAACTGTCTTAGGTTAACAGGTAGTATAGTGAGTAGTTAAGAATGTGGGAGCTGTAACCACACTGCATGGGTTTAACTCACAGCTCTGCTACTTACGAATTCAAAGTTGTAATTTCTGTGACTATGTTGGGCAGACAGAGAAAGAAAGGACATAGGAGTTAAGGCAGACAAGGAAGGATTGAAAGCAGCAAGGAGTATTTTTTCTTCCTCTTTTGAGCATCAATCCTGTAATTCTCACAACATTGCTCTTGATTTAGTTAGTGAGTTAGGAAGTTAGTTAGTTAGTTAGCAAGTCAGTTAGTTTTGGCCATGGCCTTCTATGGATATACGTGGTTTGTCCTCTGCCTGAACCATCCAAAAACAAATCTGAATCACTGTCCCCTGGGACCAGCAAGATCCAGAAGACTATGAATTCCAACTTGCAGAAACCTTGTGCAAAGCATGTATGTCAACAAATAGAAATAATTAGCAAGGATAAACCACCACTCTGTAAAGCAGAAACATTCCAGAAAGGTTGCAATTTTATAAGCCATTTATAAAAGTTTTAGGGCAGCATGACCCACGCTCAGAGAACTTCGGGATTCTATTTAAAGAACCAAATTATAATAGACATTTTAAATTTTAAAATTGAAAATAAGCAAAGGAGTTGTCATTTTGTAACATAGGGTATACAGGCCTGTGTGAATTCAAGGCCTCCTGGAGTCCAGTCTTACGAGTGCTACCTGAAATTCAGATTTCTGTGTTCTAATTCAACTGAGCCACTGGCTAACTGTACAACTGCTTGCTTTGTCTTTCTCTGCTTCAGTTTCTTTCATGTGAAATGGGGACAATCATGATTCCCTCATAGGGTTATTGTAAGGACTAAATGATACGATGAGCACTGAGTTCTTAAAACACTGCCTAGCACACACAAAATGCACAATAAACATCAGCTACTAGAATTTTTTGTGGTAGATATTATTACAGCAGTTTATCATGTTATGTGAAACTCTCTTAATTCCTGATTCTTGGTAATCAGTTCTTCTTTTCTTGGGCCTGTACGCATATCAGCTAAACCTCTGGTACAAATTCCAGTGTGAAGATATTATTTTTGCAAGTCTTTCCCAATTCCTCTGCATCAGTAATGGCCCTAAATCTCCTTAGGAATCTAGTAAAACCATCATCTCTTGTCTGTCTCAGTGCTACTTGCTCTACACTGTTTCTCTTCTCTATAGGACTAATTTCTTTGATAATTGACTATGAGCCTTGATGTCCTTAGATTGAACAGACCGGCTTTGCAATCTAACAGAAACTTTTCCACCGCATCAACAAGTCGGGGTTTATTGGTCTGCTGAGTCCACCAGTAAACGATTCCAACTGTACCCTCACTTTTCATGGTTGCTTTTGTGTTGTCTTCTCTGTAAGCCCAGCGCCGAGGCCCACACCCAGCCTGCAGAGGAATGCCTGTAGGGTGACAGTCACCAAAGATCGACTCTGACGAACAGCTTGCTGCAGCTCTAATGGTGAGACATATAAAATGCATCATACATTAAATTTAATGTTGCCTCATTAGTCTTAATTAGATTCCTACATTACACCAGGATTATGGTTTCTCTGTGTTTATGTTTTCTCCTAAAAACGAGTCCACCCCAGATAATATACTTCAGTGTACTTTTTAAACCTTTGAATAAAACTGTCCAGTAATAGATTAATATTAATAATATTCTCGATCTTAAAATAATAATCCCAAAAGAAAGGCAAGCTAAATTATCAAATTTCTAAAGAGTTCCATGTCATGCATAAAGCCTATAAAAGAAGTCCTGGGATTTTAGTTCCTTATTTTACTCAGGAATAAACTTAAAAACTGCAAACATTTGTTCACTAAGAAAAGCAATTGGTTTATTATTTCCTTTATTCCCCTTTCTATCATTATGCATAATATGGAATATGTTTTTTTCTCAATAAAACGATAGTTGCTTCCCTCCTCCTCCCTTCCTTGATTCAGTTTAACTCTCCCTTTATTGGCATCTCTCATGAAGACATATCACATTCGGTGTCATCATAGCTTTTAAAGAAGAAAAGGATCTGAGAAAACAACTGTTTTTTTAATAATAAAGAAATGGAGGCCCAGAGGTTTTAGAAACTCATGAAGGTCCTATTGGTCCTATTGGATGCATGACCAGAAGCCAGGTTTTGTGGCCTGCAATGTATCACATATGTGATAACGCCATTAAAAAATACATTCTGCTGTCATGGTTCAAATGCATCCCACAGTGTATGGCTCCCAGGCCCTGACTCTGAGTTCGTATGTCTGTGCACCTGACATATCTGAACAGACTTTAAAATACCAGTTGCTTGGCTGCATTTTTATGAGTAATCACACACTCCTAAAAAGAAAAACCAGAGAAAATACAATGTAAATTATGTCTGTTAAGAATCCTTTAGTTCTCTGTCACTAGATAGTGAAAGGGTTGGTGATGTGAAAATCCTGAAAGGCTAGCTACATCTCATTCTTACCTATGCGCTAATAACAGAAGGATAATAATGAACATTAAACCATAGACTAAAAGGAATTCAGTCCTGCTGTAGGTTCAACACTAACCACTTTCTCCTCCTATTAGAAAAGGACAGAATTATTTCTTATCTTGTTCTTCTCCTTGTCTCTGGGTTTCCTGCTGCCTTCTAGGAATTACTGAAATGTGGTTGATGCCACTTCACAGCAAAGTCTCATCTGGGACAAAAATATCTCAAGGAAAATATCAAGATTTAGGGGCCAAAGAAGGAAATGGCAGGAGACTAAAAAGGAGAGAAGAATTCAGAACCAAACAATATTCTTGTGCAATTTGGAAACACTAACTTAGTGTGGAAAACGTTCAAAATTGCCATCCCCTAGAAAATGTAGCATGAGGAACAGACAGCTATGGGGAAAGCTGAAAGACCTGGAGTGCGTCCAGTGAACACTGTTAGGTCAAAACATTTTAGGCCAAATAGTTTTTGGACAATGTCTATATATTCATTTCTGTAATCTGTATATTTTGGAGATGAAGACCTAGTTGCAAAACTAACAAAGAAGCCTATATATTCACCCAGGAATTACACCTGATTATCATGAGTCATGCTCCAACATTTTAAGATAACCAGTTGTTAATTTAATGACCCCCTTGTAACAGCCCTTGGATGCATACTCTAAACCCTGGAGTTTCTAAAAATATTTAAACCACTTCCAAATCAATTCCAACATTTTCAAGTTAGAGAAACAATTCATATTGTGGTGAATAAAACTGCTGATTACACAATGAAATGGTTAAGTAATATTTGAATGTTTTCCAAAATATAGAAAACAACGTAAAGAAGATGAAGACATGATATAATGGCTCATGACTTCTGTGATTCATGATATAAACACAGCATTTTTATTGTACATATTCTAGAAGCATACAAGCTTTAAAATATTAAGCATTAGCGAGATACCACTACACACCTATTTGAATGGCCCTAATCTAGAACACTGACAACACCAAATACTGCATGAATGCAGAGCGATAGGAACGCTCATTCATCCCGGTGGGAATACAAAATGGTGCAGCCACTTTGGAAGACAGTTTGGCAGTTTCTTACAAAATGAAACATATTCTATTTGATTCAGCAATCATACTCCTTGGTATTTACCCAAAGGAGATGGAAACTCCACACAGTAAACTGCACACAGACATTTATAGCAGCTTGATTCATAATTTCCAGAAATTGGAAGCAATCAAGATGTCCTTTAGTAGGTGACTAGATAAATAAACTGGTATATACAGACAATGGAATATTATTCAGTGCTAAAAAGAAATGAGCTATCAAGCCATGAAAAGACATGAAGGAATCTTAGATGCATATTACTAAGTGAAAGAAGCCAATCCAAAAAGGCTATATACTGTATAATTCCAATTATATGACATTCTGGAAAAGGCAAAACTGTGAAGACGATAAAAAACTCAGTGGTTTTCAGAGGTTAAGGAGAGGGAAGGGATGAATGGGAAGAGCACAGAGGATTTTTAGGGCAGTGAAAATACCCTGTGTGATACTGTAATGGTGGACACATGTAATTAATTATATATTTGTCTAAACCTATAGAATCATAGAATGTACAACACCAAGAGTGAATCCTACTGTAAATTATGGACTTTGGGTGATAATGACGTGTCTATGTACATAGGTAAATTGTAACAAATGCTCCACTCTAGGGATGTTGATAATTGAGAAAGTTATGCATGTGTGGGGGGAGATTTCTGTGAACCTAAAATTGCTCTAAAAAAAAAAAAAGATTAAGCATTAAATACAAAAGAGAAAGTCCCATGAACTTTTAACAAATTTAAACTGGGAGAGCCAATTCTATAGTCACATAATGAAATGGACAGTAGCTTCTAACTATTAAACTTTTGGGTTAGTAGCAAACTATCAAACCACCCACAGAATGTCAAAATATTCTGCACACCTCAGAATTAGAGATGTATGACTCTCTGTGATTTATGGAAACATTATTTATAATGTATTTTCTGTTCATTTCTGTCCAGTGCTGCACCTTTTATAAACCTACTGATTAATATCAAACAGTGAACAAATCTGACAAGCAGGATTACCAATCCAACAAAACTGTTTATAGTGTGAATGAAAAAAGCACACCATTTCCAGGCAGTGTACTTAATAATAAAACCCTGTTGTGCTTAAGTGGTGAAGGGATTACTTAACTGTCAAAGTTCCCTTAACTGTTAAGAGTAGCCACATTAAATGCATGCTATTCAGAAGCACCAGTGGAATATTTCATGGCAGTTTATTCATCATTATCATATTTCCATATTTAAATATAACATGATTGAAGTATATAACAATAAAATAAATTCAACTACTTGAAATTAAATTAACTCCCCCTAAGGCATTTTTATGATAGAGAATAAATGAAAAAACTTACTTATTTTCTTATACAGATTTAAGTTCACTATTTATAAATATTATATAATTTTTTTCAAGGGATATCTGCATCCCCATGTTCATGGCAACATTATTTATAATAGCTAAGATATGGAAACAACCTGTGTGTTCATTGATGGATAAATGAATTTAAAAAATATGGTGTATATGCACATATAAGAGAATATTATTTTGCCTTTAAAAAGAAGGAAATCCTGCCATTTGTGACAACATGGATGAAGCTGAAAGATATTAAACTATGCAAAATAAGCCAGACACAGAGAAACAAACATCACATGATCTCACTTATATGTGGAGTCTAAAAAATGTTAAGCTTATAAAAGCATAGTGTAGCATAGTAGTTGCCAGGGACTGAGGTTAGGAGTGGAATTAGGGTGATTTTGGTCAAAGGGTTCAAAGGTTCAGTTATGTGGGATGAATAAGTTATGGAGATCTAATGTATAGCATGATGACTATAGTTAATAATACTGTGTTGTATACTTGAAATTTGCTAAGCAAGTTAATCTTAAGTATTATGAATGTACACACACAAAAACTCATAATAGTGGGTGGTTATGGATATGTTAATTAGCTTGATGGGATAATCACTTCACGATATACATATATATAAAAATGTTGTGTTGTATATCTTAAATATGTGTAGTATTTACCTAGTATACCTCAATAAAACTTAAAAATTATGAAAATAATGTGATTATTTTAATTTGAAATATTTTAAAATAATTTGATGCATTTCTTCATTTAGAAATAAAAGTTTTTCATTAATTTTTATATACTAAAAAATATACATTATGAATTATATTTGAATTTTATTAAGAAAAAGAACTATTATATCATAAACCTCATAACTTCTGTGAGATATTTTGCAAAACTCTTTCTCTAACTTTGACAATCATGTTAGTCTATTTCTTTAGTTTTATGGAGAGAATTATAGAACTACAGTGTATAGAAGGAAAGTAAAGTTTTTAACTCTCTAATCATTCAGACTATCAAAACATCAGCAGCATATCCAGGTGCAGTGGCTCACATCTATACTCCTAGCACTCTGGAAGGCTGAGGTGGGAGGATTGCTTGAGCTCAGGAGTTCAAGACCAGCCCATCTCTACTAAAAATAGAAAAAATTAGCCAGACGTCATGGCGTGCACTTGTAGTCCCAGCTACTTGGGAGACTGAGGCAGGAGGATTGCTTGAGCCCAGGAGTTTGAGGTTGCAGTGAGCTATGATGACACCACTGCACTGGGTCAACAGAGTGAGACTCTGTCTCAAAAAAAAAAAAATTAATTAAAAAAATCAGTAGCAAATAAAATAATTCATATTACAAAAATCAACTATTGTAAATAAACCAATTTGATAGATGAATGAAGAGTTTAATAAAACTAGCCTAAAACTTTTTAAGACTACAAATTTTCTCAAATAATAGCAAAAAAATTTCACCCAAATGTCTAGTCTCATTATGATGATTCCAAATTGTGTTTTTCTTAGTGTAATACAGGACATTTTTAACCTTAATTTAAAGATGTCAATTTCCTTTAAATTATTTCTAACAGACTTAAATATTAAGTCCTTAGAAGGAATACAATACTTTATAGACTCCAAAGTATTTATTTTACATCTACATGTGATTTTGAGCTTATATTTGTGGAAATCATAGAAAGAGAGTTTTTGAATATTTAAACAGTGAGAAACAAAAAATACAGGAGTAAAAAAAATCTTAGCACTTAATTTATTTCCCCATAAGTGAATAAAAATAGCTATTGGAAAGTAGTGACATCACCAAAAATGGCAGAGTAGGGAGCTACATAGACCTGTCCTTCTGTGGAAGCAAAACCATTGAACTAGCAAAATGTGTCAGAATCAATTCTTTTGGAACTCTGGAAAATAATAAAAAAAGAAAAAAAACTTACAAAACCAGGGGAATGTTTAATGAACAAAGAGTTTGCTAAATTTTGGAATCTAAGAACATCTCTCTCCGATCACTGCCTGACTACTGGGAGAATGTAGCAGAAACTTAAGTGACCCACATGACAGGATATACAGTCTGTAAGAGTAGTTTGGAAAAGTCACAAACAAATAGACAACTGCAGCCACAAAAAATATTAACAGCAAAGTCTGGTGAGGGGACACAAATGATTTTCAGAGTTATCACATTATAATAATCAAAATATCCAGTTTTCAATAAAACATATGAGACATGCAAAGAAACAGAAAAGTATGGATTATTCATAGGAAAAAAAGAGATCATTTCTGCATAAGCCCAGATAGTAGAGACTCTAGACAAACATTTTAAATCAACTATATTAAATATGCACAAAAGTTTGAAGGAACCCATGGGCAAATAGGTAAAGGAAACCAGGGGAATGATGTTTCAACAAAAAGGAAGTACCAGTAAAGTGATAGAGATTATTAAAAGAATCCAGATAGAAAGTGTGGAGCTGAAAAGTACAATAGCTGAAATGAAAAATGTACTAGATTGGTTCAACACAGATTTCAGCATAAAGAAGAATCACCAAATGAAGATATTGTGCCAATTGAAATTAAACAGTCTAAGAAGCATAGAGAAAAAAAATGAAGAAAAATTATCAGGTCCTAAATACCATAAAACATATCAACATACCCAATATGGAAGTCTCAGAAAGAGAAGATAGAAATAAAAGACTCAAGGTAAAGGGATGGGAAAAAATCTCCATGCAAATGGAAACCAAAAGTAAGTAGGTATACCCATTTTCCTATCAGATAAAATGGACTTTAAATCAACAATGTTAAAAAAAAAAGATAAAAATGGCCATTATATAATGATAAAGGGAGTGATTCAGCAAGAAAATATAAAAATCCTAAATATATAAGCACCTAACATAAGAGTCCCCAGATTCGTAAAACAAATTCTTCAAGAACTAAGCAAAGAAATAAACAATAGCATCATAATTGCCATGGAATTCAACACCCCACTAACAGAACTGGACAGATCATTGAAACAGAAAATGAACAAAGAAACACCAGACTTAAATGGGACTCTAGAGCAAATGGATCTCACAGACATTTACAGAACATTCTACCCAAAAACTACAGAATACACATTCTTCTAACAACACATAGGACATTTTCCAAGATTGATCATATCTTAGGCTACAAAATAAGTCTCAGCAAATTCAGAAACATTGAAATCACACTATGTATCTTCTCAAAACACAGTTGAATACAACTAGAAATCAATTCTAAGAGAAATTCTCAAATCTGCACAAAGTCATGGAAATTAAACAATCTGCTGCTGAACAATCCTTGGGTCAATGACGAAATTAAGAGGGAAATCAAAAGATTCTTCAAACTGAACAAAAAGCAGGCAAAAGCTTTCAAAATCTATGGGACATAGCAAAAGCAGTGCTGAGGGAAAAATTCATAGCCTCAAATGATTGCATCAAAAAGACAGAAAGATCACAAATTAACAACCTAATGTCACAACTCAAGGAACCAGATAAAGAAAAAAAAATAAACCCAAAGCCAGCAGAAGAAAAGAAATAACAAAGCTCAAAAAGAACTAAAGAAAATGGAAACCAAAAAAAAAAAAAAAAGATCAATGAAACAAAAAATTGATTCTTTGAAAAGGTAACCAGAATTGATAGACCACTAGCCAGATTCGCTGGAAATAGAAGAGAAAGAATTCAAATAATATCAAGGAATCAGAAATGAAAAAGGAGCCATTACAACTGATACCACAGAAGCACAAAATGTCATCTGACAATATCACAAAAACCTCTATGTACACAAACTAAAAATAACCTAGAGGAAATGGATAAATTCCTGGAAATGCACAACCTCCCAAGCCTGAATCAGGAAGAAATAGAAATCCTGAACAGACCAAAAACAAGCAGCAAAATCAAAGCAATAGTTAAAAAATCTTACAACAAGAAGTCCAGGATCAGATGGAATGACAGCAAAATTCTATAAGATCTACAAGGAAGAACTGGTACCTGTTTTATAGAAATTATTCCATAACATCAAGAAGGAAGGAATCCTCCTTAACTCATTCTATGAAGCCAGTATCACCTTAACACCAAAACCAGGAGAAGAAAAAAAAAAAAAAAGAAAACTACAGACTAATATCCCTTATGAACATAGATGCAAAATCCTCAACAAAATATTAGCAAACTGAATCCAATAGCACATCAAAAAGATAATTCATCATGGTCCAGTATGGTTCAACATACACAAATCAATAAATATGATTCACCACATTAACAGAAGCCAAAACAAAGATCATATGATTATCTCAATAGATGCTGAAAAAGCATTCAGTAAAATCCAGCAAACTTTTATGATTAAAAAAAAAAACCTCAACAAACTAGGCATAGAAGGAATATACCTCAAAATTATAAAGCCATATATCACATGCCCACAGCCAACATCATACTGAATGGGGGAAAGCTGAAAGCAGTCTCCCTATGAACTGGAACAAGACAAGAGTGCCTACTGTTACCACTTCTATTCAACATAGTACTGGAAGTCCTAGCCAGAGCAATCAGGCAAGAGAAAGAAATAAAGGGCATCTAAATCAGAAAAGACTAGGCCAAACTATTCCTTTTTGCTGACAATATGATCTTGTATCTAGAAAACCCTAAAGACTCCACCAAAAGACTCCTAGAATTGATTTAAAAAATTCAGCAAAGTCTCAATTTATAAAATCAATGTACATAAATTAGTAATAGCATTTTATATACTAATAACAGTCGAGCAGAGACTCAAAGAGCTTATTACCATTTACTA
>CM052439.1:69385475-69484612 GCA_028533085.1 Varecia variegata
ACACATACAGGAACATATGAAAGAATGGACCAAAATAAAACAAGAATATGTCATTTGCATAAGCCTCCAAGAACCTAAAAAGAAACAAGTTGCTATCTCTGCCCCATTGTCATTCTCGCGGTTCTTCCTGGTAAGTAACTGCCTCTAGCAGGAGGGTATAAACCATAAATCCCATGAGCACGTGGCATTGGGGCTACTACTTACTGAGGGAGAGAATCAACTCCAAGTAATATGGGTGAGAGATCTGCAACACAGATCTGAATACAGTGCACTTTTACCAGGCAATTGTTCCCCACAATTTCATGCATTCATTTATGCTAAATCGCTCCAATGTGTTTTGGCTTATGAACTGATTGATAGCCTCCGTCACTTCATGTCTTTATGATTTTTAGAGTAGACCACACTTAATATATGGGAAAAATTGGCAGAGCTAGGAAATGTACTACTTTGTTAGGCAAACAAGGAAAGATAACGCAAAATGATGGTCTTTCAAATCCGTGACTGCCGCTTTGTCTCTGGAGAAGTGAAATGTTTTTAAATCACAGGTAAGAGCCATCAAATTATCTGCGCTGTAGAGCATAGCTCTTCACATCTAACCATAAGTAAAAAAGACCTAGTCTTATGTTTCCATAGAGAGTGTCGATTAGCAAATGAATATCAAGGCACTTAAGGTATAATTCCAAAAGTTTATTTACAAAGCATGTGGAAGATTTTTTTTTTTAATAAAGCTGAAAGGATATTTCTAAATAGCAATCTAACCTCAAAAAACTTTCCCTGACCACAGACAAATCCAGATCATCTTAGCTATCTTTGGAGAAAGGCTTTTAAAACCACCAACTCCCACAATGCTGTAAAACATCAGAAACAAATAATATTATAGTGTCCAACTTGCCATTAGAAAGGAAGATTTCTGTCTTAACATATTTCAAACGCCCATTGACTCAAATGAAAAGGGCCTTTTTACTTGTGCTATTGTGGAAGCAATCCCTCAGCCTCAATTCATTCTTAAGCAGTCTGCTCTTAAATGCTTTTACATTATGCTATCTTCTTTCAATATGGCCTATTTACAATAGAAACAGAGCATGGTAACTAATTCTTGAGTCTTTCTCAGACACAAAACATTCCCTCTACACAGCTTCCCTCACACTTGACACTACATCATACCGCCTTCATTAATGACGGGCCACACCTAACACTTTCCCATAGCCTGCAATTTCACTCTAATTACTGTTACTTTACACTGCTGATGAATGGAACAGCTAAAATTTATATGCGTACTAAACACCACTTCCTACACGTCCATTCATCAGAAAGGTTTTCAGAGTTGTTAAAAAAGAGTAAAATGAATAAGTATTGACCATGGAAAAAACTCCATTATGTAGGTCAGTAATAAAAGAAAAGTTCTAGGAGATAAATGCAACCCAAAGAAAAACATTCCCTAAGTGAATGGAAAGATGAGTAGTTCATAAAGACCTTGGAAACTCAGAGAAATATCCATCAGTGATTAGGCTATATAGAAGGAAAGGCTGAGTAATTCATGGGGAGAGAAAAACTATAAATTCCAAATTTCAAAAAGGTATGGTTAAGCACAAGTACCAAGGGGAAAAAAATGATTTGTGGCACATGAAGATGGAAGAGGAATTTCTAAATAATGCTTTATTTATGAAATTGACTAGATTTTAAAATATAACAATAGGAATCTAAGATATAAAAATTGTAAATATGTAGAGAAAAAGTTTCTTGTGTAGAAAAATACTATGTAATATTAATTTGGAGTTTGAGGAAATCTTGAGAAGTACTGAAACCTGAGCCTTGTAAATGAAAATGTCACACAGCCAGCAAATGACAGAACCAAGATTCAAGTCCAGGGCTGCATTCCATGCTCTTAACCATTCTACCATGTTGCTCTAATTCTTGGGTCCTGACAGCAAATATCTTGCAATATAGTAGGAAGAAAAGATGTGGCTATTAATACGGATTTATGAATGAAAGAGGAATAATGGTTTGAGACTTTTAAGGTTTTGAGCCTGAATGGCTGGGAGAATTATAATGCCTTTAAGGAATAATAGAAAAATAGAAGTGACTTGACTAAAACAAACTGCTTTTTTTTCCCTAACTTTGTTTAGGCCTTCCACTTCCTTAAATGCTGGCAGTCACTTCTATAGTCTCCACTCAGGATAATAGAAGTTGTTATCTCTCTGGGAACTATACTATCCCAAGAGAAGAAGGCTCAAAGATTCTGACATCAAATATTCCCCAGTGAAATGCCCCAGCCAGATAACCTTACAGAAGTGACCAAGGTCAGCATGCCCTGTTCACATGCTCAGAGCATCCTACAATCCTTCTAGTGCCCCACTCTTAAACATTGGAAGATAATCAGGGCTATTTGGACATATAAGGAAATAATCTTACATGAGAAATAAGGACCAAAATAATCAAAGAGCAAGTAGATGGAAGCACTTGAGGAAACAGATTTTATGTAGGAAGAAAAGGGAAAACAAAACCTTCCAAAGAAAGAAGATTTGATTAATATTCTTAAAAAGATAAAAAACATTCATTAAATAAGTAACTATTAAAAAAGGAACATTCAGAGGAAAAAAGTTCTTTTGAAAATTAAAAATGTAGTAACAGAAATAAAAACTCAAAGAAGTACAGAAGACAAAGAAATTGCTCAGAAAATAGAAAAAAAAGGACTAGACAATAGGGCAGAAAAATAAGAAAACTAGAGTGTCAGTCCAGGAGGTGCACTGTCTAAATAACTGGAGTTTCAGAAAAAATTATAATAAAGGGACACAAATCATCTACTGAATAATTCAAGAAAATTTTCAGAAGTGGAAGACATGAGTTTCCAAGTTGAAAGAAACCACTAAGCATTCACCATCATGAATATCATTAAGTGCAAAACAAGGCAAACCATCTATGAACTATCAGAATATGGAGAGTAAAGAGAGTTCTTACAAGCTTCCAGAAGAAAAAGCAAGGCAGCACTTAAAATGATTTTGACTCAATAGTGACACTGGAAGGTAAAAGAAAGCAGAGTGATACTGTCAAAATTCTAAAGGAAAATGCCAACCTAGAATTTTGTACCAAAATATGACTCAAATAAATAATTTTCATACATGAATAGTTTCAAACACCATTTTCTTCCTTGTATTTTTTCTCAGAAAGCTTTTAGTGGATATGTTCCAACAAAATGAGGGAATAAATTGACAGAGAGACACATGAGTACTGAAAACAGAAAATTGTACAGAGGGCAACCTGTCCAGATTGGAGGAGATTAGGAGATTAGAAACGAGAGAGAGAGAGAGAGAGAGAGAGAGAGAAACAGAGAGGACACTCATAACACACTTGTTGTTCCCAACATATTGGGAAGAGAGTTCATCAACTGGAGGTGAGTTTGGAATAAAAAGAGCAATACACACTACTAAAAAATTAAGCAGAAGGAAAAATCTGATTTGTGCAGGAAAGGAAAACTTACCGTACACACATACACACACACACACACACACACACACACACACATACAAAATAAGGCCCATATGTGAAGACTGTTTACAGAGCCACAATAATATAAACACTATATTATATATTGATCTGATTCAAGATATTATAAAATTCAAGAATAGAGAGACAGAAAGAACAAAGGTTTTAGTGTGAGAAAAGGAAGGATAGATAGAAAGAGATCTAAATCCCATTTCCAGAAGTCATTGAGGAGCTAGTACCTAGAGGTAAATATCTGGAAAATAGAAATATATATGTTTACAATACAGAGGTAATAATCTAGAAAAGCATTGCTTCTGGAAGAAATTGAGAAAGTGAACCAGAACACCCTTAACAAACATGAACTACTTGATGCTTTATACTGTATACACCTATCACAACTCGAAATAAAAACTTGAGAGCAAGAGACATGCAAAAGGGAATCCACGCTCAAGAAGAATGATGTTGACTTGTGTTTTGAAGGAAGGAAAAGATGAGATCTGAGGAATGGAAGAGAGGTGGCCATGCTGGCAGAGGGCTACCAATCCCTCTGCCAACATGCTAATCTTAAGTTCTTTGCTGAGATCTTCTGTTTGTTTGGGAGTTTTTGGTCAGTGACTCTTATTTTTCTCAGTTTTAATTTTTTCACTAGGCCAAATGTAGTTGCCACTTAACAACATAACTTTAGGCTAGGCGCAGTGGCTCATGCCTGTAATCCTAGCACTCTGGGAGGCCGAGGCAGGAGGACCGTTTGAGCTCAGGAGTGTGAGACCAGCCTGAGCAAGAGCGAGACCCCATCTCCACTAAAAATAGAAAGAAATTAGGTGGACAACTAAAAATATATAGAAAAAATTAGCCGGGCATGGTGGCGCATGCCTGTAGTCCCAGCTACTCGGGAGGCTGAGGCAGAGGATTGCTTGGGCCCAGGAGTTTGAGGTTGCTGTGAGCTAGGCTGATGCCACGGCACTCACTCTAGCCTGGGCAACAGAGTGAGACTCTGTCTCAAAAAAAAAAAAAACAAAAAAAAAAACATAGTTTTACCACCAAGAGTCATCTCCTTCACATGCTATAATGGGAACCATGAACAGGCTCTAATGCATCCATTTAAAAAATCTATTATTAAAATTCTCACTGAATCCCCTGCCTCAAAACTATATATAATGGCTAATGAATTGCTTGATTAAACTAATACCATTAATTAATGAAATTGAAACCCAGTTCATTACTATTTGGACCTACTAAGCCTCAAACCAAAATCTTGAGGGGACAAAGTAGTTCTAATATCTCAGAAGCTAGAACTAGTATAATATGTGAACTTAATCTTTATTTTAAAATATCTGGAAAATTGAGAATAATAGCATTATTTCAACAGAGCAATTCAAAAAACACAAGAAAATGTTATTTGTTTGAGTAACAAAGAAATGCATGCTCTTACTTTCATCACCTCTTGCTGACTTCTGAAGGCAATGCTTTGAGACAGAGGATGCCAGTTAGACACTCCTCTGCCCACTTAGAGACGGTTCTCAGCCTTGCCTGAGGCTTGGCTGGTCATGGGGGCCAGAAGAGGAACCTATGATCTGTCTTCCAGCTCAGAGCTGATCCTCTGGATCAAAAAGAGGTCCTTGTTCAAATCTCCAACCAACATGCTTTCTTTATTCTTAAAAGTGTGCTGCAAATTCAGAAAACAGCAATATATTAATAATGCACTTGTGAGGAGTAGAACAGTGGTTATGAGGGTTTGGAGAGGGGAGGGGGAAGAAGAAAGGGGAGCAGTTGGTCAAAGGGGCAAAGTTACAATTCGATAAGAGGAACAAGTTCTGATGTTCTATCACACAGTGGGGTGACAATGGCTAACAGTAAGGTATTGTATATTACAAAATTGCCAGAAGAGAGGCTTTTGAATGTCCTTACCACAAAGAAATGATGAATGCATGAGGTGATGGTCACAATAAATACCCTGATTGGAGTGTTATACAGCATATATGTATCAAAACATCAAATTGTACCCCACAAATACGTACAGCTACAATGTGTCAATTAAAAAAATTAACTAGTTTTTTTGACTCTTTAAAAATAATTTATTCATTTATTTTTTTTTATTTCAGCATATTATGGGGCTACAATTGTTTAGGTTACATATATTGCCTTTGCCCCAGCCAAGTTAGAGCTTCAAGTGTGTCCATCCCCCAGACGGTGTGCACCACACCCATTAGGTGTGAATATACCCATCCCCTCCCCCCACCTGCTCGATTAACTATTTTTTTTAAATAAATAAAAATAAAAAGCTTGTGAAGGACATCTGTTTTATTTTATGAAAAAGATATTATAATATTAATATAGTAGTATAAATATTAATAAAATCAATATAAAATAAAATAACAAATAACTGTCATATACAGTGCTTTCATTCTGAGTAATATCATAGTAGCACAAAGAAGAAAAAAACATAAAGTGGGTCCTATATTTCACTTCATTTATTTAGTAAAGTTATGAGAGTTTAAATATATGTCCAAAACTAGATATTCTCCAGTTTTATAACTATTGAGTGTTAGAATGACTTATTTCTTTTCTGGATAATAAATCTTTATATTCAGAACTGCATTACTTTAAAGAAACTTAGAATTATGTGTAAAGATAGAAAAGCACCAAAAAAGCACATAAGCAACTGATTTAAGCACATCGGTGTCTTTCTGGGAAACTATAATTCATGGTAAACTTCCTTAACTCAGAATAGTTTAATATTCTTTTCCATAGCACATGCTTTTTGAAATTAGTAAAATGAAAGCATAAGAAAAATAGATTCATATGATTAGCTATTTCAAAAGTAATAGCATTGATCTTTTTAGCAATTAATATCCTACTTTTCAACTTATACTATCATATTGTGATTTACAAAAGCAACTCGAGCTCTAAATATTTAGAATGTGAAGAACATTTAGAAATTAAACTGTAACACAGAACAGAAAATGTTTTAAAAATATATTCAAAGTGTGATCAAGGGGCACATGAAATAATAATTAATACTGTTAATTTCTCATATTTGGAATTGTCTCACACACACATACACCCGTGCAGCTTTGATATGATTGTTGCACAATAGAAATTGTAAGAAACAAAATAATAATATCAATGAGAAGGAATTTCACAGAAAATGCTGATTACATTTGATATGGTTAAAAACCGGCTTTGAGTTACTATCTGCTTAGAGAAATGCTTGGAGAAAGAATGTCCTTGGGAACAATCATAAACAGAAAACTCTATAGACTGGATTTACAAAGAAATAAATATATACATAGTCTATAAAGGCAATGTCTTGAGCGCTATGCTGGCAATTTTCCAGGAGCCCTGGGAACATGCCTAATTTCCATCTAAATTTGCACACATCTTTATTGCAATCTCATACCCTGTGAAGATTTACTCACTCTTATGTCCTTTGGCACAAGGGGAGAAATGAGATTTTTCTTCTCTCTCTCTCTCTGTTTCTCTCTCTCTCTCTCACACACACACACACACACACACACACACACACACACATAGAAAAACCAGCGATGTCGCTGCAAGATCCATCAGGAGTCTAAATTGCATTCCTTGAGATCTATCCTCGGCATCACTAATATTTAAAGAATGGAAAAACTGCAGTCACAGCTTTAGTTGTGGAACTTACTCTCAAATAATTTCCACGATGGGAATTGAGTTGTACAAATGAATCACTGAATGAGGCTACGCCCCATTGTAATCCTCTCTGTAACTCATTCCACCTGTGCATGAGAAACACATGTTGTCAAATAGTTTTATTATGAGGTTGCTAAATTTGACATCTCTTCAAAAGAACCACTTCCTGCATGTCCATTTGAAAGCCATTCCTCTGCCAATCATTACTACCTTCTCCCTTTCTACCACCTCCTTCTTCTAGGAGTAAAAACATACTCAATCCCAGAAAAACCCTCCCAGACAAATTCCCATTGAGTTACTGCCTTCTACCCTCACATGTACTGCCAAGCTTTTTGAAAAATAATTTAGAATTTCTTTCCCTACTTCTTTGACTCCTCTCACCTCTTGTCATCTGTTCCTGCCCCATAAGTTACGGGAATTTATAATACTTACTTAAGTGTCAACAAAAACCAATGAGTTATCAAATCTAAGGGTCTCTTTCAACCTTTGTGAATGATAATGATGGTAATGATAATAACAATCATTCTGACAGCTGACTTTATTAAGCACAAACTATATGCCTGCCACTGTGCTAAGCATTTTGCTCGTGTTAGTTAACATATTCATCATCGAAACAACCTTTTCTTTAACAATAGCTTTTTAACAGCAACTTGAAGAAAATGCAGCCTCAGGAAATTGACTGATTTTCCCAAAGTTGTCCAGCTGGTAAGAATTGATCACCTTGTAGCATTTTGTATATTTCCTATTTTCATGAACAGCCTGTCATTTCTTCCTTGATGTGTTCTCACCTCTTGCCCTGTTCTCCTTAGCTTTCCTCCTAGCTCTGGGAGATACTGTATCCTTCTGTTAATTCCCTTCATCCATGTATCCTCCTCATGTAGTTGCATCCTCTCTACAACATTATCCACTCAAACCATTTAAATCATCTCCTCCTAAGGATGAATTTCAGATTTCGGTTTCTGGCCAAGACTTTCCTCCTGATTCGGGGCCCTTGTCAGGGGAGCCCTGTAGCCCTACTTCTTCTCCCTCTGTCTACAGATCTCTCCCCTTCTCAAAGCCTTCCCAGCAAGCTAATCGATTAATCTCACAAACACATAGAATCTCCTTTTATACTATTGTTAAAATCTTTCTCCCCATCCTTTTCACTTCCAGTTGTCCAAGTCAAGAATCACGTTACTTCTGCTTCATTAATTTCAATTCCCTTGCAATAAGGGAAAATTTAATAACACAAAAGTCAGAGTCAGAAAACCACAGCTCAAGCACTTACTGTGTGCTCTTGAGCCAACTTCCTACTCCTCTCCCTAAGCCTCAGTAAAGTGGAAATAATAGCATTGTTCTGAAGACGAAAGGGAATCACAGGTGTAGCACAATACCATAATATTCATTCAGTTTTAACAAAGCCATTATCATTTTATTAACCTGGATTTTTGATCCCAGATTCTTCCCTGCTCACTTACCACAAATCAGTCCCTGTTCAAAACCTTTTTATGACTTTTGTTCATGACTCAGTTCCCTTAAGCTTCTGTGAATTTATCCCAAGCCTTCTTTTCCAGATCTATTTTCCACTATTTCTCTCTCATTTCTCCATCCTATCAACCATACTTCAATACCCCTACAGTTCTTCTGATGTGACTCCCTTACCCACTACCTTGCCTTTTCTTAAATAGTTCTCTCTCATCAATAATTATCTTAATAAACTTTTACGCTAATAGTCACAAGTCAAAATCCAATCTATTTTGTAAGATAGAAATAAAATTTCAGACAATCAAAATTATCATTTCCTGAAACCACCCAGTTAAAATTAATTTTTCCCTCTTCTGTATCCACATGTCAGCCCAAACATCATTAATATGTTTTTTAAAATCTGCCCTTTGTTAATGTTAGGCAGTCACCTGTCAGTCTCTCCACAGACAGAAGGACACAGACATTGTTGGTGCTCTCTCCATCCGCCCACTTCACCTACCCGTTGCTTTCCACAGAGTAAGCACTCACTAAGTATTAGACAAATTGAAATGTACTAAATATTTCAGACTTAGTGTCCTGTACAGGTAATGACCTGGAGGAAATTTCAATTTTCTTAATATAAGAATCTTCTCCCAAGAAGACCCAGGTCTTTGTGGGAGAAAGGGTCCCACAATACTTTGCAGAGCTGCTTGGGATGAGGTGTCTGTAGAGAAGTGCGAGACCCTCAAGGGACCATATTTGGAAAAATAACAGCCAATCTATAAACGGCTTTCTAAGACGGGGAATGTTCAACTCATTGCAGGCTCTGTGAGGGACAGGGGCAAGTGAACTTGAAGAAAGACTTGAATTTTTTATGACAAGATAGTAGATTTGAGAGAAAGGGAGTTCAATACTTAGAGGAGACAGGAAACTATCTTTCGGGGAAGAACAGAGATGTCAAATGAGCATTTTTTTCAAATCTTGCCTGGTGCCGACAGATAGAAATCATCTTTCCAACCTCCTCATGAAATCAAAATAAAATTCCGTATTGCCTTCCAAAGCTCTGTAGAGTTTAAGTTGATTTCGGACAGATACAGTGATGGACTGAAACCTCCTTCAAAATGGGCACACAGCAAGAACTGAAGGGTTCAGCCCTATCTGGGTAATATTTATATAATATCCTGTCAATATCCCCATTTCCAGGGTATGTGGATATAATAATTTGGTGTGATGATAACCATGGTACCTTTCTCACTTTATGCTTCAAATCTTGTATTTGCCGAAGTAAGCAACATAACCAATCATCCAAATATGTATGGAGAGTCACCAAAATATAGTATTCTATTAAGTAGAAAACTAATAATGATTATAACAACACCTAATATTTTTTACCAATAACATCTGCTATGTACAACATGCTAGGCACTATGATAGGTTTATTATCTCATTTAATTCTACCTACAACTGAGTATTACATTTTTTTTTACAGTATTTCCATTTTACAGCCGTAGTTAAAGGCTTAGAGAGGTTGAGGAACTTGCCCACAGTCCCAAAGCTAGTGAGAACAGGGCCAAGGGTTAAGTCTATTTTCATCTACTTTAATACAGATGTTCTTAACCACAATATTTACTGCTATTAAGGGATACAAAGTTATATAATGTATAAACCTCACCACCAAAATGCTCACCATTGATTTGAGCAGATCAAGCAAATTCTAAAAGATAACTCAAAGACAATGGTTGGAATTTGAGTTTCTAATTTCTTTTTCCAAAATAAAAATGAAAAAGACACTTGAAGTTAAAATATTCTGATTGCCTCAGAGTCTGAATGCAGCAAGTATTTTCAACCAATCATGGTGGTCCTGACCATGTTTAGACAAGACAAATACCAGATTGAGCACTGTGCTAAATGACACCCAAAAACCAAATAGATTGGTTATTGGATAAATCATAAAAGGAGTTTGTAAATATTTCTGAAGGACGTTTTTTATCCATTCATCTGTTGATGGACACTTAGGATGATTTCATATCTTGGCTATTGTGAAAAGTGATGCAACAAACATGGGGATGGCTGCATATCTTTGACAAACTAATGGCAAATCTTTTGGGTAAATACCCAGAAGTGGGATTGCTGAATCATATGGTAATTCTAATTTTAGTTTTATGAGAAGCCTCCATATGGCTGTACTAATTTATATTCCCACAAATAGTATACAAGGGTTCTCTTTTCTCTACATCCTTGCCAACATTTATCTTTCATCTTTTTGATAAAAGCCATTCTGACAGTTGTGAGGTATATATACAATGGAATAGTCTTCAGCCTTTAAAAAGAAGGAAATTCTGTTATTTTTGACAACATAGATGGAATTGGAGAAAATTATGCTATGTAAAATACGTCAGGCATAGAAAGACAAACATCCCATATTCTCACGTGTATGTGGAATCTAAAATAATCAAACTCAGAGAAGCAAAGTGTCGAATGGTGGTTGCACAGACTAGAAGGTAGGAGGATGAGGAGATAATGGTCAAAGGGAACCAAATCTTAGAATAGAGGAATGTGGGATTTTTTCTTTTGTTGAGTCCTGTTGCACAGGGTGGTAAATATAGTTAATAGTAGAATATTCCTCTATGTTTCAAAATTGCTAAGAGAGCAAATTTCAACTATCCTCACCATAAAAAAATGGTATTTGAGGTGATAGATATGTTAACCAACTTGATATAATTATTCCACATCATATTTATAAATTATAACATCATTTTCTACCCCATAAATTTAAACAATTATGAACAGTCAATTTACAATTAAAAGATAAAGAAAACTCTTTGGGTCTTTAAAAGATGTCTACCATATTTTCTTGGCTTTCCAGTAGCCTTTTAACAGGTATCTTCCTCTGCTATTCTAGGTTAAATGGTTATTATATTTGCAAAATTTCATTTTGAGGTAGTCCTAACTTGCAAGCCAGTAAATTGTGGTGTTTCTACATTATGAATTTCCTAGGAAAACATCATAATTATATTTCTTTTCCTACTAAGAAACATCACAGTTTATCCTGGGGAATCATTTAGATGAGAAGAAATTCCCAGGAGTTATGCAGAAGTGAAGTTAAAGTTGATGTTATTCAAACAAAAGAAAACCAGAAATTTTGACTAGGAATTAGAACAAGAATTGCTCTCTGAACAAAGAAACTTTAAATTATATAAATAAACATTAATTTAAATAAATATCAGATTTTTACAAGAGCATAAAACACAAAATTTAAAGTCAATGTAGTCATTAAATATTACTTCAGAAATAAAACAAAGACTGATAAAAGAATGTCAGCTGTATATTGAATTTAAAAACACTGTCCTCTATTCAATATTGACCAATGTTAATTTCATGATGGGATTGAAATCTATGTAATAGACATATGAGAATTTACATGTCTGTACCTTTCCTCTTGATTCCATAAGTAAATATGACTTTCAACGGAAGGAAACAAAGGTACTAGAATATAATATTGGAGGATGCAATCCTTTAAATGAGAAATCTTAGTGGTTTATATTAAGTTCCCAATATGTTGATTTGATAGATAATTACATGATTAGGTAGGTTTTTGTTGCTGTTTGTTTTTTTTTTTTTTTTAATCCTCTCTTATGTACCCAGTAGATGAGAGTGCCTTCTTTGGAGGTTAGGATACAAATTACCTAATTAAGTGGTACACTCTGTGTAATAAAATCACATATATAAAATCTATGCAGTACATAAATGGTTATCCTAAATATTCCATTGCTTTATTATTTATAAAAGAAAAACTAAAGTGACATTTGGGCAGTTATTCTGTTCAATTTTGCTTTTTATTCTTAATTTTAATGTAATTTAACTTATAAATACACTTGTATGTGGAAGACACACAATATTTGTGGTATGTGTGTGGGTGTGTGATAGGAATGTTTGTATAGGTATGAAGAATTGAGAAAAAATTATTTGCTTCATGTTAACATGAAAACTGGCCGGGCGCGGTGGCTCACACCTGTAATCCTAGCACTCTGGGAGGCCGAGGCTGGTGGATCGCTCGAGGTCAGGAGTTCGAGACCAGCCTGAGCAAGAGGGAGACCCCATCTCTACTAAAAATAGAAAGAAATTATCTGGCCAACTAAAAATATATATAGAAAAAATTAGCCGGGCATGGTGGTGCATGCCTATAGTCCCAGCTACTCGGGAGGCTGAGGCAGTAGGATCGCTTAAGCCCAGGAGTTTGAGGTTGCTGTGAGCTAGGCTGACGCCACGGCACTCACTCTAGCCCGGGCAACAGAGCGAGACTCTGTCTCAAAAAAAAAAAAAACATGAAAACTAACTTTCCTCATTTTATATGAAATATAAAATTAAATAATAAAGGTAAAATTTTTATTGTAATCTGCTTCTGAAAAATAGTTTAGTTCTTTGCCTCAGACTGTTACCCCAGTCTTATCATCATATCTTTATTTATTTCATATTCCAAATATGTATCCAAAATGTAAATTTTAACTTTTGGACAGGTATATCCACATTGTTCTTCTTGGTAAAGTACTTTGTGCCAACAATTCTGTAATAAACTCATCAACTGGACCATAAATGATCACCTTACAGTTGTTAATTCCACCAATAAAAGTACACTTGCTACATAGCAGGCTCTGTCCTGGGTTCCAAACAGGTAAAAATACTTGTCTCCAGAATCTCAATCTGTAATTTGATTTTCCTCTGAGTTGGTAAAATAAGCAAGCCAAACTGAACTCTCATTTCCAGTTACTATGTTAGTTTTAGATGTGTCACCATAAAGTAGATTTTAAGCTTTTCAAGGTCATTGAAGGACTTCTCTTCATTCTGAAATGTATGAGAAAGGTATAAGAAAACACTTGCTTTCTTTGAGTGTCTTGAAGGCAATAGATCCCTGGTATGGGAGTGGAGTGAAGGGCAGGAGGAGATAAAGGGTCTTCTAACTAAGAGAGCCTGACCCCAGTTACTAAGGACTCAGAGCTGCAGAAATTTGTCTGGGAGCCAAGTTTCTAGACAGAAAGTGATGCCAATAACCACAGTGATGACATCACCAGGAATGAGGTAGAAGTTTGGGTAGATCCGGGTTAGAACTTCTATGAGATAGCCTCCAGTATTATGGGAAGAACTGATTCTGATAATGTACAGAAAACTAAAAGCTCTTCATGTTCCAGACCCCATAGTACGGAGTTTTGCCTTGGGGAAAAAGGCTGAGTACATCCTTGTGAAGTAGTATAGCTACAGCTCTGAACCCCACCATGTAACCCCACTGGAAGCAGTGCAAGAGTCTAGAGAACCAAGGGCCCCATCAAACAGCAGGGAGAAGCCTTAGAATTTCCAGTTCTCTCAACAGCAAACATCTGGAAGCAGAACACCAAAAGTCCGCCACTTTCATATTAGCCAAACTCCTGGTGTCCTTGAACACTTCAGGAGGTGGGAAGAGACCTCTCTCCCTACAGTAGACTTCCTGCTAATAAGCCCTGCCTGAGGGTGGGGGGTGATACACTGAAATAAGGAAATTATTACCAGACTCGTACGTTGGGAGATTGAAAAAGTAAATTCAGGTTGTATTAAACTAATATCTAATTAGTATTTTTCATTTGTTTGACAATCTACATTCTTGCCCTTTACGTTCAGATGAGAAAGGTTAAAAAAAAAAAAAGATGCTTGAATTCTGAATTTGCAAGGATTCACCCAATTCATCTAATAAAAGCATCCAATTTTAAATGGAAGAAGGTTTGTAACAACTCGTCTTCCTGACCCTATAAATACAAGCCAAGACAGCAAAGAAACCATGTGCTGCTTCTGGACTCTCAGCTTTGTACTGCATTTTAAAACTACTCCCTCCTGTGCTATCCTCAGAGGCGATAAAGAAGAGCTGTTTATTACCAGACTTTTCCCAACCTCCATATTCTTATTCTCTTGGGTCCATATACTTGAAGATTGTGATTGTGTCTTAACTGAATTAAATCTTATATGGAATTTCGAAGTTCAATAAGGAAACTAAAACACAACCACACCACATTAGTACAATTTTTTGACAGAGTGGACAAAATAACTTTTGCCTCTGAGAACCTCTAAATGCCATACAGCTTAGAAAATCTAAGACAGCAAACTCATTAACCCAGGCTTCATGGTCCTGCAGGTCAGGACCCTATCCACTTGTGCCCCACTTCCCCCCATATCCCTACACGCCCTTGACTTTGACACTGCGGACTTCCTTTAGGTCCTTATGTATATCATGCTGCTTTATGCCACAAGGACATTCTCCACTCTGCCATCTCTGTGTGAGAACTTCTTCCTTCACCTTTTCACTAGTTAAATCTTCCAGCTCTCAGTCCAGGGGTCATTTCTTAGAGACAGATAAAACACCCTATTATGTGTTTTGTTTTGTTTTTTTTCTTTGTTTATTTCCCAGACAGAGTCTTGCTCTCTTGCCCTGGGGAGAGTGCGGTGGCATAATCCTAGTTCACTGCAAACTCAAACTCCTGGGGCCAAGCCATCCTCCTGCTTTGGCCTCCTGAGCAGTTGGGATTACAGGCGTGCCCCATGATGCCTGGCCAATTTTTCTATTTTTTGTAGAGACAGGGTCTCGCTCTTGCTCAGTCTAGTCTTGAATTCCTGAGCTCAAGTGTTCCTCCGGCCTCACCTCCCACAGTGCTAGGATTACAGGTGTGAGCTGCTGTGCCCCAGCCTATTACATGTTCTTATGGTAGAAGACCCTCCTGTGGCAGGTCCTACTGTGCATTGTGATTATATGTTGATGTCTACCCCTCCTCCAAGATGGTAAGTTACAATAGAGCTGCTAACCTTGTTTCCTTTTTTTTTTTTATTTTTTTTATTTCAGGAAATTATGGGGGTACAAACATTTTGGTTATGTGCTATGACTTTGCCACATCCCAACCATGATTTGAGATGTGCCCTATTCCCCTACAAAATGCTTACCACGTCTATTAGTTGTGAGTTTACCCACCCCCACCCCCTGTTTTCTTGTTCATCATTTTATATCCATGCTTAGCTCATTGCAGACACATAACTAATACTTACTCAATGACTGAATGAATGGGAGGAAGAAGATCTCAATACCCTGTAATGTCAAATATATTAAAATCAAATGTGAAATGAGTGAATGCAAATTTCAAGAGTTATATTCATAAACCAACTACACAAGTGCAGAATGGGGAGCATGAAGCTTAAGAGTAGCTCATATAAAAGTGTATTTCAGTGTTTTAATTAGTTATTATTTCCATGTGAGTCTAGAACATAACATGACTCCCTGAAGACAGAATCACTCAGAGTATAGTGGCCCAAATCACCACAGTCTTTCTCCCACTATATTCCAAATTGATCAAACTGGATCAATAAAACTGTGGAATACTAGTTTTATTTATAGAAATGCCAATACATTGGGGCATATTCAGAGAATAGAAATTAGGATGAGGGCAGTTGGGAAACCATTACAGTCACTGAAAAGTGCTATATTGTACTCATTTATTCATTCATTCACTCATTCAATTCATTGAGTGAGTATCACACCAGGCACAAACCAGGGCACTTGGATACACTGGCAAATAAAATAGCTCCTGCTTCATGTACTGTAAATTCTTTAAGAAATAACAGACAGTAAATATAATAAGCAAGTAAACTATTCAGTATGTTAGAAAGTGACAAGCACTATGGGAAAAAAATGTTGAACAATTGGGGGGGGTTGGGATGGTGAGGAGAAAGAGGAAGGAGTGATAGGTTAATACTGTGATGAGAGGTGATCGTATTAAAAGGTAATAATTGATCCACAATGGGAAGAAATAAGGGAGTCAACCAAGTGGATATCTGGGAAAGAATGTTCTAGGCAGAGGAAACAGGTGAGCAAATGCCCCGCTGCAGGACAGAGATTGCCTGGTGTATTGGTGGGGCAAAAAGGGAGCCCATGTGGTGAGGCAGAGTGAGTCAGGGAGGGGAGCATGGGAGAGGCTGTCTGAGTGGCAGGCGGCAGATCCTGGAAGGCCATGTGGGCCATTGCAAAAAATGCCGGTGTTTACTCTAAAATGAGTAAACAGATGAGACTGGATTAAAATCTATACCTTACCTTACAAAGACCCAAAGAAAGGAAATTATAAATTGCAAAATTTGACTGTATTTTAATAATATTCCTAAGAATTAACATCAATTGAAAAGTAGGATGGACTAACTCATTATGGACAAATTATTTTTAATTCATAACTTTATGAAATGGGCCCCCAATGTACATCCTTAAGTCATGTCCATTTTCTTTACAGAAAAATGGAGGCAGCAGATGGAAAATACAAATGAAATGAGATTTCAAGACCACATAAATCTTTTTTATTTTTTCATTTCATTATATTCTAATGCATAATTCTTATGGTGAACCTCATGGTCAATCAAAACTTAGAGAAAAAGTCCCCAAATAACAGAATTTTAGTGTAGTTAGCATGTTATAAATAATAGATATTTCAAATATTATGTTAAAATGTATAATTATCATGTAATACTTATAACTCATAAGTACAAAATATCAACTATAGATTACATAAATATCCCAAACTGTAAACTAATATTAATGCATAGCATAATATTGTAAACATTATATCACAAATACTGTGATTGCATGTTATTCAAAATCAAGCAAGATTTGCTTTTTACCATTTTTAATCTTCCAGCAGCATTTCCTGTTAAATGATGAAAGCTAAGGTTTCCAGAGTAAGTACTCATTCCTCATTTTTGGAATTTCAAAATGTAAAATTTTTTAGACTTTGAAATTTTTAAAAATCATTTTCAAGTGCTACATAGTTACTATTTGTTTTCCTAGTTAAAAATATCTAGGAATTTTAGCTGAAAAAATACAACTATTCTGACTTCCTAATATAAAACTACTCCTCATATTTCAGCAGTATATCCACCCTGCAAATTCTTTACAAGGAAAAAATAAAACAAGCAAAGAAACACACACACAACACACACATACACACACACACCCTTCTATAAATGTCTCCATTACCCCACAGAAGTCACTAAACAGCAAACCTAAATGATTAGAACAACTCACCCAGCTCACTCGTCAATTTAGAAAGAGGAGGTCTTCAGAGTGAAGTAAGAGGACAGATTGAAGAACGAGGAGGGGGGTAATGTTTTCTGGAAGTAGCTCTTAGAAATCCTGTTCACAGCCTGGAACTGCATAAATTTTCTCTGCATATGTTATTGCTACCTTGGGGGCCATGATAGCATATGCATTTCGGATTTTTCAAAAAATAGATATATGTACATGAATATGTGTGTTTAATGCATAAATATTATGATGACTTTCCTTTCATGGGACTCTGTAGTCCCTTCAGACTTTACTATAGTATGTACAGTAAATAAACAGTAATCTATTGAGAATGTATATAGTTTTTGAGAAAATGCAAAGTAAGGTTGAAGGGGGCTGAATATTATTGCCCCATGTAGACTATCTCAGAAGTGAAAAATTATTAAGTCAAATAAACTCAGCAAGACAACACAGACATTTGATGGCAACACTGCATCCAGCAGAAGAATCAAAATGAATATATAAACTGGAACACAGAATGTTGGAAAAGCAAGAAAATCACACTTCTGTATTAGTGTAACAGCTGAAAAAGTTAAAAAAGCAAACGAACATATCATTAAATAAAACTCATTATGTAATATGATTTGAAGAAAATACGCCTCTGGCATATAAACCAGCAAGTTCACTTTCTTGAACTCCTGCAGGTTATCGCTGTGAAAATATTAATATTTGACTGTATGTCCAGCCCTTGATGTACTTTGTTTTTCAAAAAAGATATATGTTCAATGTACATAGTTTTACTGTTCTTTGTATACATGATAGAACAGTATGATAAAAGCAAATGATTATAATATATTTTGTTTCCCAGTAAGTTCCTGCAAACACAAACTGACAAATCTAATATGAATCCCCAGAAATTCAGTTACTTCTAAGCTTCGGTACTCTGGAATACATAAAATAAATATATGATCAATGAAATGAAATATGACAAAATGTTTCATATTGATGTTTTCTTCTTTCAAAAATGTATTTTTGGTTAATACCCTAAGTCACTTTTTCCATACATTTTCTTTTTCACAATGTATAGATTTCCGAGTTCTGATTTCAAGTTCAGGGAGCCTGGGGAGAAGTGGGAGATTTCTTCAAACCAGGGCTGTTGCTCAGCCTTTCACATGAGAAAATTGTTAGGAGCATTAAAGTATTCCTGACTATGCTGCATTCCTTTGTTCAGAGTGAGTTTTGGGAACACATCCTTTTCTCATTATATTTCCATAAAATATATTTGATCTATTCTATTCTTAGAATACCTCTGATGTGGTCTGTGAGTGGAGCACAGTATAAAAATATTTCTTTTTTATACGAGACAAAATGTTTCCATTTCTTAGACACATAAAAAAATCAGTATATAGCATTCTAAGAAAGTAAAACTTATCCGATACATTCTTGTAGGGCTCAAAACAGACCACAGAGGCCCCCTCCTCTTCCATTGTAGTGCAGAACCTCACCCAAGGCACGGAGTCCTCCGCAGAACAAAAGGAAATCAGGAAGAGAGAAGGCGGCAGGGAGGACTGGCAACCATCCTGGATAATACAACTAAGAAAGCAAAGTTTATATTTAGAAGAAATGAGAGAAGTTAACCCTCTTCCTCTAAGACTAAATGAGTTCTACTAAATCTATATTGGGAACTAAAACGTGGTCAAAAATGTTAAGAGTTTAATGTGAATAGTTAATGTTTTCAACTGGTGGTGAATAGTTGAAATGTTTGCCTGATTAATTCAATTTAGAAACCACTAGAAGCCAAACCAGTCTTTCTTGCAACTTTCTACCACACGCCCTGGGACACAGCACCAGGCCACACATTGACAACCCAGCCTGGTCAGGGTTGTTGATCGTTCCAATAACAAGCAAATTTTTTTTTCAGAATATGTTCTTCAGAATATTTGTCTTTGGTATTCCTTTCTGAGAGAACAACTACCTAAATCTAAATTGTCAGGGTCCATTGAAACTAAAAATTAATCCTGAAGGATTGTATAATTGTATAATTCTATAATTTTGATAGCCAATGTATGCTCTTTGAGGGCAAGGATTTGGTTTATCTAACTTACCATACTATCCATCATGCCTAGAACAGCACATAATACACAGCAGATGCTCAATAAATATTTGCCAAAAATACAAATAAATGAATACGTTGGGAAAATGGACCTCATTCCCTATTCCCCCTTTCCCCTTATGGCTGAAAGGGAAATATACAAAGTGACAATAATAAGCCCTGTTACACTGAGAATTTGCTGATTATCCAAAAAGAACTATCCTTCCCAGATGAGATAGTTGTCTATATATTTGGGAAACAATTGCTCCTTACAATAGATAGCATCATAGTTACAGATGTGTCTGAATTCTTTTTATAAGAGGCTTTAAGTGCAATGTTCCAAAAATTCTAACTATTTCTGTATCATTTTAAGCTTCCATACAGCTCCCACAGTGTCAGAGATTTAACACCACAAGTATTGTCAATATTGATATTGGACCAAAATTAGCAGACATATGTACAGGCAATTTTGTTCTAATGGCATATATGCAAAATCATGCAATAAAAACAATAGGGCTTATGGGAAAAAATGGTTCTGGGATGCAACACTCAAAAACTTTGTCAGTGACAAAGTGAAAAACAAAATGATAGAAACCCAATAAAAATGGTAACATAGTTTTACATATGATAAATGGTTCAGCAAAACATAAATGCTACAGTATATGCCACTTTACCTTGAAACAGACCTGAAGTTTGCTTGTGGAAGTAAGCCTCCGAAGGGTAAAAGCTCTTGAGTGACGATAAAGAGGTAAAAGGAGGGCTATATGAAATTATACAGGAAGTAGTAATACCAGATGCAGATGGGTGTGGCTCATAACACACACAGTGAACAGGGCAGCCGGTAGATGTTTGAGACATGTGTATGTGTGCATTTGGTGTATTTCCAAGCAGCACGGTTCTACCGAGTACGGTTTTCTCTGTTCAACTTGCATTTCTTACAGACACAATTGTGCTTAAGCAAGTGCAAAATTTATGGTATGCCAATTGTTCCCTAATATATAGGTCACATTGGAACAAATTCATGTTTTCAAAATGAGTGTTACAGCAGCACTGCCTCTATCATCTTCCAACAGAATGAAAGAGAAACTACAACATAAATCTCAGGCTAATCAATACAGGATCATCCTAGCGTAGTTTGCATTTGACTCTGAACCCTAAATAAAATCTGTTTATTTAAATTTTAAATTTCTTAAGAGCAACAACTATTCAGTGGCATATCCATGAACCCTTTCTCCAACCACATTTAATATAATAGCATTCAATAAATGTTTGGTGAAAATACCAGAAGAACCATTGCTATATACCACTCCAATTATATAGCCTTTGATTGCTAAGGTAGCAGGGGGTAAAGTGTAGAACAGCATAAAACAAAGACATTCTAAGGCCATTGTGGTTTTAAATGGAGTTTGGCTCTTGAGACTCAAAATTGATATACACACATATGCATCTAATAAATTATACCACAGCTATGCATCTAATAAAAAATAGGTGATATTAAATTTCCATGGTCCTACATAATATTGAAATTTGCTAAATCTTAATTTTGAGGTTCTGTTGAAAGTTGATTAATGTAGCCCAATATTTTTACTTCTGTGCTTGCTATAAATTAAATATAATCACCATTCAAAATCATACCCAGTATATTGTTTCAAAATCTGCTCCTCCTATTTTAGTTAATTATGTCATTCTTCACTATTATTCAAAAAATAAAAGTCATGTTCCCTCTTTCTTCTTCCTTTTGTTCCACTGTTTGTTCCATTTTCACTAAAGATATATTCACTAATCTAAATGGAAAGCTTTTACTTGGTCCTCATCTTGACCAGGCCAACAAAGAGAAAGGTGCTATCTAATTGACAGAAAATAAATTTTATCTAGACACATACAAAGAATATGTCAGTTGCTGAAACAATTCAGAGACCTCAAATTAAAGAAAGTAAAAGAACAATAGAAAATACTTTTGAAATCAATTCACACAAGCATTGTTTAAATAGATTATTAAATCTGCAAGTGTACGCAAATTTCAAATGAGATCATAGAAGGTCAGTAAAATTGCTGATGTTTTCTTTTTTCCTTATATCAAGAGATTTTTTTCCTAGATAAATGTGACATTTAGTCTTTGAGGATTAGGGATAAGACTGTACATATCTCTGTGCCACCCAGAACTTGGCAAATTCTGTTCAGTATATGTCAAAGAAATGTGTTTTGCTAAAAGAATTGAATGGAAACTCATAGAATAAATGAATGAATGAATGTTAACTTCTTTGTTCTTTCTTCCTTTCTTTTTTTTTTTTTTTTTTTTTTGAGAAAGGATCTAGCTTTGTTGCCCAGGCTGGAATACAGGGCCAGATCATAGCCCACTGTAACCATGCCCTCCTGGGCTCAAGAGATCCTCCCACCTCACCCTCCTGAGTGGCTAGGACTACTGGTGCATGCCACCATGCGTAGGCAATGTTTTTTAATTTTATTTTTTGTGAGATGGGGTCTTGCCATGTTGCCCAGGGTGATCTCAAACTCCCGGCCTCAAAGATCATCCCACTTTGTCCTCCCAAAGTGCTGGAATTACAGGTTTGAGCCACTATGTCCATTCTTTTTTTTTTTTTAATTTAATGAAAAGAGGAGATAAAGTCAGTACTTCAACAAGACAGAATTTGTTTCCCCAACTTTAGTTATTTTCACCTCATTCTCATGTTTACTCCCATTCCACTGACCATTGTGCATTACTTTCACAATTTCTGCCATATCTGCATAGCACCTGGCTTGCTATTTACTTAATATTGTTCTTTAACTTTTGGTTTTTAAGCAAATATATTTTAAGTAAACTTTATATGACTATGACAATGGAAAACCAGCATATCGTGTACTGCATAAAAAAGGGGACTATAAAATTAGCCTCAGCGAAAACCAAACAATCTAACTAAATGCCATTTGATGCCCAGGAAAGGCTCAGAACCTGAGTTCTGCTCTCTCATTTTTAATTTTTTTTTAAAGAAGATAATATTAGCAATGGTTAGAAGGGAGTTAAAGACCTCCAGTTATAGATATGCTAGCACCAAGTAGATAATGTTTCATTTCATTAATCAGAAGAAATGAAAGAGAATTGAAAAGAAATTAATTTTCTCTCCATGTGATTAATTATTATTTAAGTAATATTTACATTTCACATTTAAAATCACCTCATGTTCACTGTTGGTACAAATCGCAAATTTGGGAGAAGACTGGTATAGTGGAAAGAATATGCTACTTCATGCAGCAGATACTGATTGTGGAATAGATTCTCCTGACCCCATTTGCAACCACAGTGAAGTGTGGTAACTTCTCTGGGCCCTATGTGTCTCATTGGTAAAATGGAAAATTTGGAGTTTATATCAAACAGGGTGATCTAGATTATGCTATAGTAACAATCACCAAATCTCACTGGCCATATTTGTATTTGTTGGGTGTATTTATAGTTACATAAACAAAAATTTTTATTTCTCCTTCCCTCTAGGTGTTCTGTGTAGGTCATCTGGGGTCATTTTCCCAATTTGTCATCATCTTCACTCCAAGATTAAAGATAATAGAGCTACCAATACCTTGAGTATCACTGGTCACAATGACATAGGAAAATCACCCACTGCTTCTTAAAGCTTTTGCCTAGTACTAAGACACGTTCATGTTTCATTGACTAAAGCATGTCATGTGACCACACCTTGTTTCAAGTTGGTAGAGAAGTGCAATTCTGCCATGAGCCCAGACGGAACATGGGAGTACCAAAATATCTGTGAATAGTCAGAGTAACTTCCATTGACTTAATGTTCGCTAAAGAACTTATTATTTATTGAATTCTACGATTATAAGAAAAGGACACTTTGCATTTAATGTATGAGATTTTTGAAATTTGTCAGATTATTTAGTTTAGAAATATTTTTATATGAAAAAGATATTATAGAAATGTATCATATCTTTTCCTTTAAAGATCTATTTTCCTAATTTTTAATTACTATGCATATATAATAGTGGTATATATTTTAGGGTACATGTGATGTTTTGATGCAGGCATACAATGCATATTAGTCAAATCAAGGTATCCATTATTAATCATAGTAAAAATTCTAGAGAATTAGAATTTGATATAAACTATCTAACCAGGATGGCTAAAATTGGAGAAAGGATTTTTTGTATTGTCTTTGAGTGCTACTTAGATAACACAAAAATATGTGACCTAAATCATTTCAAGGGTAGCAGGAATTGTGCATAATAAAAGAAAATAAATGTTTAGAAACTTTTAAATATTAGGAAAGTTTTATAATCATTAAATAGCTAAGGTCTGACTTTAGCAGAAAAACATGGTTTGCTCTCCATTAGTGTATTCTCTTTCCAAATGTGCAGGCTCACATGTCAGCCACGGGTTTGCCATGCCTGCGTGCATTTGTCCTCTTCAGTTACCACTCAGGTACTAACATAACCAGAGGCAGCACCCCCTCCCCAGCATGGCTTGGCCACCACATGGAAAAGTGATCTGGCTTGTTTAAACAGAATATTTTCTTACTGTTCCTTTTGTTATTGCATATTATAGCAGAGAGCTTTGAGCATTTCACCACTGCCTGCATGTCAACATAGGTCATAGAACCTTCAAGGGAACATCAAATCAGAAGATCGATAGCATCACCATAGCTTGTACCAAACATTTTGGAATATGACCACTCTGTCTTTTAGTCTGTTGCCAATATATTGTCTTGCATTAGCCTCTCATGTTCTTTGAGTAATAATCTCTCTCCAACTTGATTAAAAACTTCTTTAGTGCCAAAGCCAAACTGTGCACTTCTTTTGGGTCAACCACACAATACCTAATACAATGCTGAGCAAATAGTAAGTCCCCTGAAAAAAAAAAAAAATAAATATATATATATATATATACATATATATATACACATATATATATACATACATATATATATATATTTAGTGACACATGTTTAAAACACAGGGAAGAGAGAGGATTTTCATTTATTTATTTAAAAAAAATTTTTGCGTAGCCACCACATAGCCTGGGCTGTAAGTAAACAACAAAAAATAAGCTACAAAACCTAGACCAGTGGTTTTCAATCAAGGTCAATGCTACCTCCTAGGAGATATTTGACAATGTTTGAACAGTTTCAGTGGTTGTCACAGTTGGGGTGGGGGTGCTGCTGATATCTAGTGGCTAGAGGCAAAGGATGATGCTAAACGTCTTACAGTGAACAGGATAACCCCCCAACAAAGAATTATCTAGTCCCAAATGGCAACTATGCCCAGGTTGAGAGACTCTGCCCTACCCTGCAGGGAGTAAGAAAATGAAAAGCAATTTTAGTACAAAATTTTAAAAACGGTTTCTTCTTTCCTCACTGATCTGAAAGGAAATGCTTTCAATACCTGTATCTCATTAAACAATGTGACATTGGTAATGATGACTTTAGATGTAGACATACAACAAAAACTATAAAAAGGAGTTATTGAGAAGACTTTTATTATTGAGAAGACTTTGTGCATGGGGATATAAACTTCCTTAGAATAGAAGTAACATATTTCTCATTGAAAGAAATAAAGATGGTAATAGTAAGTGAGGTTAAGTTTAGAAAAGCTGTATTTATACAACCATCGTGTTTCTGAAACCCCAACAACTAACAGGGCTGCTCGACAGCTTAAGATCAGTTAAGATTGGCTAAGACCCAAATTCTTTTTGCTCAAGGGTCTTGAGTAGAAAAATAATGTTCAATAATTTTATATGGAATAATAAATTTATAATCTAATAATATTTCAAATGAACAAACAATATCCAGTTCACTTATAGAAATTTTTTAAGTAGCTAAAGATGAATCACAATAAAACAGAATCGCTGAAATTTTCAACCTCACCTTCTTGCCCGTGTTTCAAAGTTTAGTTTGAAAATATTGTGCTCAGTAGATTAAAGGAAACAAATATTTGTTTAATAGTAAAATCTTTATTAGAGGACTAGTGTTGGGGAAACTTTCTGTGCACAACCTATTAAATAATTGTATGCAACCCATGGAGAAAGTGTTAAAAGGCAACACCCCATTTATGTGTATTATTGTAAAACTTCAATAAAATATTAATTTTTATGCCCATCAGAGATTGAAAGAATTATAGTAATAAAAAATTTCAAGGATATCCATTGTGCTATCTTTCCTACAAGAGAGTTTCTAAGTCTAAGAAGCCTACCTATCTTTGTATGCTGGTGTCTGTTTCTTTTTCTTTCTATCTTTTTGTGTCTTGGACAAAATAGGTGAAAGGCACATCCTTCTCTTTGTACCTCTTTTTCTACTTAAAGTAGAATTTAACAAAGTCCTCATCTTTGTCTGTAGGTTTTTTAATCTCTTTTGTGTTTTACTATGAATACTTTGTTCTTTAGTGATCTCTTTCACTCAATTGACCATTCTCAAGAAATAAACATGTTTTCCTTGTCTTAGTAATTGAATTATTTTACATTTCATTTTAAGTGTTCATGCATCCATTCCACCAATTATTTAACATACAATTATTGACAGTATACTGTATTCTTGGCTCATGTTAGGTACTAGGAATATGACAATTAACAAAATATATACTGTCCTTACCCCACATACCCTATAGTCTTTGGAAAAGATAGACAAATAACCTGGCAATGGTAAGACAGTATGATAAGACCTTCAATCTCCCAGAAGCAGAGGTCCGTGAGAACAAGGAGAAGAGACACTTGAAAGTTTTGATGTCTAATCTCAAATGTGATGAGTTAGGAGGTATCAGCCCAATGGGCAATGGAAGAATGATTATTCAAAGTGGTCAAAATAGCATCCAAAAGGTGACAAGATTAGATGTATGTTTTCTATCACTCTCTTTTCCCAGTGATACTGCAGTGGGGGCAGGAGTGGAAGCAGGAATATTAGCCAAAGGACAATGGCAGTTGTCCCTTCAAGAGGTGATGTTGGTTGCAATAGAAGAGATGCAGAAAAAAATCAAAAGAGATAAAACAAAATTATTGTTAGTTGGGAGTGAGGGCAGGAAAACTGAGGCTGAATCCAAGGTCTCTGACTTGGACAATTCGTAGATGGTGGTGCCATTCTTTGAGCCGGAGAGCAGAGAAGGAGGTGAGGGGTGGGAGCTGGAGAAGGAATAGGATGAGCTCCCTTTTAGCCACGTTTTGGCTGAGTTGCCTGATGAGCATCCACAGGGAGGGGCCAGGAGGCAGCTGGTTACATGGGTCTGAAACACAAGAAAGAAGAAATTACAGCAGACAAATTTTGGAGATAATATTTGTTCTCAATGGAATGAATATGTTGTGCATATAATAAGCTAATTCTTTCAAATATGAATCCAGGAGTGAAGAGTCATCTAGCCTAGTCTTTGATATGTATCCTTAAAGACTTTGAACATCTCTTCCCCTTATCACTATACACTTGCATTTCTTATTACTGCCTTTGCCAGAAGGTTAAATAATATTATTGTTAACATAATATTAAACTAATGTTATTAATCTCTTACATTTGTACAGTCCTCCACAGTTTACTAAAATTCTTTCTCATACAACTCTGGACAAAGTCTCAAGTCTGTGAGCTGGCGTTAGAGAAGCAGCCAAGGGCCAGGAAACCAAGATAGAACCACAGACCAGAAGTTCTAATGAGGTTACTGCAAGTATTTATTCTGGGGTCACAGCCAGTGTTCAGAACCAGAAGTCACAGAGTTAACCACGCCAAGGCCCAAGATCTACGCCAAGAGTTGGAGCCAAGACTATGGGCAAAGCCAAGAAGCAGTCACAGGATTAGCACATCGCTACAAGCTCCAGAACTGCTGTTGAACCCATGGTCCTTCCTCAGGCCCTGTGTCCTTTGGAGGCATTCTCTGTCCATGGCCTTGCACTCTCAGAGGAATGCAATCTACAAGGTGGGAATGGGGCAACTGAGGATTTCCTCTGCCTTTGTAGGAACTTTGCCTTGGAGGACGCATCAACAGTACCACCAAAAGCATCTTAACTACCTTCTGCACATTCTTTTAAGACAGAGGAGGTTATTTAAAAAAAAAAAAAAAACAACTTTGAATAATATTTATGAATTTATTAAAATGCCTGGATGTATAAAAATCATTATTTTACATTAAATTAAAATCAGTGGAAAAAAAATATAATGATTCCAAATTCAATTAGATAGCTTTCAAAGAATGTTGAAAACAGAAAATCCCAAATTCTGTTTTAGTATGATATCTTATGATAGGTTTTTCCTCATTCAACCTCTTCTGGGAAACTTCAGTGATGATTTCTAGATTTCTTATTTTTGTCAGCTTTGATGTAGCCAAAAGAGCCTAAGAATAACCTAGGTAAGAAACCTAAACTTTTACTAAACCTGTATTCTCAGAAATGAATGTAGCAAAACAGATTTGTATATTTAAATATAATTTTGAATATACAATACATTCACATGGCTCAACAATTTTAAAAGTACATTTAAAAGGTATACAATGAAACTTTCATTCCTACTTCAGCTCCTCCTCTGTTCAGTGCCCCACCCACCCCCATCAAAGTAACCATTGTCATGAATTCCTTGCTATTTTCCTTCAGAATTTTATAATTTACATACAAGCACATACATAAATATGTTCTCATTTCTCCCCTTTCTAAACAAAACATAACACACTGCTCTGAACCTTGCTTTTTTTCATGTAGTTATGTGCAGAGAGTTTGCCTGTCTTTTAGAATTACATAGTATTCCATTATATAGGTTTACTTAATGTATTTAACCAGTCATTTAATATAGACAATTAACATAGACACTTAGGTTGTATCCAGTCTTTTAGTGTTAGAAACAATGTGGTAATGGATAGACTGTTTATACATCTTTTTGTGGAAAAAATTGCCAGAATTGAAATTGATGAATTAGGAAGTATTGCATTTATAATTTCAATGGATATAGCTAAATGTCTTTCATAGTGTCATGCTAATTTCTACTTCCCCACAGCCTTACCAACAGGGAACTTTAACAAACATTTTGATTTATGCCAATGTGTAAGTGAAAAACTATGGTATTGTAATATATTAATATTTCTCTTATTATAGGTGTTATTGAGCACCTTTGCATGTATTTAAGAGCCAAAGGTGTGTTTTCCTTTTACATTTCTCTTTATTTCTTTTAAGTTATTTGACTTTCTAATCATTGACTTCTAGAAGAAACTTGACATTAGCTCTTTTTCCACAATGTGAGTTGTGAGCAATTTTCCCAGAGTTTTATTTATCTTTTGAGTTTTATGTCATTTTTGGCTATGCATAAATTTTTTTAACATTTTTTGTGTCAAATGTATTAATCTGGTTTTGGCATCTAAAAGAAAAATAAAATAACAACACATGAATACCTCAAGATGATAAAAATATCTCTCTCTTCCCCAAATTTTGCATCATACTTATTGGAATACACTAGATATAAGAACAAGAACATCCAATTGTCCAATGTCACCACCATGATTAACGTCATATGAGAGGTACCGACCAAGAGAACAGGGGGAAAAAAAGAATGAAAATGGAGGTTAAAAATATACCTAGGCATAACCAAAAAAACGAATGTGGAAAATCCATATGAAGAAATCTTGTCAGTGCTACTGAAAACAAAAATGAAGACTTGAATTAATGTAAAAACCTACTTTGGGCTAGAATACTCAACATCATAAAGATGCCAATTTGCCTTAAATTAACTCATTCATTTTATGTACAACCTTCCCCAAAATAACAGGCTTTTTGGTGTTTATTTTTGCTTGTTTCCTTGTTTTATTTTGTTTTTTCTTATTTTAAGAACTAAACAAGAAAATTGTAAAATTCGTATGGAAAACTAAACACACAAGAATATCTAAGAAAACCCTGATACATATGAGCAATAAAGGTAGATTAGCTTTATAACATATTAAAATGTATTCTAAATCCTCAATAATTAAGAGTATATTAGTATTGCATGCAAGAATGCCAACAAACCAATAAAATATTATAAGAAATCCAAAAATAGGTCCAATATATACAGAAATTTAGTTTATGATAAAGATATCAACTCAAATCAATTAAAAAAGATGAGCTATGTCATACATGTGCTACAACACCCGAATAACCACCTAAAACAAAATACTGAATCCATGCTTTATACACTCCAAGGACCAGGCAAATTTAGAATGAATAAATATTCTTGCAAAAGGAAGGGAGGCAGGGAGCAAGGAAGGAAGGACTAAAGCACTAAAAATGCATTATAGGTAAGTTCTTTTATAATCCTGAAATGCAAAAGACTTCTAACCATGAAGCAAATAAACATTTTAGTGGTTTTTAAAAAATGTTCTATGCAATTCTAAACTTTAAGATTTTTTTCCCTGAATAAAATATCAGCCTGTGCCAAACCTTGAGCAGACATTTTTGAGAAATAAATGAATAATCTTTCAAGTAGATATGAATAGATATGTACAAAAATATCAGAGGGCTATAAACACAGAGAAAGAATGAGGTTTTAAAGGGATTCTGGTAAAATCACTAAAATAAAAATTCTGAGAGATCTTTCAAGTTAGGTATGTTAATCCCATGTATGTTTTAGAAAGAATGTGGATTACAGTGATTTACAGTCAGAAGATACAGGTTCAAGTTCTTATTCTCTCACTAACCAACCATGTGACCTTAGAAAAATTACATAATCTTTCTGAAATTTAATTTTCTCATCAACAAATGGGATTAAGGGGATAATTTCTATCACAGTCAGCAGGTTATTGTTTTGATCAAATAATCTAATACATCTGAAAATACTTCAAAATCTGTAAAATCTATACAAATATTCGTTGTTATATAACAAATTATGTATTTAAGCACAACAAATGTATGTCTATTTTTACATAAGAAATTTAGATTAATCAATTTTACAGGGACACTCTACATAGCATCTTAGCAGTCTTGGAATTTATAGAGAAGTTAGAACAAGCTTATTACTGTCTATCAAACTCCACTTTATTGATTTGAACTGTATTATTTAAAACTAAGCTGGATGAATGTGTAAAAACAATCATTCCAAATGGCAAATCATCATCTGCCTGAAGTCAATGGGTAGAAGCAGCAGCAGGTACTATGAAGAATCGAGGCAGAGGCAAATCCCTGGTCCCCGTTACTGAAGCCGGTCCAGGTGGCAGAGCACATGATGGAGACCCTTGGCAGGGGGACCTGAGCCACAGACGAGGCACAGAAAGCAGCCATCTCTCCGCCCATGCAGAATCACCACTGCTGCGCCCAAGCCTCTCCATCAAGAGCCTCAAAGGGGCATTCTCTCGGTAAACTGGAAAATGATGGTCTCTTTTCCCCTCTAGGTTTTTGTAACTCACAGGAAAGAACTTCCATATACAATGTGTAACACACTCTGATGAGAAAAGAAAGCACTTCAAATGAGGACGCTGGAACAGAGGAGTTGCTTTGGTTTTGCTTTGTAATCTTAACTCTAAGGCACAGGCAGGGCCAATTCAACCCAAGCAGCGCTATGTAACAATACCCAGACAGACTCTTTCTATCTAGACAAGAAAATGATTTGCTGAGGATGATTAGGCCAGCCATCTGTGATGAAAAAGTTATATAGCACCATACATACTTACACACTTTAAAGGACAGAGAGTCTATTCTGATCCCATTGTCTGTTCGCAAGAACAAATCTAAAAGTACAAAACAAACACCCTTTCTCTTGCCTTTCAAAAAAAGAAAGAAAAAAATTTTGTGTGATTAGGAAATGTTTTTTGACCAAATTAGTATGAATCCTTTCATTATGTTACTCAGGTTTCATACCACACAGTTTGTTATTTTCTTTAAAGTCTATATTGCTAACTTTAGAAAATTCTTTTCCTGTATTTATTCATTTGCCCAAAGGATGGCTTCTATCAGTTGCATTATTTGAATGGTCCTGAGCAAAATTCCATATAGGACTAAGCTCTCCTGAAGATGCTCCGCAGATTGTTCACACTGGTGTTGACACCTAGAATGATTAAGTGTAGCTCTAACTTGAGGGCTTTGCCTCTTGGTTCCACTTATTGCCAGTGGTATACTGGAGCTGGCTTGTACACTTGCATCTCTTCCCAATTCCGAAACCAGTGATGTCCTGATGGTAGTTTGAAATCAGCCATGACAGGAGTATTTACACTATGGAAATTGGCAAAAGCTAAAAACCAGCTCCCTGTCCCCCTAAAAGCCATTTTCCAGTACACCTGATTATCTGCTATATTTTCTCCAGAGGACCATTGTTTTCTGACCGCTTCTTATAAACAGGGTGCTTTAAGCACATTTTGGCAGGAAGATTTGTGTGTACTCACAATACTAACTGAAAATGAGTGCCTTCTCATTTCAAAACAGAAACCATGTTGTGCCAGGAATAATACCATTTGACATATCCCAGAGGCAGGGCCATGAGCTATATAACGATCTATATAATCACTTTATGACACTATTGGGAACCCATTCTTGAAAGACATTCACATTTCTTGCTGGCACAAATTGAGCCCAGTCTTTTTTGTAGTAAATAATTTGGTTGGTTGGTTGGTTTTTAAACTTGCCCCAATGCACTAAGAGCACCAGGATTTAGTGGTAGGTAGCTAAGGCTGAAGTTGACAGGCTGAGCGAGTTTTGTCAGATAGGAGAATGCTTCATAGTGTGACTATTTTCCATGCTCCATTATTTGCAGCAAACCAAGAGCTGAAATAGTGAGTTGCATAAAGCTTAGAATGTGGAGAGTGGGGATATGGAGAGGCCAGATTGCTGCTGTTTAATGATCAATTAATTAATTAGAGAACATGGTTCTAGAGCAATAGTGGAGGAGTAATGTTGATTCTTTTTTCTCTATACCTTGCCTCCTTTCCCTGCCTCTGGCTTTCAGAAAATATGGTGGTGGGATGGCCCAAAACATGTTCCCTCTCAAATTCCAGACAATTTGAAATCTGCTTTCAACAGATGAGCCCTATAGCATTTGTTATCAACTGAGTTCTGAACCTCAAAAAATCATAAGTTGAAGCCCTAACCCCCCTATATCTCAGCATGTGACTATTTGGAGATAGGACCTTTAAAGAAGTAATTTAGTTAAAATGGGATTGTCAGGGTGGACCCTAATCCAATATGTCTAGTGTTCTTATAAGAACAGGAAATTAGGTCACAGACAACAACATAGAGAGACAATAGGTCAAGATACTGGAAGAAAACAGCTATTTACAAGCCAAGAAGATAGACCTCAGAAAAAACAATCCTACAGACACCTTGATCTTGGACTTCCAGCCCCTAGAACCGTGAGAAGATAAATCTCTGTTGTTTCAGCCATCCCGTCTGCAGTATTTTGTTTTGGAAGCCCTAGGTCTAGTTAGTTTGCTTTAGCCTTAACTAAAGCAGCACTCCTCTTTGTTATGGACTGCACTGTGTTCCTCCAACCCCAAATTCTTACGTTGAAGACCTACCCCCTAACGTGGAGATAGGGCCTTTAGCGAGGTAATTAAGATTAAATGAAGTCATACAGGGTGGGGCCCTAATCTGACAGCACTGGTGTCCTTATAAGAGGAGGAAGAGTTACCAGAGTGTTCTCTCTCTTTCTTTCTCTCTTTTTTCTCTCTCTCCATGTATTCAGTGAGGAAAGGCCATATGAAATCACAGCCAGAAGGTAGCCACCTACCTACAAGCCAGGAAGAGAGGCCTCACCAGAAACAAACTCTGACAGCACCTTTATCTTGGACTTCAAGCCTCTAGAACAATGAGAAAATAAACTTCTATTGCGTAAGCCACCCAGACAGTGGCATTTTGTTACGGCAGCCTGAGCAGACTCATACACTCTTCCTTTGTATGTTTTGCTGCTGAATAGGTATCAGAGTAGCATCAGATGAATGCAGTTACCTGTGACACTAAATCCAAAATGGAATCTGAGGGGAAAATAATACCTGTTGATTTTCTAAAACTGCAAGTATATTTCAAATGAGAAATGAATAAGAAAAAGGTTACAATTCACTCTCCTGTGGTTTTCAGCTTCTAAAGGCTTCATTACAAAATTAGAAGCAAAGATTAAAGAGACATTTAGTGACTGGTAGATACTGACCCCAAAAGAGGATACCTATTCTGCTCCTGGGACATAATTCTTCACTTACGTAATTCAGGAGTGCAATTATTTAGGAAGAAACATGAGCACTTCCTGACTACTAGGTCATCATATGGTCTTTGAATGTCAGAGTCATCCAGATGTATGGTGAGTTACTGTGATGCTCTTTCAGCCTCTGCACCTGGAAGACCCAGTGCTGAATCAGTGCCTAGCACTGAAGAAGAAGGTAGAAAGAGCTGTACTAAGTATTTTTTCATAGCCTTTCCATATCTATTCTCCATCCTTTTTCATACTGTTCTCTGCATTGGGATGTGACCAATGGATGGGGTCAAATTCTGTTGGCGCCCCAGCTTCTGGCTGAGGTTGCCAGAAGAGTATATCAAGGACTAGAGGAGAGTGAGATTAAGTATTTATCCCCCCCACTGCCCCCTCCCCCTTTCCAGAGGGCTGAAGATTGGTGGTGTTTCTACTACAGATCACAACTCCAGTCAGCAACCCTCTCCATTTAGATACCTGCTCTGAGCTCCCGAAACCTCTCCTTCTGTTTGTAACTTTAGGCCTAGGTTGATAAAATCTTCCTCCTCTTCCTAGTGATGGGGTATTGCACCAACCCTTGTTCATTTCCCTAAATATTGCCCACAGCTTTATGAGCAATTCTTCTAGTAAACTCTTTTGAATTAGCCATTTTGACTGAGCCATCTTCTTTTCTGCCAGGATCCTGACAGGTGCAAGAGCTAGTGAGAGTCAAGGATGTTGCTGAACCAGGTGACTCCAAACATAAAAACCAACTCTTCTGCACATCCCCAACCCCAAATAACTATGCTCTAATACATTCACACCTTGGGGTATTTGTGCCTGGTGTTTTCTCTTCTGAAGAACTCTCTCCATTTTACTTCACATGACTGGTTCCATTTCATCATTTCAGAGAGTCCTTTTCTGTATAAAAGAGGTCCCTCCCTCTCCTTATTATTGCTCCATTTTGTTTCTTTCTAACATTGATCAGAATCTGAATGCATCATTATTCATCCAGTTTACTGTGTATTACCCATCTCTATGCAACAGATTCCATAGATTGGAGAATGGGGATCATGACTGTATTACCACATCTCTGGTGTCTACAAATGTGCCTGGGACATAGTAGGCTCTCAATAATTATACACATCCCTTTGTCAGTCACTCTCTTCTTCCTCTTCCTTTTCATCTACACAAATGCACACCCTCATATGTACCCTCTTCACCATGCACAATCACCTTTAAGATTATATTTAACCCATTGTAATAGCTAATTTCAACAGGCTACCTGGGATGCTATTTTAATTGGATTACGTATATAAAAATCATTGGCAGGGGGCAGTTGGCACATGGTCTGATTGCTCTATTACCCAGGTCCTTCAGGTTTCCTAGAAATATCCCCTAGCTGAGGCAATAAAGCAACAAATTATGTAATTAACATGAACTGCTTCATTCCCAAAGAAGGAATTGGGCACAGGGGAGAAACGGTCTCAATCATTGATTCATTCGGCCAATTTCTATTTCTTTAAATAAAAAGTGGTACATCAATAGAAAATTTAAGGATAATGATGGAACACTTAATATTAAGTGAAAGAAAAACTAAGGAGATGTGGATGAGATTTGAAACACTTTGGAGTTTGCATGAGGAGGGATTTGGACTTTTGCCTTTTACCTGGAATACATAATTAAGATGTCTTTGGCTCCAGTGGGGCACATGGGGACTGCAGAAGGATTGAACATTTTAAGGATTTAGAACATGTCTACAGTTGTCTTTGCCTTAATTACATAAGGGGAAAGCTTTTATTTTAACTCTGGCCAAGGAAACCCTAGTCATGAAACTGTTTTTATTTGACGAAATGTTTACTCTCACAGGAAAGAGGCAGGACTGAGCACAGTTGATGAGCCAACACTGAAGTGGTTATACATGAGGAGAGGAAGAGATCCAAGGAATGGGCATGGAAAAGTTGCCAAAATTATCATGACATTGGGGTCACAGATCAAATCCATGACCTTATTGCAAATCTTGGGAAATTCGTGTTTATAAAACGCATGGCACAATCATGAAACTTCTAAAGACATTCTCCAAACATCATATATTACAAACTGCTAAACTGTATATCCCAGTGAATAAGATGTTAATATTTCAAAGACTTTAAAGGCAAACATGTTTATGTATGCAAATTGCAGTAACAGAGAAACCCTTGTCCTAAATCAACTGTGCATACCTTTTCTTTGCACACATGTAGCCAAACTGCCAGGCAGCTGAAAGATAAAGACAAACACTGAGGACAGAGCAAGCACTAGAGCTAAGAGAGATTTGATTCATGTTCTGAGGGCCCATGCCACTTCTGACTGCCCTGAAATGTTTACTGCTCATGAAGGACAGAGAGAGTGAACATCCAGTATGAGCTCACTTGAAAGTCTCTCACACCCAATAAACTGTGTTGCATTTAGGGGGTCTGGCTGGGAACAGCTGAGACCATCCTATATCAGTATGACTGCTCTGGAAGTTCTGAGGTCATCTTGCATAGTCACAAATATTATTACTTGATCAATAAAAACCTCATTTTGCAACACTGGAATGATGAAGATAAATAATACATGCACAATTAATGACGGTAACAGAGGTCTGGAATTGAAGAGCCTTGAAGACTAGTCTCAGCTTGTCCATTGCTTTACTGGGAAATGCACGGAGTGGAGTGTTCGTTCAGTTCCCTGACTCAATGTCATTTACCTGCTCTGTATAAGCCACTTTGCTAGAAGAAGGGAGAGGCCAAGATGGATATGAAAGTCAACGTGCAATAAAGATTCTAGCCTAGCCACAGTAACATAAATCAATACATACAGCATGGCAGACATTAGGATAAAAGAGTCACAAATATAGAGAGTCACACGGTTTTAGAACTGGCTAAACACAAATGATTCATATATCCAAACCTCCTGTGTTGAGCTCATGGGAGAAAGTATAATTTAGATTTTTTAAAAAAACTCTTGATTTATACTTGTTGATTGCTCACATATGCTTGCTACTTTAGTAAAGGCACAGTTTTTACCTTATACAAATTTAATTCTAATAAGGACCCAATTTGGATTTGGATGAAGTGCAAACCATACCATTTATAGAGAGAGAAAAAAATGGTTCAGAGATGAAAATTATGATAGAAATTGTATAGCAAATAACATACCTATTCAACCTTGTCAATTGCTACCATAGCATGGTATTTAGAACTTCATTCTCCTTTGACTTATACTGCTGACTATATTATAAATTCTTAGAAGACAACAGTCTGAGATTAACACTGATGTGTTAAGAATGGCTAGCTGTGAAAACTAAACTGAAAATTTTTTGGATGCTCAAAAAAACATCCAACAGTGTTGGGTTCTCATATGAACCTACATCCAACAGTGTAATCTCTGATTACAGTGAAAGTAAGAAAAAGTATTAAAGTAAATCAAAAAAAGTTTAATGAACATGGAAGGGGAAATTAATTAAAAACTAAGAAATGACACAGTAAAAATCCTGATCTGTGTCTCTGTGCACACCACTGAGTCTCCAGCACCTAGAATCATGAGTACACATGGCACCCTTTAAATATTTGTCCAATGAATTAATGAATTAATTGTTTGTCTCTCTCTATGGCAAAAAGGCAAGTACAAAGGGCCTCAAATATCAGATAGGTTGGCCATGTCCCATGAGAGAAACAACATGATCTTTTTTGGCTCAAAGTGATAATACAAAGTTATTCATTCATCATTCACATAGCTAGAATAAAGGGTACATAATAAAAAGGAATAAATAAGTTAAAAGAATAAACCTTATGGAGGACTTACTATGTGTTAAGCATTTAGCTACGTCCTTTATACAAAAATTCTTATTTAATCCTCAAGACAACCCTATAAATTAGATGCTATTTTTCATTCTACAGATAAGAAAACTGAGTAATAAGTTTTCTTATTACTTAAAGAAATAAGTAATAAGCAGACTCATTCCAAAGAAATAGAGAAAAGTGAAACAAGGCGTTGTGTAGGTCAGAGATATAAAGCATTAAATTCTTCTTCAAAATGTTAACATAGTAATTTAACGCTTTTACTAAAAATCGCAAGCAAAACGCTTACTTAAGAAATGTACATGTATGTTTGCACACATGCACATTTCCAGTGGATGATAAAACTAAATCACACTTTGGAAAAATATAATGAACAAATCCAGAAAACTGCTTCACCAAAACCTCCTATAAATGATCTCAGTTCTGTTTTGGAAGAAACTACTCTCTAAGGAGAAATGAAATAAGTTTTAGTTTCAACATTCACTGTCTTTTTGTGCTGTTCAGGAATAAATTGGGCTAATTGTTGAATGTGAGAAGTGATGGTTTTATGATATATATATATATATATATATATATATATATAACTGCCCCAAAATTATTGGTTGCTAAATTCTTCATCTTTAACCAACAAGTTAGGCTGAATCTAGAAGAAACAGATATGATTCTCAATGTGTAGTTCTGTACGCACTTTGCAATGCCCGCATGTATGTGCAACAGGTAACTCCAGTAATTGAGTCCACAAATGTGAAACACTGAAGGAGTTTCAAATATCACGTAACACTTCAATATTTAATATGTATTTTAAGCATATCACTTTCTGCATATAAAGAGTGACTAGCACATCATGCATTACAATGTCATACTAGTTCTGAGGAACAACAGCTTTCAATTTAAAGAATAAAACACCCTCCAGCTGAAGAAAATTCTCACATTACAATATGTTTAAAAGAATCTATTCCAGTTGTGGTTGGTTGTCTATGAGAAATCTTTTTCATACGGGGAAAAAATTGAACATTCCCATGTGAAAGTCTTTCTTGCAAGAGAAAAAAAAACTGTACATTACATTTTATACAAACTAGGTGAATTCAAAATGATGGATCATTTCAAAAATATTCATTATACTATTTACTTACATAAATGTGGTTGTATAAAAAGTAAAAAAAGGAATGCATTCACAATTGGTTTAAGTAATTTTCTCTTGGCAAACCACCATATAAAACAGGGGCGTCATGGCGCCACAGAATTCTGAATTGTGGTAGAGCATCATCAGTACACATGGCATTAATCTTTGTCTCGTTGCAGGAGACACCCTTGCTTGCATTAGCAGGCTGCCTCTTAAATGTAGAATGGTGTAATGTAACTCAGGTTTAAATAACACAATAAATAAGGTCTATTTCTCTTTAGTCTTTCTTACCAATCTCTTCCAAGACCTCATTGTGAAAACGCTTCATGGTTTACACATTTTAATGTCAATAGCAACTTTTTTGGAGAGTTGGGAGGACTTTTCCAAAACAGCATGGTAAAGAAAGATGCTCGAGGGGTTAATATCAAACTTTATTATTTAATATGTTAAGTAATTAAAAGAATTTTGTAAAAAAAAAAAACATATGCATGTGTGCATAGCATAATTACTTACCCTGCTTTCTGACTCGTCTTTTAGCAAACTGACAGTCCTAATATTTTGGAAATCTTACTGTTTTACATCACTTCATGCTCCTCATGACAAGGAGAACATTTAGCTGTCTTTAATGTCTTCTAATTAAATACTCAAAGCATTCTTAAAGTCTTCTTTTTCCAAATATAGATATATTTTAAACAAATTTTTCCAAATGCATTTTTCTATTGAACTGAGAAGCTTTCAGAAACTGTCCCCACTGAACATAATGACTATTTAAGGAAACAAGCTATTTATGTAGAAATATTAAGAGGGATGATTTTGATAACCCACACTCAAGGCCAAAATAAGGATCATTGGGACTTTTACCGAAGAAGTTAATGGAGGCCAGGCCATTGGCAAATGACCTTGAAATCCCTCGATGTAGCCTCAAATTGGCTTCAGCACAAGCTTATTATTAATGCAGACAGCTAGTTTATACCATGAAAAGCACATGGTATCTCTCTCTCTCTGAAACCATAGCTGTCATTCAGGCACCCCCAGATACAAATAAAAGCATCAGTGTGACAGCATTCTTACACTTTTACATATTTTTAATAAATATCACAAGTTTATTCATCACTATTTTGCATTGCCTAAGAAAATTAGCATTCATCTGCTTTATAGCAGCTTCATATGTACATGTTAAAGAATTACTGTATAAAAGCATTGAAATGAAACCCGTTACCTTACAACACTTGATTCAGATTTTAAATTGTATTTTTCTCTCTGATTACTAAAGCCCCAGAGACACATATCAAAAACCTTTTTATTTTTTGGTACCTCAACATGTTAAAATTATTTTCTCTAATGTTTTTGAAAATTGATATGATATATTTCAGAACTTATACACACAGAGAGACACACTCACTCTACAAAGTCAGAAAGGGATTGTTTTCTCAGTTTGAAGATATGAAATCATGAGTGACTGGGTTTCACTCTGGGAAATTTGAGTACCATGTATTGTTAATGTGAAATAAAGAAATAAAGCCTGGGAAGTTAGAAGATTATTTTTTTTGGAAATGCATGTTTAGAACTTAAAAAAGAAGAAAAAAGAAAAAAAAACTCTCCTAATGGCAAAGCATTAACAAATACTTTTTCATATGAATAAAATCTGTAATCAGTTAGATAAGAGCAATGTGCCTTTTTTTGGCATTTAATCAAACAATGAAATCATATACACATTTCCTGACACAAAAGACAAATGATGTAATAATCTGAAGGAGTTTCTCTATCTCCTTGGAACTTTGCATACTTGACTTGTTTTCCATATTTTGTGACTTTAAATGGTGGGAAAATTATATTAAAATGCTTGTAGCAGTTCCTCTAAACTAGCATCCTTTTTGTTTTATTGTATTTAATATAAAAGCAGCAATTATTTGATTTCAAAGTTATGAAAATATGTACCTTATGAGAAAACAAGCAATTTAAGCTTTAATTGGTGTCATTTTTCACAGAACTGGCAAGATTCTTGCATCCCTGGCACGTTGTTTTTCTATAAAACTGCAGAGCTGCCTTCAATGAATGTTTTACGAACGCAGAAGTTGTTATATGAAGGTATATGCAGAGACGCTTGGAAATATAAGATTTCTGGTGGGAGTTATTTACAAAAGATGTATTTCATTTGTTACTGTGTGTGTAACAACTCCTATTATTCTAAATGTTTCTCTCTTCTCAATAAGACTGTTTTTAGCTCATGTCTATGAAACATTAGGGCCTATGTCTAAAGTAGAATAAAAGCGGACGCTTTGATGAGGGAAAAACAGAACACTTGTGATAAAAGTCAAAAGAAATTATAATTTTTACTGAAAGGAAGCCCCGTTGTCATATACTGAAAAGCTAATTCTGGTTTTAATCAGAGGAAAGACAATATAGCATGTATACTGGGAGGCTTGCCTTATATAAATTACATATATGAACCACAAAACTTTCTATTTTCTGAAATGATGGCTGGCCATGAATATCTTTATTTATTCTTTTCATATTATGTATTTCTTACATTTTCCCAGATTATATTTTATTCTGAAGGACAGCAGTTTTATATATTTATTTTTTTAATATTTTCTCTAAGGGTTGGTTTTAGTGATTTCCACACCTGGGAGGTGTTTGTTTGTTGTTGTTGTTTTTAATGCAAATTCCCAGAGCCACTGCCGAGGTTTCAAATATATTATCAGGCAGATTTGAGGAAAAGTGCAGATGAGTGAACTTTATGCAGAAAGTCCATGCTGAGGAACTGGAGAGTAGGATGAATAAGATTTCTTTATATTATATTTATATCTTTGTCCTTCTTTTAGATGTTGGCAATTTTTGTTTCTAACCATGGCTGATCCATACTCACTGTTCCTATGTGCCAGGCACTGTGCTAACCACCTGGCACACTTATATCCCAACAGTCCTATAAAAAGAAATAGTTCATTCTCTTCTCTTTAGAGGTGAAGAAATTGTTTGTCAGGGAGTAATTTACTATAGTCACATAGCAAGTAATGAACAAGTAAGCTCTAGAATCTAGGTCTATATAACTCTATGGGTCAATTTTCCAACCACTGTTCTGTACTAGGAGGTTCAAACAGAAAGAGAACTGAATGTGCTTTGAAAGCCTTTTTCTGTTGGCTACCCAAATGATTAACACCATTAGGGATGATGTGATCTGCATTATTGATATCCCTGTTATTGTTACTATTATTGGTTTAATTTCATTTTGATTCAAACTGAACCACCCAACACTGAATAGCACCAGGACAAGCTTTCCATTGCTGCCATTTTCCGTGAATATCAGCATTAAAAGCTTTTAAATAGTAGCTCAGTGGGAACAGAAGTATTTAAGGTGTTCAATCCATGCATAACTTCCCTCTTTTAACTGCAAATCCATGACTACATGAAAACTACCAAACTATGACCAAAGATACTGGTGGGGTAGTCAAAAAGATTTTTTTTTCCCCCTAGGAAACAAGCAAATGCACTTCCAATGGATATCAATGCATTGTGTATCTTTCAGGGATGTCCTCTGATCCTGGAAGTTTTCCATGATTCTTCTAGTTTTGGTTTTGGGTTCCCTAGTACTCTGGGCTCAGCCCATTCAGAGCGCTGCCCTGTGAGCCTCTGAGGGGCAGAGCTCCTGCCCTTTCCTCTCGAACCCCTGACGTAAGCATATTGTTCTGGACATGCTCCATGCCATTGTCTACATATTTTTTTTCTGTAAAGGGCCAGACAATAAATATTTTAGACTTTTGTGGGCTACACAATCTCTGTGGCAACTACTCAACTCTGCTATTGGGATGCAAAAACAGTCACAGACAATACATAATCAATGGGTGTGGCTGTTTCCAATAAAGCTTTATTTATAAACACTGAAATTTGCATTTCAAATAATTTTTATGTGTCACAGAGTAGTATTCTTCTTTTGATTTTTTTCAACCATTTTAAAATGTAAAAACCATTCTTGGTTCACGGCCCATACAAAAACAGTCAGTGGGCCATAGTTTGCAGACCTTTGCTTTAGGCAATCAATACACGTTGGTTGACAGCCTGACTAGGTAATTAATTGTGAGAAATAGACTCTGTTTAGACTGAACACATGACGTGACTATGCCTGTGATAAATGAAAACCTGTATCATGACAGTCAATTCCCAATATAGAAATATTTATGCAGAACAGAAAAAGTACTTCTGAGGTTGTAATTAACAGGCAAAGCCGCAATGAAGGAAGGTTACATAATTATTATCAAACTAAAGGTTTCTGGATAAATTCAAAGTGCATGTAGACTCACACAGCATAAAACTCTATCAATCTGTCCTTACCAACAGACAGGGACTGTGGTGGCCTTTTAGCTGCTTCTGTGATAGCTTGCTCCCTGTCCCGTTTGATCTGGCTTTGGGGCTCAAGGAGCATCTCTTCCACACCTGGCTCTCACTCTGCACTCCCCACCTGGGGTCACATTAATTATTTAATTATTTGAGCAAACTGGCTTCTGTGCTTTCAAAACTGCCATCGTGTGACTTTTTGAGCACGATGTCTTTCACAAATGATTGTTGTGCTCCGGCATTTTTCATGTTACTATTTTAGGGTTTAAAGACAATTTTAGCTTGCAATGAGAATGCATCTTGCAGGACCAAGAGTCCACCTAGGTGGCTCTAGGATGATAATCGCAGGGCTGCACTGGTGTCAAAGGTAAGGGTGAGGACTGGGGCAATGGTGGAAGTGGGCACACTTTGTCCTTGCTTCCCTCCTGAAATCTCTAACTTCAGAAGAACAATTCATCCCTCCACCCCATTAATCCCTGCTGAGAAAATTAAACAGTAAGATTTCACATTAATGTATTGCATCATGTTCTAACAGAGGTTTCTTAAAATGGCCACTCTCGACGGCACGATACCTTTCTCCTCTTCTGACATTGCTGAGATACCTGAACTTCTAAGGGACAGGGAATCACGTCCCTGGTCCTGTCCATGTTAGCCAGACCAGGTCACCCATGTACTCAGATGGGATCACTTGTCCTCTCAAACCCGAATCATTCAGAAGCAAGAGAATGCATCAAGACTTGCTGGGTTTACTAATTAGGAGAAGTGACGTACATTATTTTCAAGTTGTTATTTCAATTTTATGAACTAGTGCATGATGCTGTTTAAAAATAATAGGATTTAAACTCCCCTCTGGCCTGAAAATATTTGACTCAAAGGAAATGGTGGATGGCATTATGTTACAGGAAGACTTAAGACACGTGCCCATAGCAGTTGTCATCAACAATAAATGTGATCAAATATTTATTTGCTCCAGTACTTCTACCTGTTCTTTGTCACCTCCTCTAGTCTCTGAACCTCACAGGAGTTAGGACTGTGTCTGTGTCCACACAACAGTGTAAAGCTGAGCCCAGTATACAGTGAGTGCTCAATTAAAATATTAAAATGCATTGAACAAATATATGTTAAAATGACAAACTCTGACAAATGATTATAGTTGCTTACTTATAACAGGAAATATAAACACACGTCCTATCCTATGTTATATCACAGTGCTAGGAAAACACTCAGTGTCTCAGCCTACTTCAGGGTCGTCTCTTCTCAAGCATGTGTGTGTCAGCTTCTGCTCAAACACTCACTCGTGGCTTTGACCTCCTGCTCTACCCATCTCACACGCCACCTTCCTTACCGGAGTCCGTATGACCTCACTGGCTTTCTTCCCTCATCTCTGTCTTCAAGTGCTTCCATAGCACCTCTAGGCCCAAATAATATCTCCAACTCCCTCAGGTGACATTTCTAGTAGATACAACAGTAGTGAGGATGTTACTGATTTCCCCAATGCTATTTCTTTTAGAGTAAGTAAAGAGGATGACATTTATACATTCGTGTATATCTCACTCCTTTTAACACCGAAATAATGCTGTCACTTCATGGTACATGCCAGTTGAATGTTCATCTGCTTCTGAGCATTGGTCACCAAGCCTAAGTCTCCCGTAATATGTCAGGGTAACAGGAATACTGGGCAGTGGTGCCCAGTCTCCTCAGGAGTTTTTGAGTAAGTATGTTAAGAAAGCAATCACAGGCCAGGCGTGGTGGCCCACACCTGTAATCCTAGCACTCTGGAAGGCCAAAGTGGGAGGGTCACTTGAGCTCAGTTGTTCAAGACCAGCCTGAGCAAGAGTGAGACCCTGTCTCTACAAAATAATAGAAAAATTATCCAGGCATGGTGGGGTGCACCTGTAGTCCCGGCCACATGAGAGGCTAAGGCAGGAGGATCACTTGGCCCCACGAGTTTGAGGTTGCTATGAGCTATCATCACCCCACTGTGCTCTAGCTGAAGCGACAATCTGTCTCAAAAAAAAAGGGGGGAAAGCAGTCACAGAGGTATAAGGATATGAATACTGGATAGATTGTAAAGGAAAAACACTATCATGTCCCAATCAATTCACTAAGTTATACAAAGACAAATTAATTAGGGTGTTGTGGTCAACTGTTAGAAAACCCAGTTTAAGTACTTTCTGCAAAAAGAATGTTTATTATAAAGATACTAGGCTGTCTTATGAAATCCAAAACCAAGAATGTGGCTGGGCCTCAGGGAAAAGATGCAACCAAAGACTTACAAATAGTAGGTCTGTCTTTCTCTGTCTCATCTCTTCTCTGCGCCTGTGTTCAATTCTTCTCTGTTTCTTGGCTTTTCTCAGTTTCTTAGACCATATGGCCTACTTTTATGACAGTGGACTGGTCCAACCACTCGCGGTTCCACATCCGAATCTCTGGAAGGCTGTTTTTCAGTTCAAGTGCTTCTCCCTGGACCAGTCCACTACTGAGCTGTAGTCATGTGGAAGACAGTGAGCGAGTGAAGGAAAAGTTATGGAAAAGGTGCCAGTTGAGGGGTACCTCGCAGACAATGTCATGAAGAATGGAGGCTAAATATGTCTCACAAACCCCTGATTTTAAGATATGAGAGAACTTCTCTGTGAATTGAGAAGACGAGGAAACAGAAAAGGTCTCAAGGGACAGATCAGCAATTCTCTCTGACCCACGTCAAAATGAAGGGGAGTTCTGACACTGTTATTTACTCTAAGATAGCAAGAATTGTTAGTGGGTGAATCATTAGACTTTCAGTTGCTATTTCATCTACTGTTCTATTCTCACTAAAGATCAGAAATGATCATAAAATGGATATTAGTTGGGACTAAATAAATTAGGCAAACCTGGGCAACTTCTCAAGGAATGTTGTATCATAACCTCAAACTGGAGAATGAACAGATTCCATTTATTGGTTCTGCATTTATGTTCCATGTTCAGGCACTGTGCTAATGACTGTAGATACCAAATTAACTAATATGAGGCCTCTCCACCAATGAATCTCAGGTCCAAGTAAATATCCATGAAACTGCATTAACTGCTATAGAAGAATTACATACACAGAGTTATGGGTTCACGGAGGAGGACAATGTTAATTTGGCTGGAACATCAAGAAAGACTTCCTAGAGGAAGTGGCATTTCATTTGAGCCTTAGCAAACGAGTAGGAATTCATCAAGAGGCATTTTCTATGTAAATTTGCATAGAATTTGCACCATTTGCAAAGAATTCTTTGCAAATTCTTTGCAAATGATGCAGCACAAACAATATTTGGCAGTATCATGTTTTCTAGTTTGTTCACTCAAGGGACCAAAAACCTAACAAGGAATAATTAGATCTAGGCCACTTAAGGCCAGATATGAATCCAAAAGAGTTGTGGCACTTTATGAAGACAATGGCATGCATAGTAGACAAAAAGATTGAAGCCACTCCATGAAACCAGAAAAATATATACAATTCTCCAAATTACGATTTTATCCAGCAATCTCTACGTGCTGGTCTGAGTGGTAGAGGAAAGCGAATGTTTCAGGAGGGATAAGAGAGGGAAAGAGTATAAATGGTGATTTTCAACTATAGAAAAAGGGGGTGGCGATATGAGTCTTTGGACCATTTTTAATATTCTTAATATACAACCAAAGTTGACTAGAGCTAAAATTAAGTAAGAAAAAAAATATAGAGGTGGTATTTTGTGTGTGTGTGAGTCCACAAGGAAAATAAGTTTTCAAAAATTCAGAGACTTCTGAAATAAATTCTATTTTGTAACGGAAAATATTCATTTCTCATTAGATTATCAATAGGACAGAAGGAATAAGTTTTACCTTTTAAATAACACTGTAAAGGAATTCGGTGAAAAAGAAACAACTAACTGGAAAGCATTACACTGAGATTTGAAAGAGTTTGAAAGAGTATGAAAAGATTTGGGCTGAATTCTGTTTTGTTTTGTTTTGTTGTGTTTTTTATAGTCATCCCTTTTCTATAATCACTTCCATGAATCTGCATGCTTCTAGCAGTGAAATGCTGTGTATTTTCAAAGCTCTAAAAATTCCTCAAAATAGCTCCAGTGGTTCAAAATATGCAAGATGATCAAAATATCCACCTATAAATACTGTGGGTCTATCATGTGATAAATAAACATTATCAAATATTTGTACATTCGCATATGTATATTGAGAGAGCGGAGAGAGGAGAGGAAGCAGAGAGAATATTTCTGTTAATGCTTGCAACTAGTTGGCAAATATATATCCCACAATATGACTACATTGCATGGGACTTATGGGAATATGTCTTTCTGTATTGTATACATACACATAAACATAGAAATTGGAATGTTCATATGTACACATGCATACATATTTTAAATAACATTTTAAATGCAGTTTGAAAATACATATGCATATACATACTCACACACTTTCTGAAATGCCATCATTCAACATAATTCATGATGTGTATTGAAATGTATCAAAGCAGAAACACATTCCAAAAAGAAATACTCACTGGTGCAATTAAATCATAAAGGAGTTTAATTTGTTCGCTTAGTAGCTAAATGTTTATTTCAACATTTTGGCCAGCAGTTTCTTTAATGAGAATGTACCTGGAATGAATTAAATTCAGTTATTATTTAAGCTCATGAGTTAAAGTGTTTCTTCGGGGAGTGCACTTATGCTTTGATGCATTTCAGTGAACATTGTTCTTGAAAATGCCTGTTTCAACTACTTTGAACTAGAAACCTGAAAAATATTCATGATAATCTGGTTTATGAAACTGATTGTAGTATCTGTGGACATGCAAGAGGGGCAACTCACTTTTTTATGTAACAGCTTTATTGAGATATAATTCACACATCGTACAATTTACTCATTTAAAGTATGTAATCCAATTTTTTTAGTATATGCACAGAGCTGTGCAACCAGCATTACAATCAATTTTTAAACATTTTCATCACCCTGAAAAGAAACTGTGTACCCACTAGAAGCCATTTCCTCCTACCCCATCCCATCCTCAGCCCTAGGTAACCTCTAATTTACCTTCTGTCTCTATGAATTAGCCTATTCTGGACACTTCATATAAATGGAACCATACAATATATAATCTCTAGTGACTGGCTTCTGTCACTTGGGATAATATTATAAAGGTTTATCCATATGGTAGTATACACATCAGTATTTATTTTTATTGCTAAATAATATTCTACTGTATGGGTATAGCAAATTTTATTTATTCATTCATCAGTTGATGGACATTTGCTGCTATAAACATTTGTGTAATAGTTTTTGTGTGGACATATGTTTTTATTTCTCTCGGGCATACACATAGGAGAGTTATATACACAATTACTGGGTGATATGGAAACTTCATGTTTACTCTTTTGAGAAACTACTAGACTGTTTTCCAAAATGGCTGCCCCATTTCACATTTCCACCAGCAGTGTAGGAGGATTGTGTGGTCACCATTCTTAATTCATCAAATCAATGTGTTTCCTAAATGCTGGACTACGTGCTCTCCTGTGTCCTCCTGATGGATTTTTGTAAGCCTAGCCACAACAGACAAGATAGGAGCCCCCTGATTTGCTACTCTTGTATGCATGGCCAAAGCATGCTGCAGACCCAGAAGCACCAGGCCACCTTCAATCACACCATTAAAGTTGTTTCAAGGAACTGTATACACTGAGTTTTATCAAATGTAAATGAGGGACATTGGTCCAGAGTGAAGTAGGCCACTTCCACAATCATTTGTAGAACTAATTGTTTCCATTGGAATCCTATATGGCACATCTAACTCCATTAGCAAGTTAGGCATGGGAGGAGGCACGGATACAATTTTAGACCAACTTAATACATTTTAAAAATGTAAACCTTAAAACTATTTAAACAGTAGCCTAGCAGTTGAGAAATGTATCAATTTGGTGAGAGAAAAATAATCCTATAGGTTGTTTAATATCTCTTAAATATATACTCTCCCATGTTCTTAGAAGAGACTTCAGTCTTTCACTGCTAGATTAATTTTAGAGGGACTATTGGTTATTCTTTCCAAAAATTATTATATGGCACATGCTTAGAAACGTTAAATGAATTCTAATTTACTAGATTATGTGAATGTTCCAATTTGTTTTGCTATATCCAAAACAACCTTGAAGACTGCATAAGAGAAACACTAATGAAGGTCAATGAAGAATATAATTAACTGAATTATTCACTTTTTCATGTTTTTAGTATACTACAGACACACAATCTCATTGAATAACTAGTGTATACACCAACCCTTACCATAGTAAAATAACATTATTTTATAGTGGGATTTAGGTCTAGATTAAAGTTCTAGAACAACAATGATAATAACAATAACATTCCTAAACATATAGTATGTGCCAGGAAACCTGCAAATGATTTTACATATATGATATAACTTAATCTTCACAACAGCCCTCTTAAATCAATGTCATTAATATTCCCAATTTACAAATGAGAAAACTGAGACTTAGGAAAGCTAGATTACCTGTCATTACTATCCAGAGCTTAATGTTGGGTCAAGGCCAGATCTCAGGTTTGTCTGATTCCAGTGTAACCTCCAGGCCAAGCTGTATCTAATCGAAAGTGCTTTAACCACTAAAAAGATGAGGCAATTCTGAAATATAATTGCTACATTAGTGATGCTTAGCATATTTACCCCAGTTGTAAATCCCATTATTTCAGTAGGTCCCTGGGAACAAAACACTGTAGATTAAAGAAATGGTGTAGGCCAGGTGTGGTGACTCATGCCTGTAATCCCAGCACTTTGGGAGGCCAAGACAGGAGGATCACTTGAGACCAGCAGTTCAAGACTAGCCTGGCAACATAGTAAGATACTGTCTCTACAAAATATATTTAAAAAAAAAACAATTAGTTGGGCATGGTGGCATGTGGTGTAGGTTGAGGTGGGAGGATGGCCTGAGCCCAGGTGTTGTAGGTTGCAGTGAGCTGTGAACGCATCACGGCACTCCAGCTTTGGTGACAGAGTGATGCCCTGTGTCTAGAAAGGAAAAAAGAAAAGAAAAGAAAAGAAAAGAAAAGAAAAGAAAAGAAAAGAAAAGAAAAGAAAAGGAAAGGAAAGGAAAGGAAAGGAAAGGAAAGGAAAGGAAAGGAAAGGAAAGGAAAGGGGACAAGAGATATCACTCACACCAAAATAGTTAAAAATATTAAATATTTTTCATATATATGAAATACATGTAGAATCTGTTAGGTTTGATAAAATACAAAGTCAGTACTACTAAATTACACTAGTCTATCTACTATTATGTAATATTTCAATAAACATATAATGAAAGCACAACTATCAATATGTTAGGATTTAGAAAATTATACTATATTGGAAAGGGAGCTTCATACTTGAAAATGCTAACACCTATAGAGCTAAGGCATTTTCATAACCTTAATGAATACAATGTACTTCTAAACAAAGGAAAGTAGCTATTTATGCTTGTTAATAGAAAATTGTTATAACACCTATAAAAAACACCATGTGCTTGAAAATCACCTACTTAGTTACTTCCATTTTGTAAATTTGTAATCTAAAGTACTGTGAGACTATTTTTCTTGGTTTTAAGAGAATATGGAATCATAATCTTAACATCTTGGATATTCACTCAGAGTCCAGCTCCTGAAGCATACTAGGAATTTAATCAGTATTTGTAAATAGATGTTCAGTTTGTGACCCGTATTCTGTGCTACCCTCCAGAGATCTTTTTGTTTATTTTATTAAAACCTAAATGTCATTCTAGTTTGCTAAATTCAGAGCAGCAGCACCTTAGAATTGCCCTTAATTAAAGTTCAATAAAACCCCTCAATTTAAAAAGTTATCATGGTCAAAACTGTGGGTGAGCTGTGGAATGCAGGGGTAAAGGCAGTTAAAGCAGATTTAACAACCTGTGAGGTGTCATAATCATGCTGAAATGTACAGCCCAGAGCGTTTTCACTGCTATTATATTTTAAAATTAAACATACAAAAAATATTAAGGGGACATTTAGATATGACCATAAACAAATTATCAAATAATTGACAGCAAATAAGAAATCACTTTTTATTATTTTTTTTTTCCCCCGAGACAGAGCCTGGCTCTATTGCCCGGGCTAGAGTGCCGTGGCATCAGCCAAGCTTACTGCAACCTCAAACTCCTGGGCTCAAGCAATCTTCCTGCCTCAGCCTCGCGAGTAGCTGGGACTACAGGCGCACACCACCATACCTGGCTAATTTTTTCTTTTTTTTATTAGAGACGGGGGTCTCATTCTTGCTCAGGCTAATCGTGAACTCCTGAGCTCAAGTGATCTTCCTGCCTCAGCCTCCCAGCAGGTGTAAGCCACAACACTCGGCCAGAAATCACTTATTATCCTAATGTTACCCAACATTCCAAAACAAACTCAAAATTATTTCTTAGGAAATTTTTAAATTTATCAATTATATACCTATAAGAATGCTACCCACCTGTCATTTCAATAGCATATTCTCAATATTAGAAGTAAAAAGATCTAAAGGGATCATTGGATCCAAAAGGGACTTATATCTGAATCATTCAAAGGTTTGTTGTATAGAATATAAGATTTAGATGAAGATAAACCCTTAGGCAATTCTACAGTTTCTTTTGAGAATCACAGTCAACATAATCATAACATAAATTTAATCTATTGATATTCACTCATCCAATATAACTTTGTGCTGGATATACCTATGTTCTAAAACATTATTTTCAGCCTTGAACAATATTCATTGATTAACAAATATTTATTGAGTATATACGTGTAGTGCCATGAAGTGAATGGTGTTTTGAAAGACATTGGCCCAGAATCCAAAGTTATATCTCTGTACCTAGCTGGATCTGAGTATTCACAACCTAATTTATTTGTAAGTTTTCTCTTGTATGAAATAAACCAATTTTACTCACCCTATGCAGTTATATGAAAAATTAAATTAAATAACAAATGTATGTGAAAATATTTTTTAAACTGTTCAACACATCACAAAATTGGCTAAATCAATTGTTTGTCCTCTATTTACATGAAACACATTATTGCCTAATTTTTTAAAACACTTTTCAAACATCAACTTTGGCAAGCATAAATTCAAATATATTTTCAATAGGACAAAATAGTTACTATTTACAAAAATTATTAAAGAAATTTTTAGTCTCAATTCATATAAGTAGAGAAGCCTCAGTTCATGTAAGTAGGGAAGAATGGCTTTTAGTCAGCTAATTCAAGCCAAAATTCATCAGTCCACAAATATATTTTGAGTACCTACTAGGTACCACTATCTTGTATAATCACATGGTATGGATATTTTCTTTACTTTTTCAATTTTCTTTTATCTACATGGTATCAAAATGACCAGTTGTTTCTCTTATTACACACAACTAGGAATAACAAATTAATTTTATCTCTATTAATTGATAACATAATTTTATATGAGAATCCACAATCCTAGATTACTAAACAGAATTATGAAATCTTTTTAACACTTTTCAGTCTCTTATTTTCTATGAAAAATTAAACTTTCTTGTAGAATTATTCATATACAGCTGATCTGATTTAATCTTGGGAACAATTAAAACATGGAACTTCTAAGTGATTTACCAGATATGGCCTTCTGAGATGGATATATAGATGACCAAAAACTATGGGTAAATGACAGTGTTTACAAAGGAAGAATAAGCAACTAGAATCATCTGGAAAATTGCTATGAGTGCATTTAAGATATACAAGTGTTAAACTCGTAAGCATATTTATTAACCCACTCAATAGATATTTGAGGGTTTTCTGAGTCGAGTGATGTGCTAGAAGCTGTAGGAATATAAAGGTAAATGTTAGCCAGACCATGAACTTAAGGATCATGCATTGAATAACGGAGCTAAGAAAGACACATCAAATATAGATGCTGTATATAAGCATCTTCGATATAGCTGTATATAAGAACGATACTATAAGATAGAGATTGGTGTGCCACAAAATACGTAAAAATATAAAAACTTCAGGACTGCTTACTTGAGTGGAAGGATTGGGGAAGACTTCACGGAATATACTGTCTTGGGTGTTGGAACAGCATGGCCCCACCGCATGATACAGTGGGGAAGGCAGGCTTGGTAGGCCTAGGGGCAGTAAGAGCAAAGGCAGGACAGTGGGACACTATGAATTGAATTTGGACAATAGTGGGCCTGTTTGGCCAGAGTAAGGGAACCTAAAAGTAAGCATTAGGAGATAAGTTTGCAAATAAAGTAAAGCCAAATCACAGGAAGGCATTGAGAGTATCCAGTTAAGGATATTTGGGTTACATGGCAGATTTTTTGAAACTTTTAAGAAGAAGTATGACATTGTATATTGTAGAAGAGCTTTCATGGGCATATGAACTTGGCAAATGTCCATAAAATGAATTAAAATGAGAAGAGGCTAAAGAAGGGAAGAACAAGGAATTCCATAGCAGAAAGAGGCTGTGGAAATGGCAAGTAGGAAGTTAACGAGGCCTGCACTTAGCTACAAGAATGACAGAGATAAAGAATGCTGTAAAGATATTTCAGAGAAACGATTGGCAAGGCATAGTAACCAGTTGGATTTAAAGTTAGAAATTCTATTTTTTTCCCTTGGCAAGTATTACCTGGCATTTATCCTGTAGATTTCCATGTCTGTTAGAGCTATTGGGGTAGCAGGGTAAGGAAGAAAGGAGGAGGAATGGTGGATTTATCTATTCTTTTCCACCTTTTTGAGGCACATTTGATAGGGTGAACAATCCCAGAGTACCACGTGCTCACCTTCCACCTAACTTTTCATCCATCTACTGACTGCCCATTGTATTCTCCCCACCCCATCCCCTCTCAATTAGAAAATATCTCTGCCAATGAGCTGGTGTTCTAGAATACCCAGGAAATGAATAGGGATGGAATGCCCACAGACCGAGGTTCAAACACAGCAGTTTGCAATAGCACCAATAAGCAGCTAAATGACACGTTTTTAAAAGTTCATTGTAGCAAGACATGTTCACATCCTAGGCTGAATAATAAATTGAGAACAATAAAAGGCTAAACAAATAAAAGTCACCAAATCAATAAGAGGAAAAGAAAAAGTAATATGAGACCCCAGAAGAGTCAATGAATTTGGACAAGTTCCAAATTTACTTCATTACATCAGTGCCCAGAATGTGTACAAGCTGCCATGTTTTCTCCACCTGACACTTTAAAACGTTTGCTTCCTTCTTTCTCTTGATGCTCAGTCTAATTCCTTTATATGCTTTAATTTTCCATCACTTATTTCCTGCTCTGCGTTTATTGATTCCTTAGATTGGGATTGAGCTATCATTTCTACATTCATGCATGTTTCCCTGCCCTTATTATAATCCTTTTCTCATTCCGGATGGGGCTAGGGACACCTGAGCACAAACAGTATCAGAGGTTTTAATCAGTGATGTCAGTGATCAAAGTGCCAAATGCATGGTCAATGTCTCTGTAGGTCTAACAGCCTTGATGTCTGCCAGTCTCCTGTGTTCTTTCAAGTCTTTGTGTCGGAGCATTTCCTTTATATTTTTCTTGGGAAATATTTCAAGTTCATGATATTTAAAGATATCCGTGGGTTCAGAGAAGCCTAGTACTAAAAGATATACTGGCGCTCTAGCATGATAGGGAAAATTAGTCATTCAAATTGAAAAATAAAAAACATGTCTAAAAACTAGGGGAAAGTGTGGCAGGGTAGAAAAGGGTAAGTAAGATGAGCTTGGTAGACAGGAGGAAATGGTATACTATCAAATCTTCCCTAGCACTGCATCTTGTTTGGATCGTGCAACTTGAGCAAAACTTGGGGGTCAGGTTTTGCTCTCTTCTCTCCTACTTTTAGAATCGGTTTGCCCAACATTATGACACACATGTTCCCAGTTACCATAATAGACTACATATGTAACGTTAACTACATCATTTCAGAGCTCCATTTGCAGATTCTACATTTTATTCCACTCAAACTGCCCCCACCCCAAAGGAGACAGGCTGTTAATCCCTGTCCTCTGTGGGAAGCTTATGCTATGGCTGGCAAAATGTGAGAAAAAAAGGCTTTGTATTCCAGTTGCCATGTTAGCTGTGATACACACACATATACATTTCATCTCCAGTGTTGCTCTTCATTAATTCATTTTGGAATTTGTAATGCAGCATTTCAGCATAGTCTTAGGGAAGCTCAGAGCAGATTTTTCTAGATGTGCAATGTACTCACTTTGCACAGTGGAGTTTGCAGCTATAGTGAATAAGGGCATCTAAATTCGTACTCGTTAGGCTGAATCTTAAACTTTTGATAAGCCTTGCATGAAAACACATGCTCAGAACTTATCACGGAGACTCTGAGCCTCAGAGTACCGAGAGGAACAATTTATAGAGATTGGCTCTTTCCCTCTATCTATGTGATAATGAAACCCAAGTGTAACAAAAAAAGGAGAAAGTTCTAAATCACATGAATGAATGCAGGAAGGGACTCAGTCATAGAAAACACAATATTTTCATTTAATATCAATACTTTCTAGCAATGTTCAACTTGGGTATATCTTTCTTGGTGACAGTGAAGAGTCAGTGAAAACGACTGCTTGTTTCTGTGTAAAAATTGTGGTTAAAGAGACACATATCAGGAAAAGAGAATATAAAAGGCAAATGATTACCAAAGGGGTTGACAATTATATTAGAATATCAGCACTTTGTATTTTGACACTCTAGAATGAAATCTAATTCACAAAATAAGGTTTGTTTAACTAGTTCTGTTTGAGCTTTGTTCCAGGAGAGATTGCTTTGTTTATGAATTTTTAAAAATTTATATAAAGATGAGAGGAATGTTAAGAAAAATTATTCAAAATAGATTTGTTCTTCTGACTACAGGAAAACTTTACATATATTAATGCTTTATATGACAATAATTTTTTCAGCTATAATAAATGCAGTTTTCTGAGGAAAAGCTTTTTTGTAAGACAGTATCTATGTATTTCTTCTGTAAAAATGAATAAAAGAGTCATCAATTATTTCCATCCTTCTCTAATCGTTCCCTAAAAGTTCACCTTTAGAAATTCCTTCAGTAGACAAAAAGGACACTTTTCTTTTCAGGTAAAACCTTTGTAATTTTTAAGTTAAAAAATGCTTTATTAATATGCAATTGCAACTTGATATGTTAAGCAAAGGAGAGACCATTCTGAAAAATCTTCTACCTTTTACCTACTTTTCCTCAGTTCTTAGGAGACTCAACAGTGAAATTATTATATTCAACAACATGATTCCCGAGACCTCAAAAAACATAAAAATACTTTTTTCTTCTTTTAAAATTATAAATGTCACAACAGTAGACACATGAAAAATTTTCATTTTAAAAGTGACATCAAACAATATGTAAAAACTCTGAGGCAGCCTTGAAAAATCTTAAGAGCCCATGAAATTAAATAACAACTTTCCAAAGGAAAATAAAAACTAGAAAACATGATTGTGAAACATTAAATTTTAAAAAACTACCAAGATTACTACACAATTATTTGAAGTTTTATTGAATCATTTTTACTTTCAGAATTTGTTTAATTTTCATACAAACAAGAAAAATGATGTGAATATTTGCACAAAAGTCACAGTTTTATGGGTCAAATTTCCTCTCTGAAAGTGTGTATTACCCCTGTTAATAGTAGCTGATCAACTTCATTTGCATCAATATCAGACAGAGACTCCTATAATTAAAAGTCATATACTTTTTTCTTTTGAAATGCTGCTTGGAAATTGGCAGAATTCCATACTGTACATACCTTATATCTATCCCTCTCATCTATCACTCTGCATTTCATATCAAATTGATTTTGACACATCATATTTGAATAAAACAGTGGTAGAACATGCATACTCATTTACACTTCAATATTAATTGTTACACTTTTTATGCACTAAATAATTGTTAAAAATGCATGAGAATTAAGTCAAATTAGCCAAATATACATCATAAAAAAAGTATTTCCCTATATTATGCATTGCTATATATCAATATATATAGTAAGATGTAAGCTATTTATTATAGAGAAATGATTTATATCTCTATGTAAAATCTTTTACATAAATGTTTTCCCCAGTCTAGTAAAGCAGAATAAACTTTCATTGAGCTTAGATCAGAGCTTAGAAAATATGACTTGTCCTTTTCTATAACTGAAAAAAATGATTTTCTACGTTGAGCACCATTAGGTAAGAAGGTCAGATCTTGTGCACTACAAAGTCTACAAAGAGTTCAGGCAGACCCAAACCTTAGGCAGCAAGATTCTTTTTGGGGTCAGTGACCTTTAACTATTGGAAAACCTATGAGAAGTATTAGGCAGGGATCAAATCTGCAGGTGGCAGATACAGGCCAGGAAGGCAGTTCCTAGGGGTGGAGGAAAAGGGGGTCGGGGGGACGAACTGTAAGAAAAGGCAGCTAACAGCCACAAAGAGCAGGAACTTGAGGCTTTGAGGCATACACACCTGTGGAGCTGCAACTTTGTTATAAGAACACCTGTCAATCTTGTATATCAATCATCCAGTAACATCCCACACTTCCTGTAAGCCCTCCGCCGGACCAGGCCAATAAGAGGAAACCACCTGGGAGTCCTCGATGTCTTTCTCCACTCATGGAGACTGGCCCGTTCCTCTGTGAAACGTACTGTCACTTTGTATAGCTCCTTTTTTTTTTTTTTTGTACAATAAAAGCTGTTTATGTGGAATTGCATCCTGTCTGTGGTCACTCGGTCTCACCAGCCCTGCTTGTGAATTTTCCAAGCAAGGAGACAAAGAACCAGAACAACAGTCCACCAAGAGGCCAGACCTGACAGAAGAGGTGAAGAATAATGAGATTAAAGTCAATTAACTTTCAATATAATCTCCCTTAAAAGTAGCTACATCACTACAGACATTATATACTTTTGTGGGTCAAAATCATGTTTCCCAAAAGAATGTGGTCAAAAAAAGTAAGAAAGAACTTCTCAGTTGGCCACCAATTTTCCTAATACTATCCAATCACAGGAGAAAAATGTCTTAGGACTTAAACAATTAGGTTGCTGTTAGCTTTAAAAGTGGTTTTGAATAGAAATTTGAAAATCCTTTAGAAACATACTACATGCTACACTGTTTATACCAGAATGCTATATTTTTTAATGTAGCAATAACATCTGAGCCAAGCAACTACAGAAGAGAAAAAAAATGCAAACTAATACTCTTTAAAGGAAAGTTGTATATGCATACAAGTGTTGAATGCATTAACTTAAAGACAAATAGTAATGCCTCACTTAGCTGGATGTCAAAGGACCTCAATTCAGGAGAACATTTTTATTCTTAAGACGTAAATGTAACAGGCACTTGATCTTACCAATGACCACAGACCAGTATACACTTTTTCTTAACAGCATTAAACAGAGTTCCTTGGCTGGGCGCGGTGGCTCACGCCTGTAATCCTAGCACTCTGGGAGGCCGAGGCGGGTGGATCGCTCGAGGTCAGGAGTTCGAGACCAGCCTGAGCAAGAGCGAGAACCCGTCTCTACTAAAAATAGAAAGAAATTATCTGGCCAACTAAAATATATATAGAAAAAATTAGCCAGGCATGGTGGCGCATGCCTGTAGTCCCAGCTGCCCGGGAGGCTGAGGCAGTAGGATCGCTTAAGCCCAGGAGTTTGAGTTTACTGTGAGCTAGGCTGATGCTACGGCACTCACTCTAGCCTGGGCAACAAAGTGAGACTCTTGTTTCAAAAAAAAAAAAAAAAAGTTCCTGTGTCTTTCCTTAGAGTTTATTAACTTTTCCACAATCCTCAAATAGTATTTCTCAATCTTGACAGTATTGGCATTTTGTCCCAAATAATTCTTTATTGTGGAGGTCTTCTTGTGCATTCTAAGAGGTTTAGCAGAATCCCTGACCTCTACTCACTAGATGCCAGTAACGTCTCTTCCACCACAAATTGTGACAATTAAAAATGTCACAGTTGCGAAGTGTTCCCTTGGGGGCAAAATCACTCCTGTTGAGAACTTCTGTTTCTGTTTTAAAGGGAAGATCAATAACTAAAGCAAGAAGCAATAGCTGACAGCTTTACAGTGAAGGAAAAGACTGAGAATTGAGACAGGACAGTGATAACAACTGATTGCATAGCATCGGGGGTAATTTAATATAGGGACTTCAATCACTCCACCAAGTGTGAGCAATACTATAATATATATGAATAGCAAATATTTTATTCTGGATAACATAGAGAGGCCCTACATTGAGCACATCCCTATGTTTGTGCCAAATAAGATAACTGATGTTCACTGCAGTGATCCCCAGTCATTAAGAAACTGTTAGAAGACTTTCTTCAGTGCACCCCATCAAAGAAGACAAAAAATATGTAACACATTTGAGGAAGATTTCCATCAAAAGATTAAACTTTTCAAAATTCATATCAAGTAATGTTTACCTGAAAAAAATGTCTCTGTGCTAATATGCATATTAGATTTTCCAAGACAAAGTTAACTAGAAATGTTTTCTTTCATTGGTAGCTCTTTCTTAATTTATGGATCAGGAAAGAGATATCACTCATCAAAGGGATGCCTTATTCCCTGGTAAAATCCTATTATATTATAACATGTGCCTAATTTGTCTCACAGGTCTTGTCAAAGATAAATTCTGCCAGCTCCTGCCTGGTCAGGGATGGCCATGAGAAATCTAGAGAGGGTGTCTGGGTAAGAAGAGGTTCTGGGGCCAGTTTCCAAAACCCAGGTCAAAGAAACTTAACGTGGAGAGAGTGTGCAACACAAAGTCAGTGTGCACAGTGGAAGAGGGAAACAGAGAGGGCCAAAGGAGCTGACTACGGCCAAATGACATAACAGAAAGCAAAAGAATCGTGGCAAGAGTCACAGTGGGGGAGGCTCAAGACCAGATGTGTCTACCTCAAAGTCTAATTTTGCAAGAAGTTTTGGAAATTCAACTTACCATAATTAAATAAATGAGCGAGCCCAATTCTAAAGTGTGAATGACAGTCTGCAACAGGATTATGGGAGCAAGAAAAGAGAGAGGACACATCTCCACCTTTTCATCTCATGTTCAATAGATCTCACTCCTCCCTGAGGTCAGGAGGAGAGACTTGGGATACGGAGATTCCAGTAGGAAGCAGTAAAGGGGATTGGAAGGAAGTCAATAATTATGTTCTCTATTCACCTGTGTGTTAGATATTAAAATCAATCAGCAAACGTACGGAGATAGACTTCAATTTGAAATCTATCTCAATCACTAGCTATGTCATTTTTGAGAAGTTAACTAACTTCTCTGATCCTCAGTTCTCATATAGGAAATAAGCACACATACTAAGTAAAACCCCAGTAAAATGAACATTCACATTTGCTCACACTACTGGTGATTAACTGTCAGTTTTCACCCAGTCCCCATTCTCAAATGCAGGTGGGCCAGACAGGACTGGGTTTGCATAAGTGATCACTTGTGGTCATCTAGGACTCTCTCAGGTCAGTATATTGTTACTTGTTCATAATATACATCTCGGTATCTTAAGTTTTATGCTTCTTGTGATAGAACAAACCAACTAAGGAGCATCATTTTCATTAATTTTGTAACAGTATAATCCTGCATTTTCTATGATTAAATTTTATAGACACATTTTTGGTATTACAGGGATGTTTTACAGTAGCTATCTTATAGGGCCAGGCAAGGCAGATCTAGTTTTGTGGGGCCTGTGGCTTATGCAATGCTTTGAGAAAAAAAATACAGGTATATACAAAATTATTAATATAATATTAGGTATGAAAGAGAATGCTCATTTAGAATAAAAAGAGAATTATATATTTTTTAATGAGAAATTTAAAAACAGGGCATTGGAAGGAGCCCTGGTAAGTGAATAGCCCTGAAACTTAAACTTTATTTGCTTCGTGGTATGTCTGCTTCTGGGGCTGGATGAGGATTAGAGAAGATCATGCATGAAAATACTTAATACTTGGTATTAAGAACTTATCTTCAGTAAATGTTAACATTATTATTATCATGAAAATAATCAATAATAGTGATTATCTAGCATGTAGCAAGTCACACGACACTCAAGGACTTGAGAGATTTGGGAGGAAGCTGAGATAATGGATCACAGCCATCCTATGTCCTGTTCTTTGTCCTCTCCCTGAGAAAGCTGCCCTCAGCAGCCCAGCATGAAGTACAAGGGGATGTTATACCCAGAAGCATGGAGTAAGGAAAGGGACCCCATCCTAACTGGCCTGAATAGCAGTCAACCTTGGGAAGCCAGATGTCAAAGCCAAATTGTCTCCTGGGCTATTAAAAACAAGAAATTGAAGATAGAACTCTTTTAAAGTGATAATAACCACAAATATAATTACAATACAATGTAGTCAGATATAGATATAGACATATAGATATAGATATATAAATAGAGATAGATGATTAGATAGAGTATAGAAGGACCAATAAAATAAAATGGGCAATTAATTTTGTCTAGTATCATTTGAGAAGGCTCATAGAGGAAGAGACATTTGAATAAAGTTCCAGGCAAGAGAAATGATGTGCAAAGGGAGACATGTATGAATAAGTGCGAACCACGTGAGAAAAGCAGTACCCTAGACTTGGCTACGGTGACAGAAGATGAACCTGCACAGGTAGTTAGAGGGGCAATGGCCTGCCATGTTAAGGCATTTGGCCTGAGGGAAACAGAGAGCTAATTAAGCACTGATGTTTTCAGCTTTGTGATAACAACTTTGCAGAAGTTGCGCAAGGGTCACTCCTAGAGGGATAAAGGTTACTGTTAGGGAGAGCACCCTTGTGTAAGGCTGTACAGGTTGCACACTGCACAACTCCATGAGAGTGCCATTCTCATGGACTACAGTGGGAACAATACTTCCTGGAGTTCTGTGCAACTTGCAAGACAAAAACCCACATGACGAACAATAAGCACAAGCAGATGCAAAGAGGATGAAGAGCAGATACCAGCACCAAGAAATATTTCTAAGAGGCAATTAGGAAGTATCGGAGACTGTACTTCTCTTTAGTTTCTCAGGTAGTTGTTCCTGCTTTAAGGAAATACAATTGAAGTTGGAGTCAACCTGAAAATAGAAGCCAATAAAATTTTAAAAGCACCTCAGGAAAGAATCACTTCTCCTTGGACTTCATGTTGACCAGATCATCGTCAGTGCTAAATAAATGTTCAGAATTAAGCACTGCAGCAGATGAGAAGCTGCAGATTCAGTATGTTTCACATTGAATGCTCAGGATACTTATGAGCACTTCCCCACCCAGACATTTCTCGCTTGGAAAAACAAAAACAAGACAAAATAAACAGACAAACGAAAACATCATTTGTTTCCATTTATAGGGAGTTCAGGAAAATAGCATTTGTCTTATTTTTCTCACCAGTTTCATTTACTACGGATTTATAGAACTCATGTTCACATCACTTTTAGAGTTCAAAGGAATCCATGGGTATAATAGAATGCCAAAGCACAGGAGGAAAGCGTCAAGTGTCTACAGACACTAACCATGCACAAAAACTATTCTGTCCATTTACATAAAACCGGAGTCTTCATCTTCTCTCCATCTATTTCTAGTCAACACTTACCTGGACTAAACTCTAACTAACAACAAAGCCCCGGAGCAATAATATGCCACTGGCCTGAGATTTTCTTATAACATTTAAATCAGAACAATTCTCTTATCTTCAACCATATCACCCAGACCTGAAATAAGACTAATCTGCTTATCTATACATCCCCAGCAAGTTCATGGCTCATGTTCTGTCATTTCTTCCTTATCAAACTCATTATCAACAACCAGAAAATAAAGTCAACTGCTTAAAAACATTGGTCTTTTCACCTCCTCTCTGTTCCTATCTTGTAGCCTTTATTTTCCTATCATCACATGGCTCCCTGATATTTAAAAGACCTAATAGACTTTGCTGTTTATATTGTAATCTCCTGGGAGCTTTTCAGAAATGCAAGATCTCAGGCTCCATCCCAGACCTACTGAATCAGAAGTCTGCGTATTAACAAGCTCCCAGACGACTGTGGTGCACAGTAAAGTTTGAGAAGTGCTGTTCTAATCTACTTCATGGTAAATGAAACTACCCAGGTCCCAGGCTGATTAGCTACTTTAGCAAAACCACTTCAAATACATATACATAACTAATAAACCAAATGGAGTGCACAAGTTTTCCAAACAAAAATAATTTGGCCAGAGGAAGTTTCAAATAAAAGGATGAGACAATGAGACACTCAGTGAAGGAAAAAGACCACCAAGATCATGGCAAAATGTAGACTCCAATTAGAAGCATTTAAGTTTCCAAGTGTTCAGGCTGATTCCAATAATTTAATTCCTGAAGACTGCCCACAACATGCAGAGAATTTGGTTCTTCTCGTTATTTGCACGAGTAAATACCTTCCAGAGAGGGCACTACTCACCTCATATTGTATTTGAAGATGATTATAGACAATCTCAGGTGGTTAAAGTCACTTAGCCTTCAGCCTTGTCCCTTACACACCACCTGAGGCAGGCTGTGCTCCTTGGAATGGGCCACCTTTGCCTTGCTGCTTAATTATTATATTAACATACTGAAGCTTCCCTTGAATTAGCTCTTCTCCGTGAGTGTGTTTATTCTATAGAAAAGCCCTTCAGTGATTTGCAATGAAGGTAATTTTTCTTGTCAGCTTACTTCAAAAATCCAATAAGTATAAATCCAATGCAATTTGAGTTTTGCCAACATTTTGCTTCCATTTCATTCTGTTTTGTTTCCTTTGCATCTTTTTTCCCCCAAGTGCAAAGCTTCATTTTCTGAATGCAAAGCAGGCTGCAACCTTTCCCAGAATACACAGTGCTATTTTCTGCTCTGGCTCCTGAGATGCCAGGCACCTTTGCCCACGGTGGGTAGAATCTGGCCTGCCTGGTACTGCTACGTCAGAGAGCGCTGTGAACTCTGGCCCATTTGGCAGAGGTTTGCAAGTTGACTAATTGCAAATTGATGGATGTCCATATCCATAAGCATAAAGCAAGTGAATAAAAGCTCTTTTGGAGCATTGCATATATAAAACTGCCATCCCCAAATTCACAGTCTTCCTTTTTCCTGTTCCGTAAGTCTAACTCTATGGGATGCTAGTAAGAGAATCTTGCTCAAAAAACAAAATAAAACAAGCAAACAAAAAAGAATGGAATATTCTGTGACATTCCAAGTTAACACTCACTTCTTCTCTGGTGAGAGTCCTTACAAATATTAAGTCCTGTTTCTAATTCCTTTAGCCACACCCTACAATGTGTCTAACTCTAAAATTTTAGCATATGGTAAGGACTGAAGTTACAGAATAAATGTTGGTTTAATTAGAGCTGCGTGCATGCGGTCATGATTATTTGTTGTTTAAGATTCAGGATTCAAGGGAAGAACTGCTCCCCCCACAGGCTGTAAGTTCAGCCAAAGCAGAAATCATATTTTATTCATGTTTGGAGGCCCCCTCTCACTAGCACTTAGGCTAGAGCTTAGTACCTGGTTCCTGCTCAAAGAAGCTGCTCAATTGTGAATCTCAACTTTGCATCAAGAGGCTCAAATTTCTTTTTAGCTATATCTAACATGAGAACAACAACAATAAAAAAATAGTAAAAGCAAAGACCTCTACCCCATCACCAAATTCAAGGTGCTAAGTATTAATAAATGAGGTATTTTAGTTCATTAACTTATGCTCACCCCATCCAAAAAAACTCCTAATTGATCCTTCCTCTGTAAAAACTTTTCTATAAATCCCTCTCTGTAAAAATGTCTCCTAAATGAACTATAATCTTAAGTTGATTTATTTTGTGGATTTTTCCTCTTCTCAGTGTTACAAGCCCAGCCCAGTGCCCCATCTAAGTGGGACAGTGCTTTAGATGTGCAATGTCATTTTTATGACTGAGGGCTACTGTCAAGTTAAACAAAATGACTTTTGTAATGCAAGATCTCAGGGGAGAAAGTAGAAGACAAATGAGCAGTGGCTACTGAACCACAATGCAACCTCATTTTAATCACAAGCATTCACCCCTCCATGTGCACAGCTGATAGGTTGGGAAGCGGACTCAGAACAGGTCAGTTCCAACCAAGTTCAAATAAAGCGGTGGCAGCTAGCGATATGGTGGTGCAGTTTGGTGGTTACAAACGTGGGCTTTGAACTCAGACAAGCCTGTGGTCCCTGAGTTATCTTGTGTAGCACTTAAGAATAAAACACAGAGGGAGATTAAGGACAGAACCCTCGGAGAGGGCTATTCCAATGAAGAGCAATAAAAGAATCAGCAACTAGATTCATCATGGACTTTGATCTTCTATCTGCAGGTTTCAAGTCTCACTTATTTTTTATTCCTATTTCAGTGCAATTGAACAATAATTGAGTGCCTACTTCGTGCCAGTCACTAAGGTCTCTGAGCTTCTCACAGTCTGGCGGGGGAAAAAGACACTAAACTTTAATAAGATAACTGCAAAGCAACAGGAAACAGGACAGAGAAGGCAGGGGTACAATGTGAGACAGATAAAGAGGCAGTAAATCTGACTATGAATAGAAGGGCATGTTGGAGGTGGGCCTTCAAGCACAGGAGGAGTTTGCTGGGCGCACAAGGAGAAAAATGAATTCTAAGTGGAAAAACTAAAAGCAGAGTCAGAGACAGCTTGGCAAGCTCCAAAAATCATAAAATATCCTGCTATATTCAGAACAGAGAGGGAAAGGAGACAAGGCCAAAAAGATAGAGATGGGATGAAGGCTTTTGCAGGAAATGCAAATGAATTTTGACTGTGTTTAAGGTGATGATATCAGTTTAAGTAAAACATTGATAGGACCATATCTATATTTGAGACGGTTGTATTTTTCCCCATAAGATCATTAAATTTAATAATGATGCCAAGTCATATATTTCCTCTGCAAGGTCTTTAATATTGGATCTCCCTCTTTTATTTATTTATTTTTGTGTGTTGCAAATACTGACATTAGTTCGGGCTTTCACTATCTCTGCATGTCTAGCATAACCTTCTGATAGATCACCAGGCTACCCATCTCTCTTCCTTGAATCCATTCTTTGCACAGAGGCCAGGTGAAGTTCAAACTTCAATGACTCCCTAGGTCTTAAATTGTGATTGCATTTTTTTCCCACAGTCACATGACAGCTCTACTTAGATAGATAGATAGATTTATATATCAAGAGATATATGTATATATACATAAGATATTATGAGATTGAGATATATATATATATATATATATATATATATATGTATCTCAAGAAGCACCAACCATGTGATTACCATAAAGACCACAAGTGGGAAAAAGAACCTAAAGAACCTGCCTACTGTTAGGGTCAGAAGCCTGTCCTCCTCCTGGATGAATTTGGAATTCCCAGTGAGCCTTGGATAAAATTAACTCCTCACCAAATATTCTATGTCTTCTCCAAAAAGGCCTCAGCCATCTTCTTTGGGGCTTTTTTTTTTTCTTTTTTGCTTTTACGTTTTGTTTTATTTTATTGCTTTCTTTAGAGTTGGAGGTTTATTTGTAACTGTGTGCACGTACTTTATTTAATTTTAATTTCAGAATATTATGGGGGTATGAACATTTAGGTTATATATATTGCCTTTGCACAGCCTGAGTCAGAGCTACAAGTGTGCCCATCCCCCAGACAGTGCTCACCGCACCCATTAGGTGTGAATATATCCATCCCTCCACCCCTCTCACCAGCCCGACTCCCAATGAATGTTACTTCCATATGTGCACATAAGTGTTGATCAATTAGTACCAATTTGATGGTGAGTATATGTGGTGCTTTGTTTTTCCGTTCTTGTGATACTTCACTTAGCGAAATTTCTAGCTCCATCCAGGATAATACAAGAGATGTTATTTTGTGGCTGAGTAGAACTCCATAGCATACATATACCACATTTTATAAATCCAATCATGGATTGAAGGGCACTTGGGTTGTTTCCATATCTTTGCAATTGTGAATTGTGCTTCTATAAACATTCTAGTGCAGATGTCTTTATTGTAGAATGTCTTTTTTTCCTTTGGGTAGATGCCCAGTAGTGGATTGCTGGATCAAATGGTAGTTCTACTTTTAGTTCTTTGAGGTATCTTCGTATTACTTTCCACAGAGGTTGTACTAGTTTGCAGTCCCACCAGCAGTGTATGAATGTTCCTATCTCTCTGCATCCCTACCAACATTTGTTGTTTTGGGAATTTTTGATAAAAGCCAATCTGACTGGAGTTAAGTGATATTGTAGTTTTGATTTGCATTTCCCTGATGATTAGAGATGTTGAATATTTTTTCATATGTTTCTTGGCCATTAGTCTATCTTCTTTTGAAAAGTTTCTGTTCATGTCCTTTGTCCACTTTTTAATGGGGTTGTTTGATTTTTTCTTGCTGATTTTCCTGATTTTTCTTGCTGATTCTAGTTATCAGCCCTTTATCAGACATATAGCATGCAAACATTTTCTCCCATTCTGTAGGATGTCTATTTGCTCTAGTGCTCATTTCTTTGGCTGTGCAGAAGCTTTTTAATTTGATCAAGTCCCATTTATTTATTTTTGTTGATGCTCCGATTGCTTTGGGGTTTTCTTCATAAATTATTTGTCTAGGCCAATGTCTAGAAGAGTATTTCCAACATTTTCTTCTAGAATTCTTATGGTTTTATGCCTTAGGTTTAAGTCTGTGATCCATCATGAGTTGATTTTTCTGAGAGGTGAGAGGTACAGATCCTGTTTCAGTCTTCTACATGTGGCTATCCAATGTTCCCAGCACCATTTATTGAATAGGGATGATTTTTCCCAGTGTATGTTTTTGTCTGCTTTGTCAAGGATCAGATGACTATATGAGAATGGTTTTATATCTGGGTTCTCAGTCCTGTTCTGTTGTGCCAGTACCATGCTGTTTTGGTTACTATAGCATTGTAGTATTTCTTAAAGTCTGGTAAACTGATGTCTCGCAATTTGTTTTTGTTTTCTTTTTTGCTTATGGTTGCTTTAGCTATACGGGGTCTTCTCTGCTTCCACATGAAGCATGGAATTATTTCTTCTACATTAGTGAAAAATGATATTGGTATTTTAAGAGAGAGTGCATTGAATCTGTAGATCACTTTGGGTAGTATAGACATTTTAACAATGTTGATTCTGCCAATCCATGAGCATGGCATAGTTTTCCATCTGTTTACATCCTCTGCTGTTTCCTTCCTTAGTGTTTCATAGTTCTCCCTGTAGAGGTCTTTCACCTCCTTAGTTAAATATATTCCTAGGTATTTTGTTTTCTTTGTTGCTATTGCGAAAGGCATTGAGTCTTTGATTTGATTCTCAGTTTAACTGCTATTGATATATATAAATGCTACTGATTTGTGTACATTGATTTTGTAACCTGAGACTTTGCTAAACTTATTTATCAATTCCAGTACTTTCTTGGCAGAGTTTTGGGGATTTTCTAGATATAAGGTCATATCATCATCAAATGCCAATAGTTTGAACTCTTATGCCCCATTTGGATGCCCTTGATTTCCTTCTCTTGTCTGATTGCTCTGGCTAGGACTTCCAGTACTGAGTTGAATAGAAGTGGTGATAGAGGACAACCTTGTCTGGTTCCACTTATAAGCAGAAATGCTTTCAATTTTTCCCTATCCAGTATGATGTTGGCTGTGGGTTTGTTGGATATGGCTTTTATCATTTTGAGTAAGTCCTGTCTATGCCTATTTTGTTAAGCATTCTTATCATAAAAGGGTGCTGAATTTTATCAAATTATTTTTTTCTTATGTCTATTGAGAGGATCATATGTTCTTTGTTTTTACTTCTGTTTATGTGGTGAATTACATTTATAGATTTGTATATGTTGAACCATCCCTGCATCTCTGGGATGAAGCCCACTAGGTTGTCATGGATTACTTTTTTGAGGAGCAGCTGAATTAGATTTGCTAGGATTTTATTGAGAATTTTTTTATCTATATTCATAAGGAATATTAGCCTATAGTTTTCATTTTTTATTGACTCTTTTCCTGGTTTTGGTATGAGGGTGATGTTGGCTTTGTAAAACGTGTTGAAGAGGATTCCTTTCTTCTCAATATTGTGGAATAATTTCTGCAGGATTGGCACCAGTTCTTCTTTGTAGGTCTGGTAGAATTAGGGTGTGAAATCATCTGGTCCGGGACCTTTTTTTTTTTTTTTTTAGGAAGTTCTTTTTTTTATTGCTGCTTCAATTTCGGTACTTGATATTGGTCTGTTCAGGAGTTCTAGTTCTTTCTGATTGAGCTTAGGAAGGTTGTGTGTTTCTATGGACTTGTCTATTTTCTCCATGTTTTCAAGTTTATGTGCATAGAGATTTTCATAGTATTCAGAGGTGATATTTTGTATTTCTGTGGTATCAATTGTAACATCTCCTTTCTTATTCCTGATTGAGTTTCTTAGAGCCCTTTCTTTTCTGCTTCTGGTTAATGTAGGAAGAGGCATGTAATTTTGTTTGTCTTTTCAAAGAACCAGCTTTTTGTTTCATTAATCATTCATATAGTTCTTTTGAGTTCTTTTATTATATGTTTCATTTAGTTCTTCTCAGATCTTAGCTATTTCTTTCCATCTGCCGGGTTTGGGATTGGTTTGTTCTTCTTTTTCCAGTTCTTTTAGTTGATTCATTAGATTATTGATTTGTGATCTTTCCATCTTTTGGCTGTAGGCATTTAAGGATATGAATTTTCCTCTCAGGACTGACTTAGCTGTGTCCCACAGATTTTGATAACTTGTATTCCCTTTATCATTTAATTCAAATAATCTTTTGATTTCTCTCTTAATTTCTTCCTTTACCTAACAATCATTCAGCAGTAGGTTGTTTAGTTTCCATGACTTTGTGTAGAGATGAGTGTTTCTGTTGGAGTTAATTTCTAATTTTATTCCACTGTAGTCTGAGAAGATGCATGGTATAATTTCTACTTTTTTAAATTTGTTGAGACATGTTTTTTGGCCTACGATGTGGTCAATCTCAGAGAATGTCCCATGAGCTGATGAGAAGAATGTGTATTCAGTCAATTGAGGGTAGAAACTTCTATAAATGTTTATTAGGTCCATTTGTTCTAAAGTTCTGTTTAAGTTCATTTTTTCTTTGTTTATTTTCTGTTTGGAAGATTTGTCCTGTTCTGTCAGTAGGGTGTTGAAGTCCCTGGCTACTACAGTCCTGTTGTTTATCATTTTGTTTAGATCAAGTATAATTTGCTTTATGAACCTGGTGCACCTGTGTTGGATACATAAATATTTAGAATTGTTGTGTTTTCTTGTTGAGAAGTTCCCTTTACCATTATATAATGACCATTTTTGTCTTTCATTACTTTTGATGATTTTAAGACTAAGTTATCTGATATGAGAACTGCTACACCAGCTTTCTTTTGGTTTCCATTTGCATGGAATATTGTTTTCCATCCCTTTGCCTTGAGTCTGAAAGAGTCCCTGTGGGTTAGATGTGTTTCCTGAAGACAGCAGATACTTGGCTTGTGTATATTTATCCATTCAGCCAGTCTATGTCACTTCAATGGGCAGTTCAAGCCATTCACATTTATTGAAAGAATTGATAAGTGAGGTAGGTTTCTGTTCATCCTGTTGAGTAGAACTTTGTTGCTTTGTTTTATGTCTTCAGCCATTGTGGTATCTGGCCTTTGACCTTTAGCTTTTGGATGATTTTACACTGGTGAGTGTCTATTGTGCTTATCCATGTGTAATGCAGTTCTGAGTACTTCCTGCAGGGGAGGTCTTATTTTGACAAATTTCCTTTATGTTTGCTTGTCTGAGAAAGACTTATTTCCCCCTCATATATGAAACTTACTTTTGTAGGATACGAAATTCTGGGCTGGGCATTATTCTGTTTGAGAAGACTGAGAATGGGGCCCCAGTCCCTTCCAGCTTGTGAAGTCTCAGTTGAGAAGTCTGCAGTTAGTCTGATGGGTTTTCCTTTGTAAGTTACCTGCTGCTTTTGCCATACGGATCATAGGAGGGCCTCTTTCATGTTTATTTTGGCCAGTCTGATGACTATGTGTCATGGTGTTTTCCTCTTTGCAGTGAATCTCCCAGAAGTCTTTTGAGCTTCTTGTACCTGGATATCTAGATTTCTAGCAAGGCCAGGGAAATTTTCCTCCATTATTCCCTAAAATAGATGATTCAACCCTTGTATATTTTCTTCATCACCCTCAGGGATCCCTATGATTCTTATATTAGGCTTCTTCACATAATTCCATATGTCTTGTAGGCTTTGCTCTTTTATCTTATTTCTCTGCTCTATCTCTGTGACTGACTTGTTGAATTGAAAGGTGTTGTCTTCAAGCTCTGAGATTCTTTCTTCTGCTTAATCTAACCTATTCTTTCCACTGTGTTTTTTAATTCCTTGAATGAAATTTTTATCTCCAGAAGTTCTGTTTGATTTTTCTTTAATATTCCAATTTCTTTAGTGAATTTTTCATTCATTTCCTGCATTGTTTTTGTGGTTTCTATGTGTTGGGTTTCCATTTTATCTTGCATTTCATTGAGCTTCTTTACAATCCATGTTCAAAATTCTTCATCTATCATTTCAATGTTCTGATTTTGGTTGGTATCCATTGCTAGTGAGTTGGTGTTCCCTTTTGAGGGTGTTCTTTCACTTTGATTCTTCATACTTCCAAAGTTGTTTCGCTGATTCCTTCTCACCTGGAGTAGCTGAGTACCTTTGGATTTCCTTTTGTTTAGATAATGACACACCCAGTTTAATCTCTGAGCCAGTAGGTGGTGCTTGAGGGTGAGAATCCACCCCACCCTGTATGATGAGTCAGTACATGCAGTAAGAGGGAGTGCAAATTGACCTCCCTGTCAGTAGGTGGCACTTACTGGGAAGAACAATCTGCAATGTTGTTTTTGGGTCCTGTGACCAGCTCTAGTTCCTCAGGAGAAGCCCTCTAATGTCCCAGTTGGTTGGGATGGGAGGGCCCGAAACTTCCAAGTGTGTCCTTTTTCTCCACCTCAGCAGGGAGGGGTTGGGAGTGAGGGTGGGTGTGGCTGGGTTGGGTGAGCCTACCCTCAAGCTCCACAAATGTTTTGAGCAGGGGTCAAAGGTCTGTTCACTGCCTTTGGGAAAAGCTGCCAGGGAAGGGTTTAAGTGGCCCCATTCAACCAAAAAGTCTGCATGTGGAGGTGGGGCTGTCTGAGACTCGCAGTCTGGCAGTCTGGAGCAGGCTTTGCTCCTTTCCACCCTACCCTATTCCATGGTTTCTTCCAGGCCTCTGACAGTAGGAAGGACCTCAAGCTAGCTGAGCTCCTCCACGACTGTGATGCAGGCTGGGAGGTTCCCTGCCCAGGATCCTGGCCTGAGCTGGAAGCGCAGTGCTCCTGTAGCAGGAAGGGTGCCCAGCAAGCATGCCACACCTAGGACCCACTCTGCACTCTCACCCCTGATCTGCCCTTGCAGGCACCCTGTCTGCAAGAAGCACTCTGCTAGCTGGCGGCAGCAGTCTCTGGACTTCTTTCCACAGAAGGTGTCTCCAGCAGCTTGGGAGCCCAGCAACAGTATGAGCTGCGAGGGAGGGGGATAATAGCCAATCCACCTACCCTTCTCACTGGTCTCGGAGCCTCTCAGGGCTTAATCCCTTTCTCCTTCCAGTGCTTCTCTGCAACCTCTTCCCATGAGTCTCCTGTAGGTTCAGGTACCCTTCCTTCAGACACTCATCCTATCTATGTTTGTCTGTCTCTTTTTTCTCTTTCATCTAAAATTTCTCCTTCTTATAGAGACTCTCTGGCTTGTGGTGTCTGGTCTGCCATCTTGTCATCTTCTTTGGGCCTTTTTTCTTTTTATTCATCCATTTGGACCACATGCTATTAACAAACACACCCATAATTTCTCAGCCTCACATCTTTTTAAACACTGTCCCCAAGAAGAGGAATGCTTGCATCTTACACACTTACACCACCTGTAAAAATGTTATTCAACCTTCAGGACTTAGCTACCATCCACATGGTAGCATACCATCCATCCACTCGTCTAGTTGTAATCACCTCTTCCATACACATATTGGAAATACTCAAAAAACTTTGTCCTTCACTTACCTTATTTATTTGTAGTATAGTCATTGGTGAATACCTTGATGGCACAGGCTGTTTTTTCCCATTACTGTATTCTCTGGAAATTTACCAATAATGTGTTTGACAAACAATAACTATTAATTTCTATCATAACTGCTACTTGGGATTTGTGTTAGATATCTCTCTCTATCTAACAAATTACCCTAAAACTCAGAAACTTTCAACCACGAGAATTTTATTATCTCACACAATTTCTGAGGATCTGAATTATGGGAGCAACTTTACTGGTGGTTCTGACTCAGTCTCTCATGAGGACTGTAGGCAGTACTGCAGTCATCAGAAGATGCAATGAGGCCTGAAAGGTCTGCCTCCAAGTAGATCCACATGGCTGCTGGCAGAGCCTTGAGTTTCTCCCTGGCTCTTGGCTGGAGGCCTCAGTTAAGTATTATGTGGGCCTCTCTCTAAGGCTATTCCTGACCTAGAAAATTACTTTCCCTACAGTCAGTGAATCAAGAGAGAAAACAGATTGAGAGAGATCAAGACAGAAACTCCAATGTCTTTTATAACTTACCCTCAAAAGTCAGATACCATCACTTCTATAGTATTCTGTTGGTCAGATTAATGCTGGTATTATGTGAGAGGGGAATGCACAAAGGTATGAATACCAGGAGTGGGGGTTACTGGAGCCATATTGGAAACTGGCTACCATAGACAGCTTTATACCATAGAAAACGGTCAATTCAACCTTTGACCAGATGGGAGAATAACACTATCTTGATATTCTTCATGTTTGAACAGGATCATATTTCTCACAATGACTTTAAAAAAATAATTTAATAGGAATAAATTAATGACTGGGATTATTTTATTTTTTAACAAGCAAAAAGTTTCAATAGATGTGTTATAAATTGTTCAACAATCAATCTTAATGATGAGTAGCATGAACTCTTTTTACATCTCACCAAAGAAAACATATTAATACATTTTAAGTTAATTTCAAAGTCCTTAGCTTAGGCTAGCACATCCCAATAGAAATTTCTGCATTGGTAGAAATGTTCCTTATCTGCATTATCAAAAAGAGTACTCATTAGCTACATGTGGCTATTAAGAACTTAAAATATGGCTGGTGTGATTAAGGAAATAAATTTTTAACTTTATTTCATTTTAATTAATTCAAATTTAATCTTAAACAGCCTCATGTGGCCAGAGGTTACCATATTGGACAGGGAGGGCCTAGATTAACATTTACTCCTTACTTTGTTTTGATATAGATGTGAAACATAGATTTTGTTTTTTTAATGATGTCTTGGGACAAATAATGAAACTTTAGGGTCAGATTAGTTGGATTCTAATCCGGGTTCTTTATTTACAAGTGATTTGAATTTGGGAATTGTACTTCACTTTTCTTTTCTTTTTTTTTTTCAGGTCCAAGCACTTACAGACAGATGTTCTTCACTTTTCTTTGCCCCAATTTTCCCATTGGCAAAATAAAAGTACTTACCTCTATAGGATTATGGTAAGGATTAGTGCTTTACACATAATAAATGTAATAAATATTACCTGTAATTATTATTCATGAACATATAATCTTTAATACCTTGTTATTCTTTGTTAACAGATGAAGTCTCCAAAACTAAGTATTATTTAGCTTAATATGAATAACTGTATAACAATCTCATAACAAAGAATAATGTAGTTAGCCTAACTAGTACATTTCCTACATAGCTTCAGAAGAGTTTTCCTTGAAAGCGGGCAAGCCATTAGCTGCAAAATCTTTTCTTCTTTCAGTTTTACATCAAAGTTTTTATTGCTTTGTTTGGGGGCTATTTTTGCAATATTTCCACCATAACTTTGATGATCATTATCATGAAAAAGATCAGGAGAGTGGTGTTAACTAAATTTATAATGTTTGCAATTGTTCATTTACAGTAATTGTTACTTGAAAGATGAGAAAAATGTGGCCTTGTTACAAAGGAACAATCCCCTACCTGTGAATATGAAGATATTTTATTTGCACAGGCTATGTAATAAACATTATTAGTCTCTGGGAGAATACGTGTAGTTTAGTTGCTGGCATTAAAAGTAGAGCAGTCCTTTCAATTAACATAGATCGAGATAAATCCAGAGTAAATATATATTATATAAAGGAAAATGATTATAATGTTTACTATAAAATGGCATACAGGACCATGACTTTTCTATGCTTCTATCATTACACACACACACACACACACACACACACACACACACGCTATTTTAAATCAGGGGACTGACTGAGCACTATAGAGTATATTTGAGTTATATGTTTTCCTTTCACAATGCATTATTGATCCACTCTCATTATAGTTTATATTCTTCCTCAAGGGAAACTAAGAACTTCTTTATCAATTTGGTCAAAGTTTTTATGATTACCCTTTGTCTGACTTATAATGTAGCATAATATATTCTAACACATCAATCCATAGTATTATCCCCATCTCTGTTTTAAATATCATGCGTCCTCATACCATGATTCAATTTAAAGAATCTTTCAAAAGATCAATCTAAATAAGTAACAAGTTAGCTTTCAGGCAAACAAATAAATTTGCATTGTTTTATATTCATCATAAATATTTCACTTAATTACTGAAGTACCTTGTTTAGCAACACAAAACAACATTATAAATTAATCAGCACTGTCCCTGCTGATTTTTTAGAAGTTCTGTGGAATGTAAAAGCCAAAAGTAAAGCAGGCTGCAAAGCCCAACCAAAGCATACATCATATGCAAATACTAAAGTCCACAAACATGTCACAGTGTCATTTGTAAGGTATATTTTGAACCACCAAGATTTTGTCTTTTATCAGATGTTGCCCTGTTTATTTTCAAATTCAAGTTCAAAGAAACCCTCCCCCCTTTTTTATCTTTTGCTTTATACAATAGAAGACAAAAACTTGTTATCTTGAAATTGATTAAAGGAGGTATTTTTCTCTCATTGCAGAATAATAAAATTATTACATTAGTAAAATGTAACAACATATTTTCGAAGATATGGAAAATCATCAACAGTGTAAAACCAATGTATTCTCAATATGTAAGTGTTGCAGATTTCAGCATTTAATGTCAACATTTTAAATACATTTAATATTATTCAAAAGCAAAGGTAACACATTTTTACCTTAACTAATTATAACTTTATAAGACTTTTTGCTTAAATTATTACTTCCAAAGAAATGATAATTTATAATGTTTCCAAGTGGCAGTAACATAGCCTTGGAGAAAATAGGAAAAGTTCATAATTTCTGAGCATAAACCTAAAACAGCAAGGTGTCCATATTTTATTAAAGTACAGCCATAATATTTTGTGAAAAATGAATTTAAATGTAATTCCTACAGAATGTGATATAAATATCAAATTAGTTCCCAATTCTTAATGCTTAAGCCCATTTTAAATTTTTAAATGCATCATTATAGAAGTACTATTTAGGTTTTTTTCCAAATGATCTTAATTATATATAATATCATTATAAAATACTTGAGCTTTTTCATTACTAGACATTAAAGTATCTGCTAATTCGTTACTGAAATCCCTACTAAAGCAAGTTGTTTGCCTTCTTGGTGAACTAACAACAGCCTGAAGAAATTAGTGCTTAGAAGAAAAAGTCAAGAAAAACAAAAATATTTTGTTTGACCAAGTAAAAAGCATCAAAAATGGTTTGGTTTAAATAATGCACTAATTCGTAAATTAGGTCTGATTCTGCCTGATTTAAACAGCTGGGATTTTTTTCTGAGTATTTGAGAAATCAACTGAAATCCCTCTGCGTGCATGGTATCTTCAACATGCCTTTTTTGGCAGTACTGGTGAATGCTTTATAAGGGACTATGGTAAAAAACAATGCTAGTTAACATGAAAAAAAATTAAAATATGGATATTTTGTATAATTTGTACATGCATTAGAAGTGAGTATATGTGCAACATTTGAATGAAACTAAGAAGCAAATTATAATCTCTGTTTTGAATTGAGGACTAAAAATAATAGCACAACACATGCATAGGAACTCCCGGCTACACATTTCAACCTCTGGAAACAAGAAAGAGTCAATTGATAAAGTTTAACTGCAGTTTCATGGTAGTCCTCCCAGTGGACCACTGGGTAGTCATCATGCTGACAGTTTCAGAATCATCTTTCCTAGGCATACATGGAGAAAGAAAATTGGATAAGTGGCCAATTCATTAAATTAACACATCCTCAGTTTTTTAAGCAGACACTATGCTGTTCACTCAGAAATATCAGAACATTCTCAGTGTTCATATCACCTGACCTCTAAATCTTTATCCTGCCACGTTGTGTCTTTGGGTCTGTGGCTTCTGTTCTATCCAAGGCTTGTGTGAGGCTGCTCCGTGAAACCTAAGTCATTCTGCTCTGACTTTTCTCAATTTGAGGTAGCTATTACCCTTCCAGTTGTTTGCAGAACATAATAGCTGGCCCTAACAAGAACACTGAAATTGAGAAAGAGAGAGAGAGGAGGAGAGAGAAAGAGAATGAGAAGACTAAATAAGAAGTTAGATATATATTTATGCTAATGACTGAGATAAGAGGCCTTTTAGACTATCACTGCTATAAAATATAAATTGATACCAGTAAAATTTTATAACACTACTTAATTTTAAAATGTTTTCCATGTTACTGGACTATAGTCTAACCTAAATATTATCACTGACAGACATATTAAGCAATGACTGGCAAACAAGATTAGTAACAATCCTGAAGGGTAACTAGGCCAATGATTGGGATATCATTTTGACTATAAGGAGAAATTGTATGCTATTTTTCTCTGAAAAAGGTAAACAATGAAATATATGTTATAAAAATATTTATTAAATACCTGGAAGTATATGTTGTTTTATACTATTTAGAGGATATTGGACAGATTTTTCTACCTTTTTCTTAAATAAATAAATAATAAATATCCAGCTTAAAATGGAACTTAAAATGGAAACATATATGTTGCTAAAATCAGGTATGTATACGATGGGGTACTCCATACTTCCTGTTCTTTCTCCCTTTTAACATCTTTGAACCTTCACCTAGCTCCTTGGTCCACATGTGATTTCTGGCTCAATGAGAGAGCATGATCAGCTGATCCCAACACTGAGCAAGGCTCTACAACTTCACCTGGATTCTCACAGCTGCTCAGAAAGCTCTTCTATACTTCTGTTAATAATAACAGTCCCTCGGTGGCTTTCCAAACCATCTCCCTCCTCTTCAATCTTCAACCCGTCTTTACATTACTTCATTCTCCTTATTCTGACTTCATTTCTTTTTTTACTGAGAAGAATAATGCAATGAGATATATGTTCTTAAATTCCATTCCCTCCATCTCAAAACTACCACTGCATTACCATTGCTCTCTGGCCTTCATCCTTCCATTTTTAGGGGAAAATACATAAAATGTTTTTCAAAATTTAATTCTCTCTCTTGTGCTTCTTATCCTATTTGATCTGACATCTTTTATTCATTCATTCAATCAGTCGCTTGCTTTGTCAGTCAACAAATATATGTAGTATATATGTAGTATGAAGCCAGAGGTGGATTCTAATACCTCATCTGTAATTTTGTAGCTACCCAAGCATAGGCAAGTTTCTTAATCTCTCTGTCATTCACTTTGCTCAGCTGTAAAGTCAGCAATATCTTCTTCATGTACCAGTTTGAAGATAAAATGAGAAATGGCAGATTAAGCATTTAACACTGTGCTTAGTACATAATAATCTTTGTGGCTAGCAAAATGGTAGGTTCTAGGGGTATATAGTTGAAAAATATGGTCCTCAAGGAGATACACATACACACACACACACACACACACACACACACAAAAGTATATGTACATATACAATGGCTGTCTGGAAAGTATCCAGTCATGAAGTATGTTCTCATTATATTAACAGTGGCTGGATACTTTCTGGAAAGCCCTTTTATATATATATATATATACACACACACACACATATACATACACACATATATATGCATACACACACGCACCTCCTGAAAGTTTGAATAATGCAATATATAACACAGAGTAGAAATAAGTTGTATAATTATTATAAATGAAGAGTAATATTTACCCCTATATGCAGATTTTATGATTACATAACTGGAAAATCCATAAAATCTATAAATTTAGAATTTTAATTAATAAAAGCTAAGTTGAGAGCCTATGTGCGTTACATTTACAAAATCTAATGTTTCTATATTATGTAGTGACCATTCAGAGGCTAAAAAGATTTTATTCATAATCACTACAAAATATAATATAAAATATATAGGAAAAAACTTGACATGAAAAATATGAGACATATATATAAAAAAAAATCAAGGTTTGCCAAAGGATATAAGAGTTTGGAATAAATCGAAAGACAGGTCCCCTTACCTGAATATTATAATAATCAAGATATCCTAAATTCAGAATAAAATACCAATGGGATTTGTTTCGTATTTCAAAAGATTCCAAAATGCATCTGAAAGGGTATATAGGCGAGAATAGAACTGGAAATTTGAAAAATACAGGCATGTGAAGGAAAACTTAAAGATATCGTAGAAGCACAAGAACTAAAATGGCATGTAACTATCCCCCAAATCAGCAGATGTAAAATGGAATACAAAAAATAGCTCAGGCGCAAATCATAATTCATACACAAAAGTATAGAAGGCAAGAAAGGTGATCTAATTGATCAGCAGTAAAATATTATTTACTAATTAATTTGTTATTTGGAACTTTTAAAACTCAATTATATATTTATCCTATAAATCAGCAGTCCCTAACCTTTTGGGCACCAGGGACCAGTTTCATGAAAGACAATTTTTCCACAGATGCATGGGGGGCGAGGGAGCTCAGGCGGTGATGCAACGGATGGGGAGCTGCTGCAATACAGATGAAGCTTTGCGGGCTAGCGGGTGGCTCACCTCCTGCTGTACGATCCCCCCACCCCACCCTGTTTCCTAAGTTATATGGAAGACAATTTTTCCAGAGCCCGGGGTCGGGGGTGTAGGAAGCCCTGACACGTGGTTTGGTTCCTAACAGGCCAGGCATTGGGGACTGCAGCTATAAATAGAATTGACCATAAAACACTACAAGAAAATTCTCACATCAAGTATTTCATATCAAATAACACAAATAAAAGCCAAACAGTAGGCTCTGAAAATATTTTAGACAGATTTATTTTGATCCTAGTATGTAAATCCCTTGTGCGAATCAGTAAGTAAAACCTAAAAACCTGATTACAAGAACAATCCAGTCACAAAAGGAGTACAAAGTGCTAATAAGAATATGAAAAACAATGTACAGCCTTATTACTTATAAAAGAAAAGGAACTGTAAGATGCCCTTTCTACCTGTCAAATTAGAAAGAACTAGAGTAACATAATATTCCGTGTTTATTAGGGTTTAGTTAAGCTAATGCTCGGCTGTTTGGAAGGTAAGTTAGTACATGTTTTTATTTGTTCATTGATCTATCCATTCAACAAATATTTCATGAGCATTTACTCTTTGTAAAGAACCATTTTGGGTAAGTGGAAAGTCGGTATGAAAGATGTTTTAAATATTTTTCTTTTTTTTATTCTATAAATTACTTCTAGCAATTATAATCATAAAGAAATAAGCAATGGTGAGAAAAATGTACATGTAAAAAGAAATTTATTGTAGCTTAATAACAAAAAATTCAGACAGATCTAAAAGCCCAAAACTAAGAATGATTAAATGTTGATATCTCCATATAGTAGTTTGTACATTATTTATGAATAATTAAATGTTTCAAGAATATTAAGAACCTAAACATAATTAATGGCTGAATATTGCATATAGTATAACCACAGTTTTATGATACACATGCACACACACACCCCCCCCCCCAAAGATTAAGGCAGGTTGTCACTGGATGGAAAATAACAGGTTGTTTTTATTTTCTTTTTTTATACTTTTCTGTGTCTTTTTTAATGAGAAATTTATTACTTCTATTATCAAAAGATGATGCTATGCTATAATAAGGAAAGATATTCCCCTGAAACTATGCACAAACCTCAAAGGCAGTTTTTGGACTCTATCGTTATCTCTTCTCTCCTGGATTTTTAATCTTGCCTCTGCTCACAAATGAACTCAGGTCTCTCCAATTTAAAAATTACTTTCTCCTGTTCCTTTGGGGTAGCCTATATTTTCCCCACCTGTTACTGCCAAATTTCTTGAAAAAAAACTGTCAACCTTTCTTTTCTCACTTTGTCATTATCCATGCATCCTTTTCAAAATGGGCTTTCACTCCAGTACTTTTCACTCCAATTAATGGGCTCTGTGTCAGATCACTGATAAATCCATTCAGATTCAATTTTCTCCAACCTCATTAGACTCCTTGCTCTGTCTGCATTGTTTGACTTTGGTTATCTTTTGATAGTTTCCTAATCAATATTTACTTCATTGGTTCTACTTTCTCCTCCCACTCTTTAAATAGATGATTTTCTTAATATTCTATTTAATATCTTGAGCCGCCTTCTCTTTTGACTTTCTAAACTCTTTTCCTTGAAAATGTCATTCACTTTCACATATTCAATTATTACCTCTCTGCGTATAACTCATAAATCTCCAGTTTTCATGCCGATTCTCCCTTGAACCATACTCGCGCGTTTTTTTCAGCTGCATGCTAGAGATTGCCACCTGGATGTTGTCCAGACATCTCAAACACACATCCAAAATCAAAATATCCACTTTACCCTTAAAATTTCTTTCCTTCTATGACTTTCCTATTTCTATTTATTTTTTCCCACAATTTTTGTGCATGCCAACCTCAAAATTTTGGACTGCATCTTTGTCTTCTACCTCTCATCCAGTTGGTTGTGCAAAGTCTGTCAATCTTTTTTCTCATAGCTTTTTATTTTCTTTCTCATTCTTTCCAACTCAGATATAACCACCCTTACCTTGTGAAATTTAGTCTGCTTCCATAGGAGTAAAACTCTGGTCTAACTTCTTCCACATTCCATATGCCCAAAATGTGGCCAGATGAATCTTCGTATACCACCACTATGATTTTATCACTACCTGCTCAAATGGCTACCAGCTGTCCCTCAAATTAAGAGAATGCTCTTTACTCTGGCATTTGAGATCCTCTTTAATGCAGTCCTGGCCTTCTTTTTTCACTACCACTGTACAGATATTCTATGCTCTAAGATGGACCATTTTCTATGTATGGATTGAACTTTCTGAAACTGATAAAAACTTCCTAAAGGCCCAGAAAAATTATCACCATCACAGTGCAGCCTTCCCTGGCCATCCCCATTAGCTTCTTGTTTTCACCACTTTTATGGTGATTACTCAATTCTATTTGTTATAACGGGTGGAAATGCCTTTCTCCCAAGCTATACTGGAAGGTCCTTGAGGGAAAACGTAACAAATTAGCTTAGAATATACCACAACACAGTTTCTTGCATATATTCAATACTCAAATATTGTGAAATAAATCAATAAATTTATAGGCAATAAACTAATATGGTTTGTTCATTGTTGCATTTAGGTGTTTCCATTAGTAATTAGACTTTTTGGTATCCTGTGTGAGATTGTTAAATCCTTCAGAGCAGGAATCATATTTGTCCTTTAATAACAGATAATCCATTCTTTAAAAAAGTCAGGGTGACCTACTATATCCAAAGCAATTTCGCCAGGTATTATACCTTTGCTTTGTTTTTAGGAGATATATACAATGAAAAATCAATGTTATTTTTTCCTTATGATTTGCTAGTGAATAACCCATAATTAAATCTTGATGATTAGGGTTACCACTAGGGTTAAAGCTATTTCTTTATCCAATTAAACTTTTGCAGGAAAACATAGGTGGATACAAAAGTTCTTAAAAATAGGCACAACTAGATATCCCAGTGGTATATGAATCAGGTAACTCTTTTATTTGGCAGATATTTGAAAGAAAAAAAAAAAAGCATCAAATGACCATTCATTTCCTGAATGCCTCTCTTATTTTAATAGCTATTACTCTTATCCCACGCTCATGTCCCCTGAGATATTGTGTTGGATTCTTTTCCTGACTAAGTCTTTCGAAAATTAAAGATACATACCAGTCTCAGAATACCCACGACATTTCTCTCTGAGACATTGCTTATCTGTTAAACCAAAACAGGGTGACACTGGAGCCCAGTCTTGCTCAGATCAGGTGAAGCCCTCTCTGAGTAAATCTATTACACAAGACCGTTCCCTCAGCCCTGAGCCAAAAGAAACAAGAGTAAAAGCACAATAATATGGTAATATCATTCCAAGATCCCAAATGTATCTGTAAAACCTCAGCTGGAAGTTGATTTAACCTCTCTGGTATTGTCACGTGACCCCCGAGGTGGTACCTTCCTTCTCTGAGTGAGTAGAGCTATTACCATTACCCGTGGAAGCCAGAGTTCCCCAGGGACTCGGAAGAGTCTTGAGAAGGGATAAAGTTTCATAGCTTATTGCAATTCTTCCAGCGCTGAAATCTCCTGGAGCCGAAACTCATTCAGAAATGATGAGGCATTTGAAGCTGCCTGAAATAAGGGCTCTCTTCTAAAGTGACTGGCTAGTCCATAGCCCACCTGAGAAAATGATGAAAAGTTATGTTCAGAAAAAAATAAATAAATAAATAAAACTCTCCAATGGAGCAGAGACAGTCGTTATTAAACTGATTTTGATTCAGGCTTGTTGAACTCTTTAGATTCCTAATAGCCCCTCTGTACTGGAGGTTTTCAATGCTGCACTGATCTTTTAATTTCTCCAATCTGATGTCTGTGACAACTCCTGTACTCTGGATAAATAGGGAACTGAGTAAACAAATCGCCACCCTTCCAATATCAGGAGAAATGCATCACTTCAGATTTACCAGACCTCACAGAAATCTTCTTTTCCATAGTGCAATCTCACCATGGAATCTCTCTCTCAGCAGTTTCCCACATTGCAGAGTAAGGGGGGAGATGTTAACTTGTGGGGACGTAACTGAGGCTAACCCAGAATTTGGCTGTCATCCCACAAGAAGCAAAGCAGGAATGACAGGCCCCCTTTGCATGCACAAAATGCTTGTTGCCACGTCTGAATGGATTTTCAAGTGTGATGGTGATCATTGGCTCATGGGCCTCCTTCCCCCGGCTCCATGGGGTACATACTGTGCGTATTTCAAAATGGGTCTCGTTCAGTCAGGCTGGTGCTAATGGCATCTCATGAAGCACACTTGCAGCTCCAGGACAAACGGCATGAACTGGGGAGAGGCTCTCAGCAGAAGCCATGTGTGCAGCAGGGAGGACACACAAAAGCGGAGAGATTTGTAGCGACAACAACAAAAAAGGAAAGAAAAGAGGAACATTCACAGGAGAGGAAAACAAACAACTGACTCACACAAAAATTGCAAATGAAGAAACTAAACAACTCGAAGATGATTTAGTGAGCAATTTAACATAGTTGAAGTGGAGCAAAATGGCAGAAGGCTGAGGGAACCACTTACCCTCCAGGAATGTATCAGATGGCTTATGTGGACATTCACCTGGCTCCCAAGTGAGATGCTTTCATAATAGTTTGCCCACTGGAGGTGAAAAGAAAGGAAAAAAAAAAAAAAAAAACAGGAAAAGCAGAAACAGAAAAATGGATGTTTAGGGCAACTTGTAAGCCCACATGTGAAGCCACTGTCTTCTATTGGTGACACTCCGTGGGCACTGCCATTGTGGGAACAAGCAACAAGCTGCCTCCAGGAAAAGACAATAATTTTAAAAGAAGCAGAGTGATCTGATGATTTTTTTAAAGAGCAGAAATGCAAAGGACAGAATTAATGGGTTAGAAAGGCATATTCAACTTTTTCAGAACTGTGAAATGAGGAACAGGGGGAGGGAGAGCAGGAAAGAGAAAGGGAGGAAGAGCTCGGGAGAAAGAGGAGAGCCTACCAAAGGAACGAGCCCCCCTGTACAGACAGCCTGACGCCAGATGGCTTCTTCTAATAAATATTCAACCTTAACTCTGTTCCCATGTAACTTTGTTGTAAAGCTGCCAGCACACCCACACAGATCTGGGCCAGCAAAATGATTACAGTAGTACAAACAAAATAGTGCAATAGAGGAAACAGACAGACAGGGTCCTGTCCACAGACAGGCAGGGCTGTAAGATGTGAGTTGATGGGACTTTAGATTTAATGCCTTGGAACTCATAATAATAAGTGGCATTGGAGGGGAGGCACCTCAAAAGCGAGCAAACATTTAACTCTTATCTTCGCTTTGCTTCAGGTTTCAGCACTTGAGAACATGTACAACTTCTTCAGAGATTACAAATGAGATACTATATCTTAAATATTAGTTTCCAACATTTCCTTTATGTTTAATTACATTTAAAGAAGTAACAACCATGCTAAAGCCCCCCCATACACTGTTTTTTAATTGCAACAATATATGAGACTTTGTATTTTAATAGTTGCCCCACCATTTGGATAAAAATAGATGATTCACCATCATGTTTTCTTTATAAAACAGAGCAGTAATTCTCTATAAGTGTCTTCTGTGTCTTCTTCTCCCCTCCCTTCCCACCCCCTCAGGAACTATTTGGTATTTAAATTCTATTTGTACATAGATACCTCTTGATTCTAGCAGAGTGGGAGGGATAGTATATATTTCAATGTTTCTTTGGGAGATAATTTGAAAATAATGATGATTGAATAAAATGCCCTATTAATGAAGTAATATATGAAGATTTTTGAATCAAATGATGCCAAAACTCAGCTTAAGGAAAAAGGTGATATGGTAAAATATTTTGGAAATGTATACTTTGGAGTACATTAACTTGTCGTATTAGGAACCACTATCAAAGAAAGATATCAAGCTTTTGCAATTTTAGTTTTTCAGTGATATATGTGAAAAGACTAAACCAACTTAGTAATGAAATATAGCAATTTGGGGCAAATCATCTAAAATGCTTAGTATAAAAATGGAATTCTAACTTTATTTTATTTTCTATTTCTTGATCCAATATCTGAAATTGTCCAGGAAAAAAATCCCTAAAAGAGTTCATCATAAAAAAAAGGTTTCTTTTACCTCAAAATCAAAGATATATTTCATGGGGTTATCTGTGAGTACTGATAACTCTGCAGGAATGGAGATGTAAGAAAAACCAACAAAACAAAAAAATTAAACACCAAGAGCTAGATAAGTTTTGTTAAGTGCATACTGTTGTTTTGACAGTTTGAGAATCTGCACAGATTTTACATTTTATTACACTGACATCAAAAGCTGTATTGATAGGAAAGGACCACATTTCTAACAAAGAGAGACAGATAAAAATTAGCATTTATCTTCTGGTGATATTGAGCTTTCTAATGGTAGTCATAGTATTTCCCTCTTTCTGCAGAGAACTCTCTCAGGGAATGGAAAATGCATTGGAAAGGTAAGGCTTCCCAATTAGGGACATGATGGAGACCAATACTTGAAAAGATGTGTATAAATTGCACACATGATATGCAAATAATGTAAACATATCTGTATACAAAATATGCAGTTGTGCATTCAAAAAGGGTAATGGCATGCAATAATGGGAAATTATTTGAACATCTGTTTGCACATTAATCTGCATATTTTTGCACATGCAATCATCCATTTGCATCAACATATTTTGCATGTCGCATGCACACGTTAGACACCTGTTATTAAAAACCAGGTCCATAATGTGCTGCTGATTCCCTTGAATATAATTCCATTTTCATGAGACTTTTCATAGAATCCAAAGGGCAGTACCTTTTAAGGAAAGTGGATAATATACACAGGATATTAGTAAAGTGCTTGTGTGTTTCTCCTTTATCTATCTCTAAGCAGTAGACTTTAGAGTTCAAAGAACCAGATTGGTAGTGAATGAAAGCCAAACATTATGGCAGAGATGAATCATGACACAATCCAGCTCCTTTCTTCTGGTAGAAATTATCAACTCTACCAAAGTTATCAAAAGAGAAGGAAAAAATAATCAACAACTGAGGAACAAATTGAGATGTCATGCTTATCAACTGTGCCAAGCACCATGTTTACTTTGCACATAGTACATGGTCAATAAATATTTGGTGATTTCTTGGATAATAAAGGAATATATAATTTAATTAAATGTCACGTTTAGCTAATCATTACAGAGGTTAGATGATACATCAGACTCCATTCTGACTGCTTGTGCAAGCCTATCTCAGTTAGCTCATTTGGAAAGAAACTTTGAGAAAATATTGAGAAACTGAGCTAAAAAGACTGGGCTCTGCTACTAACTAGGAACATGATCTTGGACAAATTTATCTAATTTTGTAAAATGGGAGACTGTGCAGAGTAGGCAAATAGGTGGTACATATGGTGCTACTCTCTCCTTCTTTAACCATGGTAAACATTTAAAAAAATATGTCCCGGCACTTTTCCCCACTAAGTCTGGACTTAGCCATAAATTCTTTCATGACACAGCTCTCCAGGCGACCATCATTAACTGATCAAATTTGGCACACAAGATGAATCTATTTTCTATCCCTGGACTATATCATTTCTAAGGTTCCTTCCATAAACTGAATCAAGAACTCTTACAGACCACTACAATCCTATATTTTTAGGATACTGTATTAATGATTCAGTTGTTTTCTAATTGCAATGTATCAGATACATCCTAAAACTAGTTAGTTGACCATTATTAAGATTTAAGAAATACTTGCTTTATAAAAAATTTCACTGTAGTAGTATTTTTAATGGATTTAACCCGTGAAATATGCTAAAGCAAAATAATGTTTCAATGTATTTCCCTCTTTTATATTACCCATAAAAGTACTTTCTTCCAGGCAGTTATGCAAAGCGGATCAGGAAAGCAGCATGAAGCAGTACTTTGCACAGCACAGCCCTCAGTATGGGAAGAAAGACAGCAGCCGTGGTCCCAGCTTCTGCCAGACAGAGCGTTGGTGGTGTGAGAGAAAGCACAGAAACCTGGAGGCACGTTAAAAGGACATATTCAGACTCCTCAAGTAATATGGAAAGATGAGAAACAAATGTAGCTCTCAGTGAGGATGGGTTTTAAGAAAAATCACTGAGAAATTCCTCAGTGTGATAAGCATTACAAACAGCTGAAATGAATCCATCGAAAGTATATAGCATTTGCTTTGTGTCCAGAGCTGTGCTATGTTCTTAGAGAAGTACAATAAAAGACTATAATACAGTGCCTGCTTTTGGAGAAATTATATTCTAGTTGGAAGAAACAAAACATAGACAACATTACAAAACTGCTCCTAAGCCAAGGATATGCTTTATTTCCCAGCTATGACTAGATGCACCTAGACAACATTTCAATCAACTATATCACTTTGAATGGCATGGCTCCAACAAAGAACGGCCTGAGAACTCTTTAAGTGATAGCAAAATGCCCCTGTGGGTGGTTTTCCACTTGACTCCCTTTTCTTACGTCATGCCTCTTCAATGCATAATGGTGTTGGAGACATGCTCTTTTTGCCTGCACATCACACATTCCTCCTGCTTCTAGAATAAGCATCCTACCTTGCCCTTAAGGAAACCATTCTCCCACTCTTCGTCTGTGTGTGTTATGTGGGACCGATCCTCACATGCTAACTTCAGGGTGGGTCCTTGATCCAACATGGATGATTACAGCCCTAGAATTTGCTAGGACCACTGAGAAAGAGAAACTCCATATGGCTGGTAGCTACAGGTAGAAGTTGACCAAAAATAAAACCAAACAAAGGGAAGCAGATCTGAGAGACGAAAGCTGACTGGTCCCTAGTAGCATAATGTGAGCACCAGGATGCGGCAATGTTTGAATCTCGCTGTATTCCTGAGACTTTTCAAGCCCATAAATTCTTCCTTTCCACCCACCACCCAGCTTAAACCAGTTTACATTGCATTTCTATCACAAGCAATCCAAACAACCTGGCAAATTCAATCCATAGCACGGGCAGGGATTGAGGTAGTCAGTCAGTCCCATTTAACAAAACCCACGCAAAAAGAACTTAAATCACTTTCCCTAAATCATGTCATGAAGGTCAACAGAAGTACAGGAAGTAAAGGCTCAGTTTTTAAGAACAAAATAAGCTGAAACACCACATTGTTATAAATTATTTTCTATAGCTATTCTCTTCCCTTTGCAGGGACTGCTAACTAGACCCCGTTTCCCTTCACATTGCACAGTATTCTCCTAGTATACTCTTCTGGAAAATATTAGGAACTGAGATGACTGTCATAATTGCCCTTCATGGTAATCTTCCCATGAATAAGGATTCTTTCAAGTTACTAGTAGAGAGGCTTTATGAAAACACAGTAATTATTGGAAAGAACCATCAGAACTCCAAGTTCATTTCTAGGTCTGCATATGGAACTGTTACTGTTAATTCTCATTTTAGAGCCGCTTACCCTCCCGTTTATTTCTCCTATGAATCCAGCCAGCTCTCCTTGAGTCCCTCAGAGGGAGATGCCCAAGTAATGCGGATTTCACCTCAGATTTCCGGGTATCACCTAGGGACAATAGTCCATGATCACTCTTAAGGTCATCTCAGGATACCGGCAGGACAACAAGGTATTTTTGCCTGACTCCAGGAAGTAATTTTTGCAATGGCATGATCTAGCTGCTGAAAATAAGTATAAAGAAATCACCAAGATGAATGAGCAGGCGTTAAGTTCCTCATGCGTAATATCTGAGTATCTACCTAACGGACTCAACAAGTCCTTTGCTCACTGCCTAACCTAGGAAGTCACCCTGCTGTTTTAATGAAACTGAGCTGTGGGAACATCTCCATCACAGCATCCCTGCTCCTGACAGCACTTTTAAACTAAGCATTTGTTCTTTTCAGTCTATTTCCTGTTTAGAAATCGCTTCTATTTTGAGCGGCATGTTTACTTTTTCACCTTTCTGTAAGAGAAATTGCATTTTATTAGCTAGAATCCAAATACAGCTAAATGAGGAAAACTCAATAAAGAGAAAGAAAAAAAATTTTCAGCCAATAAATTTGCTGTGAAATGCCAAGTTTGTGGCTGCGCCCGCAGTCATTTTAGTTATAAGACACATAGTAGGAAACAGTTTTGGGGTTTGTAGCCATTAGTTTATAAATTGAATAAGATAGATGTGTTCATTCACATGAAGTAATATAATTTTTCTTGGGAAAGTTTAATATTATACAAATCCATTAGCATATTTACAAATTAATCTTCCCTTAGGAAAAAAAGATTGAAGATTTACAGAAGGAAGGACTTTATTACTTTAAAACTGCATTTTTAGAGAAAATAAAAGAAAAAGAAGGAAAATTATATTGAACTATAAATGCCTTTTTATGACTAAGAGTTTTCTAACACCAAAATTTATGAAAGGAGAGGAGAATAGAGCAGAACATAGAAAGAGTTTTCAAGGAGCTCACAGAAATTGCCAGTCCTATATCACAGATTGCAAACTCCTATAAAATTAAACCTGTTTATGTGAATACAAAAAAATGGCATTAAATTAATTAGACACTTAAGGCTATTAATGTGAATTTCCCCTAGATAATTTTTTTTGTCCAAATTCTCTAGCTACTTGTTCTAATTTTTGACAAGGTGGGATATTAAACCTTCACAACCCTAACAACAACAAAAACCTGTGTTCATTTCAAATTCTCCATGATTTGTTAATTTTGAACAAGTAGCTGACAACATAATTAATTCCTAACAATTCATTGTCATAAAATAGACTTTCTTGCAATAGCAGAGAAAAGCTTGGAGTGTTTTGTAAAGTCTTGATCTATACTCAAATGACTGACATATTATAAAAAGGAAGAAAAGCAATATGACTTTTTTTCCCCAGGTAGTTTCCTGTTTGCTCATCACTAGCACTACTTTGTGAATGTCTTCTTTATTAAGGAAGGGTTAAATGGAATTTCTACACAAACACATAATGCAGCATAAATTGACAGCAATCCTATAAATAAGATGCAAATTTTAATGATTTATTAATAAACACAATTCTAGCTATGGAAAAAAATTAAAGTATTAGCTATATTAAGATATTCTTCCACAGAAACAAATCTGTTGCAATGTTTTTATAATATCATATACACAATTCTTTAGGTTGAAAGTCATATAGCAGCAATAATAATATTAATAATAATAATAAATACTGTTCATGTATTGATCACCTCCTGTCTTCCAGAACTGTACTACACACTTTAAATACATTATCTTAGATAACACTCACAGTAACCCTATCAGGTAAATACTGTGATCATTTGTACTTTATAGATGAGCAAATTAAGCTTCAAAATATTAAATATCAAAGACATCCATCCATCTGGTAAATGATGAAATCCAGAAGGAAATTTCAATCCTGCTGATTCCTGAGTTTTCACTCTTAACCCAACCCCATACTTTGAAATTCCAAGTGATGTAACTTCTTTCTCAAAGTTCTCAAACATATTTAATAAATGAACTACTAGCATCCACTAGAATAATTTCAGTGATATGGACCTCACTACTATCATTTAACAACAACAATTATTAGAAAGTTTCCTTTCATTATATTCAACCAAATTCTACTTCCGTAATGTATATTCACTGGTTCTGCGTTGTTTTTCTTTGTCTTCTGATTTTTGTTTTTCTTCTCTGGAACAACACACTATAATTGTGATACCATGGCTCCCATAAAGCATTTCATTTCCAGACTAATCATCCTCACTTCGAATAGCAGTCCCTCAAAGAATAGTTATCAAGTTCTCTCACTGTCTTTTCTTCTGCCCGCCCCTAGCTCACTGGTCTTCCAAGTACCTCTTTAAAAAGGGCACCTCAACTCTAGGCACAACCCTCCATAAAGATTTGATCACCAAGGGACCAAGGGTAGACAGCCTCCTAATTATCAGTGCCAATCTCTTTCACTGCAAAGCTCTACCATTTTGTGTAAAGATATGTCGATGAGATTCTGAGATTAGCTAGAAGATGTATCGTTTGCCAAATAGTACCCCTGAAATGATTTGTGCCTTTTTTTTTTTCTCTTTGGATGATTCACTGGGCCAATGACTCAGTAAAAGCTTTGGATAGGGACAAAACTGCTGGAGCAATCCTGCAGCGCCAAGCCTAGGAAAGAAGATCCTTCCCTCACAATCCTTAAGTGATGGTCCTGAAATCCATCAGAGCGAAAAAGAGAAGTAGTGCTTTCTCTCTGGAGTGGTCCAAAGAAGTTTCATCACAGTGATAGAATGGAAGCCCTTCTTGACCCTGTGTATGTGGAAAAGAACTGAATTCATGAAATTTCATGGGAAATACTTGAAGATCAGTCTGAAAGGACTACCAGAAAGTCTTTTTACCTAGATTGAAACACCAAATTCCTATGCCAATGATGATGGAGTCAAAAACTCATGGAAGACAGATATAAGCATATAGTGTGATATGTGTTTGTAGAGCATTTCTACCTTCAATATATACCACTTCTTATTAATACATGAGCTAGAAAAGGGACCGCTGTTGGTTCTCTTTATTCAACAGAGAAACTGTGAGCTGGAATGGCTGAATAGCTTTTTATATCTCACCCAGTAAATGGCAGTGCAGGCGAGAAAAACAAGGCTGACTCTCTAGATGAATACACTTTTCAAATTTCTTCTCCTGAAATGTGCTGCAGTCCATCACACTTAACCTGTGCTCTCCACACCTCCAGAAGGAGATACTCACAGATATACCTATTTACTTTGGCATGAACTCAAAGAAATAAGCTTGCAAAGCCAGTCCTTTCTTTGTGCATTAACTTTAATTTCTCCTTTCCACACATACGCTGCAAGAACATCAGGTAGATCCATTTATGTCCACCCCCTCATCCCACTACTCCTCCTAAAGTGACATATTAATTATGGCTCATTTGAAATTTTCTCTTACAAATGTAGGCTCAGACTTCAACACCTAAATAAATTATATATACACCGTGCAAGCTTGTTTGTTCCAGGTTTCTTAAAAGGAGAAAATGAATGCAGTGTATTAATCATCAAACTGATGTCTCTGATTGAAAAATAAATTATTTAAATGAGTAACACTCTGAGTTTTTTTTTTAATATGCTACTTTCTAGAAATCTTTTTCAACATTGCAAGTTGAAAAGGATGAGGAAAATGTTACAGTATACTACCAAGATGATACAAGGATGAAATTAAAGCTGTGCAGAGGCTACACAGTCATAGTCAATCCAAATTGTTGGGTCTTAGTATCAAATGGTTCTGTAGTTATCAAATTTACTGCATGGTTATCCATATTAGCTTATAAGAAGTTCTAGAAGTCCAGACTGACTGCTCCAGATCTAAATACATTTTATCTCTTCACACCCAAAAACTGTTGCATCCCTAACTTAATGTTTGTGTTTAATCTTACCTTTCAAGTGTATGGAGTCGGCAATACAAGTGGGATAGCCATACCACGTGTTTGTCCAGTCTATATTCACTCTGTTTTAATTTTCCAGGGAGCAACTTCCTTATGTTTCCCATTTTATTTAAAACCACATTACATATATACAGTGCACACAACTAAAAATTACAGAGATGAAACTACCAATAAGATCAACTACAAGGAGAATGATATAAAACTCAAGAGGAGGAAAAACCACCTTGAATAGAATGTAAGTCGTCTGTGTAGTCATTGAAACCACCACCTAGAGTGTGCATGAATCAGTAGGAAAAAAAAAGGGAATACCCAGTGAGAACAATTTATTAAACTCAGCAGGTACAGGGAAGGCATTCAATGATGAGAGTTATATTAGTTAGACGAGGCTAATTGCTTAAAAAAAATTCTAGACAGAAAATGTGTAAGGTTGCAAATTCAAGAAAAATTTTGTTATTTAGATAATGGTACTGAGTGTATAAAAACGTAGATGGGCCCTCCTCCCTGTAGTCACTGGAGAACTGAGGCTGATGGAGGCTCTGCCATGTTTTACACATGGCTTCCAAGGTCACCATGGAGATTATCTCTTTCCCAACCAGCAGGTAAGAGAGAAAAGAATAGAGAAGTATTTCTTAATGGGCCAGGCCTGGATGTGATGTACATCTCTACTCGACTCACATTCTTTTTGTTGGACCTCGTCACACGACCACAATTAAATGTAAGAGGCTGGGAAAAGTAGCTGTGAAAAGAAAAGATTGGATTTTTAAAAAAAAAAAAAACAGCTAATAATCTCTGCCACTGTCTTCCCTCTGGTCACCATAGTCCTGTTCACCCTTTTCCCACACATAGAGCACATTCAAGAATACCCTGAAAAGACACAATCCACTTATTGCATCCAGCTCAAAGTCTGTGGGTCACTGAGTTATTATATTTCTCTCTATTCAAGCTCGAGGTGGCTTGTTGTGATCCCATGACCTGTGTTCTAAGAAGACAAGTTCTTTCTCTCCCTCCTATATACATCTACATCAATGGTAAAGCAAAAACAAGATAACTCCAATAAAGACTCCAACTGTGAAAAGAGAAAAACGGTAGACACACAGCACACACAGCAATCACAGATCCATTACAGTGATGAAACCCTGCTGGATGAAGCCCCAGTTCATGAAAGTTGGGGAAGTTCCAAGTCCCTGATTCAACTCTTTAGGAGAAGCTCCTCTATCAGTTGTTCTCCATGACCCTGACTCCACCCTCTGGGATATTTTTTCTTGTCCATTATCCTCCAAGGTCATATCTGAAGACAGCACATTTTTTAGTGAGCACACTTTCAATGACCACTTACAGAGGTCAAAACCAACACCATCCATTTTTTGCTAATGCAGGTTTGGGGCACTGAGGGTTGTTTTTTAATCACAAAGTTTTGCAAAACTGGAATTATTGGTTTATTGGCAATGTGCTTCTCTTAAAATCTTAGCTTCTAATCTATTTTTTTCCACTTAATTCTGTGAGTCAGCAATAATCTCCAAAATTATTTTTTTAAATTTAAGACATAGACCTCTTGTACTCATTTGTTTAATTTTTTGTTTGTGTGTTTATTACCTCATTTTGCTTTTTTAGAGGTCATGCTTTTCTCTTAACCTAATGACAATTACTTTGGGTAATCTTAAACAACAGGCTTAGATGGAAAAACAACTCACTTCATTTTTTATATCAACTCTATTGAGGTATAATTTCCATAACATACAATTCATTCATTTAAAGTATACAAAGTAATAGTTTTTAGTATGTTTACAGATATTTGCAACCATCACTACAGTCAATTTTAGAACATTTTTATCACATCACATGGAAATCCCATGTCCTTTAGCTACTATGTACCTGGATCTCCATGCTCTCAACTCTATGCAGTCTATTCCTTTCTGTCTCTATAGATTCTGGACATTTCATAAAAATAGAATTATACAATATACATGGTCTTTTGTGACTGGCTTCTTTCACTAGCATAATGTTCCCAACGCTCATTCATGTTGAAGCATGCATCAGCATTTCATTCATTCCTTTTTATGGCTCAGTAATATTCCATTCTGCAGATATACATATTTTGTTTATCCATTCATCATTTAATGATTGTCTGAATTATTTCTACCTTTTGGCAATTATGAATAATGCTACTATAAACATTCATGTATAATTTTTTCTGTGGACATGTTTTTGTTTCTCTTGGACACATATCTAGATGTGAAATTATTGGGATATATGGTAACTGTGTGTTTAAACATTTGAGGAATCACCGGAGCATTTCCCACAGTGGCTGCACTAATTTACATTCCCATGAGCAGCATCTGAGATTCCAATTTCTGCACAGCCTCACGAACAAATGTTATTGTCTGCCTTTTTGATTATAGCCATCCTAGTGAATGTGAAGTGGTGTCTCATTGAAGTTCTGATTTGCATTTCCCTGATGACTAATGATGTTATGAATTTTTTATGTGATTATTGGCCATTTGTATATCTTCTTGGGTGAAATGTCTATTCAGCTTTTTTGACCATTTGTCCACTGGGTCTTTTCACTATTGAGTTGTGAGAGTTCTTTAAATGTTCTAGATACAAGTCCCTTATCAGATACATGATTTCTATTTTTTCCTATTCTGTGGTTTGTCTTTTCATTTTCTTGAAAGTTAATTTTGATGAAGTCCAGTTTATCGATTATTTTTGCTGTTGCTCATGCTTTTGGTGTCATATCTAAAAATCCATTACCAAATCTGAGGTCATGATCATTTACCTCTGTGGTTTCTTCTAAGAGTTTTATAGTTTTAGCACTTACGTGCAGACAGACATTGGATCAATTTTGAGTTAATTTTTGGAGAAAATGTGAAGTAAATGTCTAATTTCATTCTTTTGCAGTTTCATTCTTTTCCAGTTGTTCCAGCACCATTTGTTGAAAGAACTATTCTTTCGCCTTTGAATAGTTTTAAGATCCTTGTCAAAAATCAGTCAACCTTAGAAACATATTTTTATTTCTGGACTTTTAATTCTATTCCATTGATCTATATTGCCAGTGCCACACTGTCTTGATTATTCTTGCTTTATAATATGTTTCAAGTTGAGAAGTGTGAGTCCTCCAAGTTTGTTCCCTTCTTTGTAGGTTGATTGTTTTTAATTTGGTACTTTAAAATTCAATATGATTTTCTTTAAATAAAATTTTGTAGGTTTAAGAGTATAAGTTTTACACTTCCTTTAAGTTTATTTGAAAACATTTTATTCTTTTCGATGCTAATCTAAATGAAATTGTTTTCATAATTTTATTTTATACTATTTATGACAGGTGTATAGAAATAAAATTGATTTTTGAGTATTGATTTTGTGTTTTCACAACCTTGTTGAACCCATTTCTTAGTTCTAATAGAGTTCTAGTGAATTCCTTAAGATTTTCTACAGAGCAGATCCTGTAATCTGGAAATCGATACAGTTTTATTTCTTCCTTTACAATTTAGATACCTTTTATTTGTTGACTAATTGCTCTGGGGAGAGCCTGTTGAATAGAAATGGGGAGGTTGGGCATCCTTGTCTTGTTCCTGATCTTAGAGGGGAAACGTCTAGTCTTTCCTCATTAAGCATGATGTTAGCTGGGAGTTTTTTATAGATATCCTTCATCAGGTGGAGGAAGTTCCATTCTATTTCTAGTATGTTGGGTGTTTTTTTACCATGAAAAAGTGTTGAAATTGTCAAGTGCTTTTTCTAAATCTATTGAGATGATCATTTGGGGCTTTTTTCTTCTGTTTTTTATTCTATTTATATGGTGCATTACACTAATTGATTTTCAGATGTGAAACCAATCTTACGTTCCTGGGATGTCTCTCTTGGTCATGGTATAATTCTTTTCTATGTTGCTAAATTCAGTTTGCTAGCATTTTGTTGGAGATTTTTGCATCCATATTTATGAGCCATATCGGTCTATAGTTGTTTGCTTGTGCTGTCTTTGTCTAGCTTTGGTATCAGAGTAAATAAATGGCCTCATAGAATGAGTTGTTTAAGTGTTCCCTCTTCTTTTATTTGAGGAGTTTGTGAAGATTTGGTATTAATTCTCATATAAACATTCGATCTCTCACTTGTTATAGGTCTATTCAAATTGTCTTTCTTCTTGAGTCAGTTTGGTAGTTTGTGTTATTCCTGGAATTCGTCCATTTCATCAAAGTTGTATAATTTGTTGGCATACAATTATTGCATAGTGTATCTTTATAATCCTTTTTGTTTATCTAAGGTCAGACATAATATCACTCTTTGATTTTTGATTCATGTAATTTGGCACCCTTCTTTTTCTCCTGATTAACCTAGCGAAAGTCCCAATATTTTTAGCCTTTTCCAAAAACTAAGTTTTGCTTTCATTGATTTTCTCTATTGATATTTTATTCTATTAATTTCTGTTTGAGTCTCTATTATCCTTTTATTTGTTTTAGGCATAGTTGCTCTTCTTTTTTCAATATCTTAAGGTAAAAGCTTAGATTCTTAATTTGAGATCTCACTTCTTTTTAAATATAGGCATTTACAGCTATAAATTCCCCTCTAATCACTGCATTAGCTGCATTCCGTAAGTGTTGGTATTTTGTGTCTTTATTGTCTTTCATCTTAAAATACTTTCTAATTTTCCTTTTTAATTCTTCCTTGACCCATTGGTTACTTAAAAGTGTGCTGTTTATTTTCCACTTATTTATATGTTTCCCAAACTTTTTTTCTATTTTTATTTTTAATTTTTATGGATACAGAATTGTACATATTTATGGGGTACATGTGATATTCTGATGCAAGCATATGATTCCATCATATCAGGATAATTATCAAATCAGGATAATTAGGATATCTAGTACCTCAAACATTTATTAATTTCTTTATTTCCAATTCCAATCCTCTAGTTATTTTGAAATATTCAATATATTGTTGTTAACTATAGTCACCCTATTGTACTACTGAACACTAGATCTTATTCTTTCTATCTAACCATACTTTTGTACCCATTAATCAATCCCTTTTGATCTTCTTTCCCCACTACCCTTCCCAGCCTCTGGTAACCATCATTCTACTCTTTATCTCCATAAGATCAATTTTTTAGCTCCCACATATGAGTGAGTACATGTGATATTTGTCTTTCTGGGCTTGGCTTATTTCACATAACGTCCTCCAGTTCCATCCACATTGCTGCAATTGACAGCATTTCATACTTTTTATGAATGAATAATATTCCATTGTATATATTTACCACACCTTTTTATCCATTCATCTGTTGATAGACAGGTTGATTCCATAGCTTGGCTATTGTGAATAGCGCTTCAATAAACATGGGAGTGCAGATATTAACAGCTCTTTGATACACTTATTTCCTTCTTTTCTTTATATACCCAGCAGTGGGATTTCTGGGCCATATGATAGTTCTACTGTTTTTTATAGTGGCTGTACTAATTTACATTCCCGCCAAAAGTATAGGAGCATTCATTTCCCTTTCTTTGAATCCTTACCAGCATCCATTATTTTTTTGTCTTTTTGATAAAAGCCATTTTAACCAGGGTGAGATGATATTTCACTGTGGCTTTGATTTGCATTTCTTTATGACTATTGATGTTGAGCATTTTTTCATATACTTGTTGGACATTTGTATATCTTCTTT
>CM052439.1:69485112-69518698 GCA_028533085.1 Varecia variegata
AAATCTTATTGGGGTTCTCTGTAAGTGATGAGATATTTTTGTCACAGCTTTCAAGATGTTTTTCTTGTCTTTGTCTTTCAGTATTTTTACTATGATACATCTTCTTTTAGGTTTCTTTGTGTTTATCTTAATTGGAGTTCTTTGAACTTCCTGGATGTATAGGTTAATATTTGCCAACAAATTTTGGAAGGTTCTAGCCAGTATTTCTTAGAATATTTTTCTACTTCTCTTCTCATCTCTCTCTTTCTCTCTCTCTCCCCTTCTCCCTCTCCTTCCCTCTCCTCTCCTTCTGGTACTCCCACTGGTATATGTTGGTGTGCTAATAGTGTCCCACATTTCTCTGAGGCATTGCTTACTTTTCTTCAATATTTTTCTCTCTGTTATTTGGATTGCATAATCTCTATCAATCTACCTTAAAGTTTGTAAATTCTTTCTTCTGCCAGTTCAAGTCTATATTGTGCCCCTCTAGTAATTTTTTAATGTCATTTATTACATTTTCAAACTCCAGAATTTCAATTTGGTTCTTTTTTAATAATTTTTACCTCTTTATGGATATTCTAAATTCAATGCATCATTGTCATCATACCATCCTTTATTTTTTAAACTATAGTTTAATTCTTTAAACATATTTATAATGGCTATTTTTAAATCTTTGTCTACTATATCCAACATCTTATCCTTCTCACAGTTTCTGTCACCTGCTTTTTTCTGGTGTATTGGCTATACTTTCTCGTCTCTTTGCATGTCTCATTATTTTTTGTCAGAAACTGTACATTTTAGGTAATATATTGCAGGAATTCTATGTACTACTCCCCTCCCTAGGCATTGTTATTGTTATTTATTTGTTTACTGGTTTAGTGACTGGCTGTATTATTTTAATAGAGTCTATTGACCCCACTCCACCCCTACAATGTGAAGCCTGTATTGTTGCTCTTCCAGGAGCGCAGCCTCCTATACACCTCGGGACGCCCAGGGATGTCAGTGGTTTTAGCAAGGCTACATTTGAGCATCTTTTCCCTGAACATACCCAGATGTTAAACTCCATAATTGGTCGATGATTGCTCTATTATTTTCACCAATGCCCTGGGGTATAAATTGCTTCACAGATTAACCTAATCAAAGTCAGTCTTCTTCTTCAAAGGGATGTCTCCTAGGAAAGTGTTTGAGATTTGTTTTGAGTCCAGGAGGGCTCTTCCCAGCTGTCTCCTTCCCCAATTCTCTCCAACAAACTAGCCAGCCTACAGGTTAGCCTACATCACCAAGGAATCTATTAAGCTTCTTTAACCACAACTGCTCCTCTTTTTGAGAGTGCCCTTAGCTTTGAACTTCTTCACACTCTGTTGCAAACAAAGTCAGTTACTTGGGGGGAAATTTGGAGATATATGTTCCATGGCCTGCTTCTCCTCCCCTCTCCACCTCCCAGCCCCAGAAAAATCTCTGAGCCATGGCTGGGGGAGGCAAGGACAATGGTACACTTCTCTCTGAGTGACAACCCCACTTCAGGAGCTTAGAAATCAGTAGACTGCAGAGACAGGGAAGGGCATCAGCTCCAGGTCTTTTCAGCTTGCCTCTCTCAGTGTGGAACCTGCCACTCTGTGAGCCAGGACAGGGGCAACCAGGGTCCCATTGTTCTCAGCATGGCCACAACCAAGATGGAGCACTATCCTGTGAGTGGGAGCTGGGCATAATATAACTCTCTTAGCCACACTTTCTCAGAATTGAGCTTCAACAATAGGTAACTGGGATAGGATGAGAAATACTGATATCCTGCTCCTCTCAGGAAGATAGACCACCAACTAGGAGCCGGGCAGGAAAGGGAGCCCTGTGTACTTGGTAATAACAGTCTGGAGTGGAGTTTTTGTCTACCTCAGCTGAGAGGAGGAGAGAGGGTCCAGGTTTTGATTCAAATACCATAGACTTTCCTACTCCTTACCTAATTTTAGTAGATTTTCTTTAATAAATATTTCTTCATTTTCTATATGTCCATAGGGCTTATTTTCAGAGACCTTACTTTTATATTTAACTTTTTTGCCAGTTTAAATGGGAAGGAGGTGTACAGAACCCCTCATACTGCCATGCCAGAAGTTGAACTCCCAAACCCCTTAATCTTATCTTTGCTATAATGTCAAGTCAGTTCCTTTCATTACAAAGTGTTATTGGGACTTTGACACTCAAAGTTGTTTTGTTGTTTTTCGCTCCAGGCTTTTTGCTTGCTCTTTGGGGTACAAAAGCAATAGTGCATTACTAGAAGCAGTTTATACTTACAAATCAGCCTATTCTTTCCTGAAATCATCTCATTCTTATAATATCTGGCCAACTGCAGCAAAGACCAATACAGAACTATTCTGGTTCTTTCTAACAACTTTTCCTAGTACATCTGCCTTTCAGGTTGTAATAGACAATAGTTTTACCAAATGTTTATCACTACATAATTTAGATCTCCAATATCTTTCCACTTGCCAATATTTGTTTCTTTGCTTTCTGCTGCCCAACCACTATAAGTCAATGCCCCATATTTTAAATTTTTTATATGGAAGCAATATACTTCAAGATACTACTTTCTATTTTAATTAGATGAGGTGAACAGTTAAAATAAATAAACCCAATTGATGTTTATTCCTTGATAATATAATAGGACTAGGCCAGTGATCAAACCAGTACTGTAGTACTCTTGCACAAGCTAATACAAAAATCAAAAAAGAAAAAGACTACTTTATGAGTGAAGTGCAAGATATCATTCGGGCAACAAACAATCTAGAATATATTTTTGTCTTATTTAAAAGTAGGAAAGTCTATGAAAATTATCCATCATAAACTTAGAGATTCTTGTGGGAATTCACAGGCACAAAGCATTATTAGGTTAAAAGCTTTATTTAGAGGGAAGTTGCAGATATGTTGAGAAGGGCATTTATAGAACATGCTAACATTAAAAGAGAGATTCATTTCCTGAAGTCCTTGCATTTCACACAAAAGATTTGGGGAGAAACATACGGTTCCTCAATTTTCATATTTTCACACAGGGATGGAATTTCTACTCTGCTCCCTAGGAGGGAAGATTAACGGATGAAATTAATTTTGGGGTTCCCTCTGCTCCCCACTATGGTGTTATATGCTAAATTGTGTTCCCTGCCCTAGACCCCAAATTCATATGTTAATGCTCCAACCCCCATACCTCAGCATGTGACTGTATTTGGAGATAAGGCCTTCAAAGAGGTAATTAAGGTAAAATGAGGTCATATGGGTAGACCCTAATCTAATCTGACTGGTAGCCTTTTAAGAAGAGGACTAATATTAGGACACGCAGGCAACACAGAGAACAAGGGATGACCATGTGAACACCCAGCAAGAAGGCAGCCATCTGCAAGCCAAGAAGATAGCCTCAGAAGAAACCAAACCTGCCAACCCCTTGATCTTGGACTTCTATTGTGTAAGTCACCCAGTTGTGGTATTTTGTTATGGCAGCCCAAACAAACAAACACATATGAGAAGAGGGGTAACGTACAATTGGTAAGTTTAGGATAAGTAATAGGGCATGTCCAGAATTTTCCATCAGCAAACAGTAGCCAGTGAATAAGGCATTTATTTATTCATCCAGAACAGTACTACAGATTGGGTGCTACATTAGATGATGCTAATTAGTAATAAACAATTCAGGTACAGTCTCTGTCTGCAAGAAACCTAGCGGCTAATGAAGAAGAAAAAATGAAGAAACTTTGTGTACACAAGAGAGCCCGGAATATAGAGAATAGCTGGGTAGCCTGTGGTCTTCCTATAAAGAAATGTGAGCTGACACTCATATTGATCTATGTTGGGTAGTGGTGACCTGGGCAGAAAATGGAGAATGTGTGTCAAAGCAGCCAGCCAAAATAATTTTCTGATATGCTGACCAGATTCTCTTGATCCTGTGGTGTTGAGGGGTAGCCTACACTTGGATGGCAGTTTATTTTGAACACATGGAATGGGGCTTGGATATGAGCCACAGAGATAATTATTAGCCAAAGCTTTCACCAATTTTCAAATGAGGACTGTTTCTCGTAGCTATCACCAAAACCATACTGGGTAACTGAAGTATTCAAACATATAGAGCAAACTCTAAATAATGTACAGTCAAAACTAATACAATTAAATAATTGCATATAGTCTATTTCTTAGTATGGATGCTATAATAGTGAGGAAAGCACAGGCTTTGGAACCTGGTTCAATGTCAACTGAAACATATGCTTAATGAGCACTAGTGAGGTGCCAGCCCCTGCTAGGCACTGAGGAGAGAGCTGTGAGAGAGAGAAAAGACAGACATGTCCCTGCCATTTGTGAACTTGGACAGGTTATTTAATCTCTCTCAATCTATTTTCTTATGTGATAAATCAAGATCATGATAGCTATTTTGGATAGCTCCTGTAAAGATTAAATTTTTTTAAAAAGAAAAATCATTTAAAAGTACTTAGGATAGTGCCTGGGAAATAACTATGTGCTAAATGTTATTTTCTTCTCACATTTGTCCACCTTTGCTCTCTGCAAAAAAAGTACCACATTTAAAAAACCCCCTTGGGTATTGTTCAAATGAGTTACCAAGTATCGTAATCTTCATAGCCAAATTCTAAGACTTAGCGAAAGGTCACTGAATGAGACTGGCTCTTGTTTGAGTAAACCAGTCCTTGCATCATCATGGATAAAACTTTTAGAATCTTAAATGTATTCTTCTAGAAGGTACATATATGTGCGTTATTTCTTCTCCATTTTGCCACTTCTATCATCCCTAACTCTATAGTAACCCTAACTCAGGGTAAAGAGCAAATAATTTGTTGAAATTCAATAGAAAGAGAATGTCACAAAGAATAATCTGCAGGTGCTAAAATAAAAAGAATCCACCCTCTTAAAGCATTAAAAGTAATCTTACATTTTTATATGCAGAATATGCTAACATGTATTCGGTAATATGTGATCATCTCCTTTTTTAAGAGTAAGATAAAATCAATACAAGATAGAAGCTAAATCAATCTCTGCAATCGTCAAAAACAGAACTGAAAATAGTAGGGAATGTAGAGTTCAGATAACATATCACTATGGGTATGTTATCTGTATTGTATTGAGCCAGATTCTCTGTGTACCAAAGCAATTGTCAGTTTGGTCAAGCACTCAGGGAAGAACTATTCCTTCCTTTTCACAGCCTCAGGGAGTAGCTTCAAATACTCACAGAATCCAGCCTTCTTAATCATAATCTCAAAAGTTTTGGTTAGGTGCAAATTACTCTCAAATCCTATCTAGTCAATGAATTGCAGACTCTAGAGGCAACATGTTTCTTTTTCTTATCTCTGTCATCCTTTCTATTCTGCTAGTCCACCTCCCAGGAATCAGAAGAATTTTTTAATGTGGGATAAAATGCTAAGTTTCTTAATTGGACTTCCTGCTTTTGTTCTAATCTTAAATTCTCCCCAAACAACTTTCCTAAATCTACTCCCTTTATTTTTTTTGTGTGTGTGTGCTTGAACCAGAATTGATATGTAATTAGATGTAATCATTTAGTACCCATCATATGGATCAGTTATTTATTTTATTCAGCAAATATTGAGTCTATTCTCTACAGGGTAGAATGTTAAACTCTTTAGGAACGGCCAAGAAAAAAAGCACCAGGGTGATCATTACACTCAGATATGAAACTATACACCACCAAGTAACACTCTCATTTTTTCTCTATACATTTCACATTTGTACTTAAACTTATACTCCTTTCATTAAACTGTAATGGTCTATGATTAAGTAATGCTTTAAAAAGTTTTGTCTTCAAAGCATTTGGCTGCATGTAAAATATCTATAGCTGTGGTACGTAATGAAACTACCCACTGTTTAGAGATCCCTGCAAAATCTACATGCAGTGAAGTTCATTTAAGACAGAACAGTCACACAATTTGAACACAGTGTAAACAATATAATAAGCAGAGAACAATCTTCTGGGTAATGCCAAAGTTTACTTAAACAGATTGATAACGTCCTCACCAAAAAATAGCAGGCACAGTTTTCACAGTTTGTTCCCTTCTGTATGACTTACCCACCAAGCAAGATAGTACGATTAATGAACTTCTTTGTAAATGCCCAGACCCCCTGATGTGCTCTCATAGGAAATCATCCAATAACACAATGGCACTTCTCTCCATATCGTATAGTTTTTGTGGTTTGTCAGAAAATATATACACTATCTTAAAGCCAAGAAATAAAAGGGGTTCGTGTGGAGAACGCAAGGTTAAAAAAAAGGAGCACGTGATTATCTTCTCCAGCCTTAATAGTTTTCCTCTTCCCCACAGATCTCTTTACAAATCCTTCACCTAATGCTCATGGATGAGCTTGGCCAATGAAAATGTCTCAATCAACAGTAACGGGTCCCACAAAACCCAATATGATTTCCGCAACTCCAGCCATGACCTTTCACTTTTCCTCTTTGGTTCCAAAGCTGACTGAATGGTCATTCAAATCATGAAAGTGTTAAGTGGGGGCAGTCATAAATCAGCATTTTAAAGTCCGCTGCCAGCATGAACTCTCTATATTTAAAAGGGGTGGGGGAGATTTAAGACCACACTCAACAGGGCTTCACAGTTGTTAAATTCAGCTTTCTGGTGATCTGGAAACTCTGAAATATGATGTTTTTTTTGTTTTTTTTTTAATCTGGCTGTCCAAATACAAAGCATATACAGTCATACACACACACTCAATGTCGGAAATAACAAACATAATGTGAGATAGCTTCAGAGTGAAATATCCTAAAATACAAACCATTTAAATTTAAAAGACATTTAAGTACAGGATTTTATTTGAAAATATTTGAGATATCTCTCTATAAAATTATATATCAATGCCTTTGCTTCTTTATTTATTAAAATTGGAAACAATGAAAAGTGTAGGAATATATCAAAATAACATGTAACTTGTACAATTAGGGTAAAACTCATTCATGCATTTTTTTTTTGATGAATGCACAATGTGTAAGAACATGTATCCTTTGAATATCCAATGATTGTACTACAAAGTTGAAATAAATTAATTTAAGATAAAATACAATTGCATTTCCATGCAAATTAAGTTTAGAAATAATTTTTTAAAATAAATTTGGCAAAATAAATGGTTTAGTAATTGAGCATTTCCCAAAGAATTGGTTATTTAAATGAAGTCTACTTTTTTGGAGGACACATTTTATAGCATGTCTTAGTAGAAATAAAGAGCCAGATTTTGGTGTCTGTCACTTCTTCAGACACATACACAGTTGAATATGACAAAAATTCCCTAAAACAGAGCTGGTCAGATATTTACTAAAAATTTAGTAGACATGCATTGAGCAACACTGGAGAGAACCCCTACTAAAAATATCTGTTTCATTCCCCATGTTCATATAATCATTTCTCCTGTAGCATTTAAAATTCTAATCACTAGTCATTATTTTTTCACGTCATTAAAAATCTTTACCAGAAAGCAAACATATTATCTAAGTAGCCATTAATAAGTCATTAACACCTTAGCTTGAATTAAATCAATCAGACCATACAAATAGTTTACTTAAAGGCCCAGAGGGAATATAATAGCAAACAGGTAATTTCGAGGAGGGTAGGGATTTTAAAAATACGAATGTTGGGTCATTTTGCAAGAAGGGCCCCTAAAACACTGGGCGATTTGTCAGCGGAGGAAGAATTGCAAAGTCATAAATGCAAAGGTTAGAGGTGATATGGAAGGGAGAAACCTATGGCATCACTTCCCTCCACACCAACTAATATAAAACCTGAGTGTGATTGACAGCTTTGAAACACAGTAAAAGCGTGTGATTTATACTCCTAGCCTAAATAACACAGGCTTCAGTGACAGCCCTCCACTTTGTATTACTAATGACAATGTGAGTGAAGGATAGATTTCTCAGCACCGGCAGGTACCTGATCTTAGTCCAAACCAAAGTATAAGGAATCAGCAAACACACATGAGTATTTTGCAGTGAGACAGCTTAAGTGTAAGACTTGCATGCAAAGACATCACATTATTCCTAAAAATCAGATTGTCAATTATTGAATTATTAAAGTTGCATCCAGATAATCCTGAGACAAGCGATTAAAGTCAGTTACCATGCATGTGCTGGTGGTGGGATGGAATGTAATTGATGGTTTGACTGAATTAACTAATTCTGGCAGGTGGTCTGAAAGTTCTGGCAGGAAATCCCACCTGACACAGAGTCACCTCCTTCCTCACCACTGAGTGTTCAGAATCTCCAAGTTCTTTCGAATACAATCACAGACCTCACTCTTACATTCAATAAAGGAGACTTCAAAATAAGGGCATTTTATCGAAAATTACACGAGTGAAAATCCTCCAAAGTAAATTAACGATAAAAGAATAAAGCTATTAAATGAATATATTTTCATGCTTCAGGGCTATGTGTTTAACAATTTTCTAACTGTTCATTCATTTATTTAAAAAAAAAATACTTTAGTTATTACCTCCTAGAGTTGAAATTAGATATTTAATTGACTGGAGGGAATGAAAGTTGCTCACTTTTAAATAAGGCAACTATTTTAAAATATTTCTGTGAAATGCATCATATGATCACCATCAGCCCAAATTCTTGGCAAACATTCTTGTGTGTGTGTGTGTGTGTGTGTGTATGTATGTATATGTAGTTGTTTTTATAAATGTCATACTGTAAGAGCTAACTCCTTCAGAAACATGTTTGTCTTAATTAGGAAAGTAAACAGACTTCTAATGGGAAGAAATGGGTATTTTTCTCTGTGGTATCAAAGGCATCAAAGGCCCAGTTCTCCTGCCAAACCAATCTTCCTTCCTGCCTGCTTTAAACCCAGGTGATTGCAGACAGCTGAGCAGGCATTTTCCCCAAAGCCTCTCTTGACCTGGCTCCAGTCTCTGCTCCGTTGCCTCATCTCTTGCTCTTTCTCTCTGTCTGTGTCACTTTTTCTGTGGGTTTTTTTTTTTTTTCTGTATTTTTGCCTCAGGAAACCTAGGGATATTCATGGCACTGAGGCAAATAATGTGGAATTAAAAACTAAATTCTTGAGGCCTTATCCTAGCAACAAGACCATCACCATCTGTTCAGAGGACAAGCCTGCCATTATCCGCTGCATTCTTTATACAAACTCCATCACCTGTGAGGGGGAAAACACTGCCCCTTTCCTGGGTTCTCTCTTTGTCACAATAGAGAGTGGTCTGTGTCCCTCTGATCCTGTGAAATTAAAGAAGGCAAATATGACCAGGAGCACTTACAGCAAATTTAAAGAGATATAGCAGGAGGTCCTAAATGGCCATTCCAAAATAATCTCATAATTGTCATCTGTGCATAATAAAACCTGACAAAAATATATTGGGGATGTCTTTTACAATTATTTAAATTAGAAAAGAACAAGTGGAGTTCTGGTGTATTTTGAGTGGTAAAGTGATTGTCACATTCTTTCATTTATTTTTAGCTTTATTTCACCTTTCAAAACCATATAAAAATTTATATTTTGAAAGTGGCATCAAAATGTTATTTCAGTGACTTCAGGGTGAAAATCAATCCATTTAGACAACTCGTTTAATCCAGAATAAAATTTTTTCCCTGGAAAAATGTTTAAAACAGTAAAGAGAGTAACTAGGGTATATTTTATGCAGTAAAATTTATATTGTTGGAAATAAACAAGGTTCTTTTTTCTCTCCTAAAATAGATCAGTACAAAGGAAGAGAATATCTATAGACAAAGCATTTGAAAACCCCAGCCAGAGTTGACATGCAGGTAAGGAAAATATGAGACAAATCTTGGTAATTTTCTTCCCAGAAAGAAACATACATGAAGATGTCTGATCCAATACCTTAAGAAAGAATATATTTATGAGTGTCTACTATGTACCAATCATTATATAATGTGCTGTTGAGCATTTTAAAACATTTGGTGTTTTTTATGAGACATACATCAACAAATAGAAAGTCCCTCTCAAATCCTGTAAAATATTAGCTCTATGATTATAACTAACATTTAATTTGTTTATTGTTTATTACAAAATCACTTTTTTCTGCATTGTCTCATTTGATCCTGATAAAAAGACTGAGTAGTCATCATCATTACCCATTTAAAGATGAGGAAACCCAAGTTCAAAGAAGTACATGTGTTTGCCCATGGCTCCCCATGCCTTAAGAATCTGTACTTAGTCCAAATTTGCAACAACTCTGGTATTTTTAAAAGGCATTATTTATACTTTACCATCAAAAAGGAAGTCCAAGTGAATGCAAAGACTCTAGCTAAAGCAACAATGCCTCTTTATTCTCTTGGACAGGTAATTGACATAACTTGTTGGCTAAGGTTCAAAAATATCATTTATGTCTTATGTAGACTCCATTTTCATAAGCCAATATTCCCAAAGCTATTTGTAAAATATGAACTGAAGTTACCCATGTGGCTGTTAATTATCTTCCTTTTTAGATTGCACCTCATATTCTTATCGTCTGTATGTTGGGCACTAACAATTTCCTACATGTTTCCCACATGGCTTTTGCTAAAATTGTCCTAGTCACAGCCACAGTTGAAAGTCCTTGCCAATGAGGTAGGGATTCTGGGAAGCAGCCGAATCACTCTCTTCATCCCATCTGTGAATGTGCTTGATCTGAAGGGAGTAAAATCCCAGTATTGGGCTAATTTCAATGGATACAATTGATACATCTGTCTGGTAACCCCATATCAGAGTAGGACAAAAGCATACGTGAAAATGGTAACTAAGATGTCGTTTGGGATCATGGAAGGGAACTTTGATTCCATAAATAGGTATTCAGAGAGTGAAATGAAAACTCTATTATACAAGAATAATTGACTCTTGCCAATTGGGACTACTTGATTACATGAAAATATTATAGAATGAAATATTACCAAAATATAGTTCAAAGATATTTGCAGGATCATAGATTCTAAGATATGCAAAGTGGGATGAGAACTGAATGGCATATACCTTCAGCAATGCAGCCAACTCAGTTTCCAAACTAAAAGAAAATTTTCAAAAGATTATCTTTTCCTGGCAAGATAAAACTAACACAAACACAAAAGTAATTATACAGAAATCATTACTTCCGACCTTCATTTTCAGATTAACTTAAAACAGGTGTTAGTGAAGCCAACAGCAATGTTTTGATTTCCATGTGGCCTGGTGACCTCACTTTCTCTGTTCTTCGAATATAGAACATAGCCTTTCCTTCACAGTCCCTTATAAACATGTATGGGTGGTCACAAAAGGGAATGAAAGGGAAAAATGATGGGAAAGAAATTGCACTTATATTTCTCAATTGTAAAACTGACCACTGGGTATAAGCATCCTGTAAGTAAAAAGATTTCTCTTAGCTGTGGTTACCAATCATTCGATAGCCTGGGACTTGAAGGGGTTCCCCGGATGAAGGACTTTCAGTGCTAAAACTAGAAAGTTCCAGGCGAACTGGAGTAAGGTGGTCACCCTACTTAGTGAAATAAGTTAGCTAATTAGCTTGCAATTTAATTTGACACTATTACTCATAGACTTGAACATTTCTTTACAAAATATTTTAGGAAAATAGGACCAAAAGGACTCAGGTTTCTGTTCTGAGAATTTCTTATCCTGCCTTTACCATGTAAACCTGTGGTCCCCAACTCCCGGGCCAGGGCCCAGGAAGGTCTGTAGCCTGTTAGGAAAACAGGGCCGCACAAGCACATCTCGGCCTGAGCTCTGTGTCCCCCACCTCCCCACTCCACCCTACTCCCCCACGAGTGGAAAAATTGTCTTCCATGAACTGGTCCCTGGTGCCAAAAAGTTTGGGAATCACTGATATAAACTACATTTTAAGGCAACTAAATAGTTAATTTAAAAAACCTATTTTTTTCTTTTAAAAATAATTCCAACTAGTAAATACAGAAAGAATGGTGGAATTAGAAAAATCACCATTTTGCAACCCTGAAAGACATGATGGGATATAGGCATGATCATCAATAAATGTAAAATCAGTAGTTGAAAAGTTGTTAAGGAACTTTAACAGGCTGTTCAAGCCTAGAATTATATAAAATGAGGCTCATACAAAAGGCATACACAGAATCACCTATGAAATGTTCTACCTACCCCCAAAAAATTAAAACAAAAACCTGAAACTAATTATATCAGATGTGTCTGGTGCTCCCAGCCCATCCTTCTGGCCACCTCTGCTCTCAGCTGTCGCTCTGGGGCATAGTTCTAACTCACTGGAGTAAGCATTATCTTCCTGGGAAACCTTCAACCAAAGGGAAATAGGAGTCAGAGGAAACATTTGGGAGGCATTCTCTGTGCTTCTCAGAGGTCCTGACTGAACGAAGCCCTACTATCTACAACAGGTACTTTGATAACCCAACCTTAAATTCACTTTTCCTTTTTTCCTATCTTACTCTCCCTACTCTCTCACTCCTGTCTGGTGGAGCCACCTCCCAAATAAACTACCAGCACTGCTCTGGAGTCCTTGCTGCAAGCCCTGCTCTTGGAAAAGCTTAAGTCATTAATAAAACCTAGATCTAATCACTCATTTTCAAGAAATACAGAAGATAGAGGAGCTAGCTAACTGTTAGCTCAAGGAACAGGCAATCTTCTCGGGACAAATGATTGTTATTTCCAACAAAATGATTGCATAGAAAGAAATAAAAGAATGAAGGAAAAGAAAAGGAAGGAGGGAGAAAGGGAGGCAGGGAGGAAGAAGGCTTTTACAGAGTAAGAACGATCTAAAACATAACAACCAATGGCAGTATGTGGATCTTGTTCAAATTCTGATTTGAGTAAACCAACAGTAACACTAGGTGATATTAACAAAGTTTTGTTAATTTTATCAGGTGTAACAATGCAAAATGGAAGTGATTATGTTTAAAAAAAAAAGTCTTATCAGATGAGATTCATACTGAAGTACTAATGGGTTAAACAACATTATTTTACCTGGAGTTGTATAAAAATACTCCAGCAAAACCAAAAAATAAAAATGTGGGGAATAGATAAAATCAGGTTGTTAAAATCTTGATCATTGTTGAAAGTGATGATGAGAATAGGGAAAGTATTACCATAACTATTCTGTCTACATTTGTTTATATTTAAAAATTTTTTATAATGAAAAGTTACTTAGTAAAGAAAGGTGTGAGGGTTTGAAAAACTCTGAATTCAAACACATAAAAATAATATCAACTCTGATTTGCTCTTAATTTAATCAGCTCAGTCAATTAATCTGATCTGTCGATTTTAGTTTGATTGCAATTGTGAGGGGCAGAGACAAAGGCAGTGAGGTGCCACAGTGGTGGTATGGTGACAAGCTATTCAGTAATCCAAATGTCAAGTCTATCACCTTCTTGTTACCAGAAGCAAATTCCAATGGAAGTTATTTTATCACTGGCTACCACAGTCTGGAGGCCTTCCCAGTTTCTGTGCATTCAAGAAACAAGGAGCTATTTAAATATTTGCCTATGCTAGGTATAATTGGGTAGCTATAAAGAGGAAAATTAACTCTACCTCCTATTTGTATTTATATTTTGAAAGTGTTTCCAAATGCATTATTTCTATCAACTCTTAAAGAGTTCCTAAGAGTAAAAGAAGTCATATACTATACACCAAAGTCAAATGATTAAGTGAACATGAATCACCTGACATTAGCTGCTTTATATTACTCTTCTCTTACACCAATAGACGACCATTCTTGGAAATGTCACAGCAGACAGCTTCTTGAAGAAAGGGATTTTTTTAACGTATTCATTTTTGTATCCCTAGCACCTAAAAGAACATTTGACACATTATAGGCACTTGATAAATATTAATGCTTAAATTCCTTTAAATCCTTTACTGAAGTAGTAATTGGGTCATCTGTCTACTTCTCTCATCCTCACGGCCATTACATTAGCATAAACTAGCATTGCTGTCTTCTCTGGACTTTCTAACTGGTTTCCTCACATGCACTGTTGGCAATATCGATCACGTCTCAGAGTTCTTTATAAATGTAAATATGATCACATGACAACACACACACACACACACACACTCATGCACATGTATGCCCCGAAAACCACTCAATTGTGTTTCATAGCTCTAGGGCTAATATTATCTAAGTATGTCATTATATATTTATTGTGTGATTATCTGATTAATGTAAATCTTCCCTAACAGACCTTAAACCCCATTCTTAGAGCAGGAACTGAGCTTGTTTTGCTCTTTATCTCTATTTACAAGGTTCTGCACAGTGCCTCGAATATGACACATGGTCAATAATTCTGTTCAAAAAATTCATCCACTAGTTGAATTTTAACTTGATTTGAGTTATTTTGGCATGTCATTTTCATCATGCATACTAAAAAGGTAAAACAACATAGTGAATGGAGATTAAAGTCAAATTATCAGAGCTCCCTACCCAATCGCCACCAGACACCATGGACATGAGCTGTGCACAGGCTATCAAGCTGGCCAGGATCACCAAGGTGCTGAGCAAGACTGGCTCATGGGGACAATGTACACAGGTGCTCGTGGAATTTACGGATGACACAAACTGCTCCATCATCTGCCAAGTGGAAGCCCCATGCTCGAGGGTGAAGTGTTCACTGTCAGAATAAGGGGCTCAGAGGCTTTGCTGAGCTTGGCTGCTGGGTTCTGGATATCCCAGTGGACCATTTCATCTATGAGAATGAGACGCAACTATTAAATAAAGCGTTTGTATTGTATGTTAAAAAAAAAAAGTCACATTATTAGAATTGTTTACATTTGCTAACAAATCACTACAACACCTCTAAGATTGCAACTTGCTAGTAACAGAAAAGCAACAACTGTATCTCCTTGCCAAGCAGTGACCCTGATTGTCAATTCAAGCGAGGTACTGAATGAAATCCATAAACCTGCCTTTACTTATAATGCTTATATAAAAATTGAAAGTATATTTGGCAGCTTTCAGGAGCACAAACAATTTTATATGAGGAGTAGTCAGTAAGTAGAAGCAGTAAAAAAAAAAAAAAACCCGTTTCGTTACAAATTTTAAAAAAGAGTCATTTGATTTTACCTCTTTGGCAAAACCCACTATGCAAACAAACAAACAAAAAAGTATACATATAGAAAACACAAACTTATCAGAGATAAATTTCAGAGTATATTATTTGAACACAAAAGCATCTAGGGCATTTCAAAGGGCGCCTTTACTATATCATTCTATGCTAGGCCCAAAAGGAATGTTTCTTTCCTTCCTCTCAGTGATGCTTAGTCTCATGATGTCATAATCCACGTGCTTGTGTGTTCCTCTCACTGGATTATAAATCTACGAGGTCAGGATATGGCTCTACCCAAGTAGCCTGGAATCATAGGGGCTGTATGTAGTATGTAACTCTTTATTGAATGCTGCAATCTAATCCAGAAAAATCCAATGTATATTGAAGGTTTTGGAATAATATCCAATCCATTGAGCAGAGGATGGCACAAAAGCACATGGGACAAAGGTGGAAGGAAAAAAGTGTTTTCTAGACTAAATGGAGAATGTGGTTGAGTTGCTCTTTGGAGTTCCTCTCCCACATTACCAGCTTTGGATTCCATGTTGGTGCTTCTTCAAGTCATCACCCCCTTTCTTGCTCCCTGGGATTAAGATTTGATGCATTTTATCTGTATGTATTGATGTAATGCAGAATATAAAGCATACGATTAATTTCTATCATTTTCCAGTGAAATTTTATTTATAGAAAATGTCATCAAATTACAGCAATTTGAAATATTATAATGAAATAAACTCTTTGAAAAATTTTCGCTCTCTACAACAAGAAGCCAGCTTAAAAGGTTCACAGAATGTTACAACAAAAATGGTCTTCAGATAATTTCTGTCTTAACACCCTCAGGCTCAGAGAGGTCAGTGATTTCATTAATTCAATACTAACAGATATTTATTGAGGGCCTCCTATAATCTGCACTGGGCAAGACGCTAGAAACACACAGATGAATAACACTGAGAACTGCTTGCACTGAGTTCCTAGTGCAGTAAGGCATATCACCTCTGAGCTGAAGAGAATTATGGTCATGTTTTCTGTGTGCAGAGGAGATATTTGTAGAATCTCAGTGTTTAGAGAAAATGTGACTTCTCAACAATCATCCTGATGAGCATATTAGTATTCATGGGGTCCTCGTGTCTCTCCATAGGTACCATTGTTGTGGAACATATTTCATCTGAAAAGAAATAACCCCCTAAAGGGCACACATTTTAAGTCTAAATGGTACCCTTTCTTTTGAAATTTTAATTTTCGGAACTTAATATTGAGTCTACTGTTACCAGAACGACCACATCTACCAAAAATCATCTTAAAGTAGCTATAGAATCCCAAAAGGATAATGAGTTCTTACAGAATTTCCCTAGTTATGGAGAGGAAATCATTAGTAACTTAAGACAGAAATAAAGAAATCATCTAATTAATGTATTCAGAGATGAATCTTAATGTCCAATTATTCTCTTGATTTGACACAACCTAGTAACAACATAACATAGTCAGCAACATTGTATTAATGTTGGAAGAATTAGAAGGAAGGTAGCCAAGTGGGGGAGGGAGAGACTTTTTGTAGTCCTTTCTTTTTTCCTTTTCTAACATACAATAAGGAAATCTCCTGCTTAAATTTATCATATTTTTTTTAAAAAGCAAGCCCACAGAATTAACCTGAAAACCACATTAAGCTAGAAAGTCTGAATTCTATTATAATTAGAGCTTATAAATATCATTTAAACAAAGGTCTAGCTGTTCAATTCATTAAATATTAACAAATGATTTTCCTATCATTCAATGTAGTCTCTTAGTTCAGCTTCATTGATTAATTTAACCAATGTCTATTTAAACATGTATAATTTCCATATTTTATAATTGGCCCAATATTAAATGATTCACAGAGCAAAAAGTTAATGTGCCAATATTATCATTGATGCTCCATATTCTTGATTTGTTTCTTGAAAGAATGAAAATCAAGGAAGATATTTTTCAATATTTTAGTATTTTTGATTAAATAATACATAGTAGCAATTTTTTAAAAAGAAGTATTATACTGAAAATCTATACCCATGTCTAACCCCCAGCCTCCCCATTCTCCTCTGCAAAAAATTAAGATAAAAAGTCCCTTTTCAAGTTGTATTTAATTTTCCTAAAATTAAAAATTCCTATCTCTTAAATATTAATAATTTATGAAATGCAGTCACCATACTCAATAGCTGGATATATTTTAAGATAATTTAGTCACATCTCACTTTCTCTCATTAAAACATTATAAAAGCAAACAAATGTTTTAAGCAAATAAATTTCAGAATAAGAAAATCAGTATGGTTTTACAATTTTTTAAAGTGAAATTATATACTCTGGTTATGTTTATATTCAGCAAAACCCCATTGTCTGAGGAGATACTGAATTGCTTTGTTAGATTATCTCTTCTTTATGATCTCCCGTTTTTAAATTTTTGAACACTTCTAAATGATTCTTTCTCTCCCATTGCTGACATTTTAAGCATAAGTTTGTCTGCTTTGCCCCTATCAGTTAGGTCAGTACTATTGTTCTTCATGATACGCAGTTCTACTCTGACCGTCCAGAGTCACGGGTAGGATTCAAATGACTGATCTGTAAGTAAATGTCTAAATAGTCTGTCCATAAAGAAACAACATTTAGCTTGCAATATATGCAAGAATCCATTCTAGGCATAGCTTAAATGCTAAGAATTACAACTTCATCCCAAAGTATGTAGAAGACAGGGAACCTGACCTCAAGGAACATAGAGGCTAATTGAAGAGATACAATGCAATGAACACAGAAGACATATATGTGGCACTGTCATTAATAATTGTTGGACAAAAAAAAGTGGGAATTCAAAGGAGAGAAAATAATAATTATAGGCTAACTGTCAGAAGAGTTTGTTTTTGCTTTTTAGAAAAAAAAGATTTAAACTATGCCTCAAAATATTAATACGTGTAGGAGTCAGACAAACATTTTAAAAAAATACAGAATAGTGTGTCCAAAGGCATGAAGATGGAGACCTACAAGACTATGTAAAGGACTGCGAGTGGTGTGGCTGAAATGAAAGGTTAATAAATGGGGGTAATGTGAGGTCAGGTTAGAAAAGCGTTTTGGGATTACATCATAGACACCTTGGAAAGCCAAGTTAAAGAATTTAGCCATTAGGTGATGGCAGGGTGTAGTTAGTGATGATTTTTGATGAGAGAAATGACATGATAGGAAATGCTGTTTTAAAGCAATTCATCTGGGTGATTTTTCTTCTGTTCATTCATGCCCGCATTTGTCCCACAAACATTGACTCAAGTTCTAGAAGATCCAAGCATTGTACTATCTTAGCAAAGACAAGCATTTCTCACCCTCAATTTGCTTTCATTCTAAGGACAGAAGTAAGTCAGTAAGTGCCATTTATTGTGGCAGGTGGATGGTGCAGCACCACCCTAAATACTAGGGATGGAGAGAAGAAAGACTCAGACCATACTCCTGATCAGGGAAAAATTCCTGGCAGAGGAATGGTGTGAGTTAATCATATAAAGTTGGAAAAGAAAAAGGCAATGAAGACATTTTAGGCAATTGGGAACCATTCATGCAAAGGCACAAACCCATGGCATAGTGGAGCCCTGTCTTTGATGCCCAGTGTCATGACCCCTTGGCCCATCCGTGATTTCTGCTGCAACTGTAGAGTTTAATGCAAACTCAGAGCTAGCATCCTATCAAACACGTCCCACTTCAAGGACTTCTCTGAAGTTCTGGAAGCTCACTCAGCCCCTGCACAAATGTAGCCTAGAAGTATTGAGATGTCACACCCAAAGGCATCCTTCAACCAACCAGTGGGGCTCAGGAGATGGTGGATGAATAACTCAGCCTCCTGTCCTCCTGTCCACAATTCTGGGGGTGTTATAGGCTTCTCAGAGGTTTCAAGAAATGAAGTCATATTGCCCATTACAAGGACTTCAGTAACATGCCTTAATAAAAACATACTGTATATCTCTGTTCCTATTTCCTTATATAACCACCCAAATATACTTCCTGCCACCAAGTTCTTGCCTCACGCTATGCTTTTGGTAGAATCCAAATTAAGACAAAAAGTAATTTATTCAGGGTAATGGTATATAAATGTGTGGAGGTGACGAGAGGGGTCAGGATGTGTGAGAAAGGATGGTTATTTTGAAACTAGAGAGAGCATTACATATCATGCTAAAAAGTTTGAATTTTGTTTAAAAATTTTATAGGGAATTTTTAATGATTTGAAATAGGAAGGTAACATGATTGAGATTTTTATTTTTAAATTTCCCTCTGGTGGTGTAAAGAACATGAATTGCAATATCCTAGAGTAAGAACTGGGAGGCTGATTTAGAGACTATACAGTGATAAAAGCAAGGTATTTTAATTCAGTCATTTGTGTTCAAAAAACATAGTTCCGGGTGTAGAATGATGGCTTGAAAAGCACACATGCAGTTCTGAATGGGCGCAGTTTCAAGGCCATGATTATACTCAACAACTGAGATATAACTGCATTAAAATTTGATAAGCAATAGATAGAATAAATAAATAATAAAGTAAATTGGCTATATATACACATGTATATATGTGTGTATGTGAAAGAGAGATTTCATTAATAAACACAGACTTCCAAAGATATAATAACAAAATATTCAGATTGGAAGAGATCTGAGAGAATATCCTATCTCTCAATCCCTACCCCACTCTCATTTTGTAAAAAAATAAGTGGAAATGTTAAATAATTTTTTTTAAGGTTTAAATCCATGAGCGAGCTGGACACTCATTGAATGTTTATCTGTCTAGCATTGAGATAGATGCAGTATTTTAAAATAAATAAGATAGTGATCCTTCCTTCAAGCATCTTATAATATACAATTCTATTTTAAGGATGGTTCTTCAATGTTCATGAAACAATGAGTTCACCGAGATGTAGCAAGACCATGGAATTTGTGTGATTTTCATTAGGATTTTTTAAAATTTCCATTAAATTTTTAATAAATTACGTGTAGTTAATCCATGGCCTATATTTCCTGTCTATAAGCCTGTAAAAATAAATATTATGGTAGCTCTGTAGTTCTACATAATTACAGCTCTCTTTTTTTTTTTTGAGACAGAGTCTCACTCTGTTGCCCAGGCTAGAGTGCCATGGTGTCAGCCTAGCTCACAGCAACCTCAAATTCCTGGGCACAACCGATCCTCCTGCCTCAGCCTCCCAAGTAGCTGGGACTACAGACATGCACCACCACACCTGGCTAATTTTTTCTATATACATTTTTAGTTGTCCATATAATTTCTTTCTATCTTTAGTAGAGATGGGGTCTTGCTCTTGCTCAAGCTGGTCTGGAACTCCTGAGCTCAAACAATCCACCCACCTAGGCCTCCCAGAGTGCTGGGATTACAGGCGTGAGCCACCGTGCCCAGCCTACAGTGCTCTTAAATGAAAGTATTTTCCTATTTTGTAATCATTTTGGATATGAAGCAAGATATTATTAGTTGAAAAGTGTTTTATTTCTCTGTTCAACTGGAAGCTCTCAAGTTATAGGGAACACCAGAGTCACCTGAAGGGCGTGTGAGAACAGGGATCTGTGGGCCTCACTCCAGCGTGGCTGATGGGGCAGGTCTGGAATGGATGCAGAAAATCTCAGGTGTTCTCAGTGATGCTGATGCTGCTTGTTCAATGACCTCACTTTCAGAACCACAGCATTAATTAGACCATGAACAACTTGTAGGCAGGAATTGTGTCTCACTCATTTCTCTTTTTTTAATTATTATTTCAGAATATTATGGGGGTGCAAATGCTTTGGTCACACAAATTGCCTTTGCACCACCTGAGTCAAAGCTACAAGCGTGCCCATCCCCCAGACAGCAAGTACCGCACCCCTCACTCATTTCTCTATGCTTAGCATCAATAATATAGTAGAATGTCAACAAATGTTTATAGGCATGTGTGATTGATTAATTACATAAATGATGTAACTAATAATTTTGCCTAATTTAGATTATTAAATGCCCAGTTCAAGAGTTTTCCTGTTACTCCCACTTATAAGGAAATTAATAAATCAAAAAAATATTAAGTAATTGCTGTCCCATTTGCTGAAAATGAAAAAGCTGAACTCGGTGTTGTCATGGATACAGTATTCTATTTTCAGAACTAGTCCTGTCCTACTTGTTAATGACTGTTACAGTAACCAATAGGAAAATAACACTTCACTCACCACATTTCATTAAATTTAACACCTCATATTAAGCTTAATGGGACAATAAGAACAAAGTTCTGCTTGCCAATTGTTTACAGGATTCTACCATTTCCCGGTAGTTAGTGACTTACACAGCATCAACTTCTATGAACAGTTTCCAAAATAAAAAGAAGATAGGAAAATAAAAGCTTTCTATTTGACTAAATATAATGACCTCTGGGCTGGACATTTCCTGACATTTAACCAATAGTTGAATTAAAAGACTCTACTGTCTTTGATTTAGGGTCTCTGCTTTCATTACTACCTCTCAGGAAATACCCTTGCTTTCCAACATTACAAATTTAATGAAAGAGACAGCAAAATAATATGAATCCCAAGCACCAGAACTTTCAAATCCTTGCATTTTACAGTGGAAAATGCAAAATATGAGTGGAGAGTAGACAAAATCATTTAACTTGAATACAATTCTTCACAGTTTGATCTTGATGCCAATCACGATGAAATAATGACCTCCATTGTTGAAACCTGGAGTCATGTTACTTTTCTCCCAAGGAAAGTTGAATGGTGAGGACAAAGAGCTTAATAATGCATAGAGATGGAAGACATTACAAACAAACAATTCAGCCTCCAGAAGAAAAAAATAAAGATAATTAAATACATTTAACGATGCACACATCTGAGCAAAAGATCAAGCAAATATTGGAAAATATACCATTATTTCAAAGTCAAGGGAAATAAATGGGAAAGGAGAAAAGGACAGAAAATTCAGAGGGACTGAATAAATCTCAGATAGGATATAAAAGACTAGAAACAGATGTTTATATTAAACTGCCAATGGAGTGATGAAACCATACAGATTGTGGTACCAATTTAACTGGAAAAAGCTATGGCGAGCAGACAGAGATTTGAGTTGGAGCTCTATTTTCCACCAGTGAACTAAAAGAGGTGGCTGCTGCCGCTACTGCTAATGATGAACACCATATGCTAGCAAGAGACATAGCCAGTGTGCTCTGCTGTGTGTGTTGGTTTGGGAAGATATGTGTAATTTTCTTTATCTGATACAAAATTAGTGCAACTTCAAATAACTACGTGCAGAATGCCTGAAGAGAAGACCATATTGCTTCTCATTGAAAAAGTCAAGAGTGAGTCATTAAAAAAATTTTTATCTCAATTCAATAATTCAGTTTAAATAATTTTTCCCAGATTTAGCCATGGTATTGCTCTAGTTGTCTATTTTATTTTTATAGTGGAGAGGAAGCCTACAACAGAATAACCATGTAGTCAAATAGTCAAAGTGACATTTAAAAAAAAAACCTTGCTGCTTACAATACTCTTTAAATGAACAAATACAGTTCTCTGTACATATATTACATAGTTTAGTTACTGTACCAGCAAATAAAGCATCCAAACCTTGTGTCCTAGTTATAAATTTAGTCTTACACTTTAAAATGTCAACTCCCCAGCTTGAAAAAAAAAAAAAACAATCTTCCAAAAAAAAAAAAAAATACTAGAATTGGCAATTTGGGCTTACTGTTTGTTTGCTTGTTGTTTGCTTTAAGGGAATTTTGGGGTTCAAATGCAAGGTTAAAATAAATAAATGTTCAACGTAGAAGAAAATAAAAGGGCACCTAAGAGAAATAGTGTGTCAGTGCTCTTGTATTCTTTTAAACAGCTGTAACTGCCTTAATTCTGAGCCAACACCTAGTTAATCTGATCAATTTAGCAGGAAAAAAAGAAAAGAAAACTCGGGTTATTTTCTTTCATACTCAGGCAAACAAAATGAGTGCTTATTGGAATTTTTTATGCCCTCATCATTATATTAATGTTATGTAGACATGGTTGAAATGTTTTCTTTTTTTCTCTCTAATTCTCATTAAAATATGGACAGGACAAAGGGAGAGCCACAAAATAACTTTAAAAATATTTTGGTAGTCCTCATTAAAAAGAGTTTAAGTACCTTGGATTTTATTTTATTACATGGTAATAAAATTCAGCCGGAGGAGAGATGTTCAATCTGGAACTCAAAGGCCACTAAGCGCAGCTAACTTCCAACCAATGAGCCTTTGACCAAGTAGACCTGCAGCTGAGGAAGCCTGTTGCCCCAGAAAAACCATCTGCACTATTTAAGCTACTACTTTTTTGTTGTTTTTTAATGATTTCTGTCTTACCAGCTGAAGTTCCTTTTACACCCATTAGTATTGGGAAGACGTAGGAAAAAAAAAAAAAACGACTTCTAGGGAATGTGAACCTCTTAACAAATAGTATCATATACACTTTAATAGGACAGGCTCACTGATCTAGTTCTGCTCTGAAAATGAAAGAAATGAAACAATCACCAGAAAACTGAGGGAAGGATGGAAACACTGAGGAAAAGTAACTGCCGACAGAGACAGATAATGCTGCCTCCTTACCAGCCATTGTCATTTCATTCTTTCCTAGAGGCTCGAGACTGACTTCTGCTGAAATAGCCCTTTGGATCTCTGATATCAATGGCACACATGCATTACTTGGCGACAATCCAAACTTGTCTGTCGGGGAGGATTTAAGCCACCTGATCCTGCCTCCTGCTCCTGGTCTAGTCTAATGCTGTGACCTATCGCAGGCCTAAATGTGTGACTCCTCCTGAGATTGTGCCCCCAATCCCAGGGTCCTGATGAGGACTGTTCACCGTCAGACCCCTTCTAGGTCATGAATCCCACTGAAATTCCTAGCAAAGGTTTTCATTCCTAGCTACAAAGAGCAATCACTCTTCCTGGAAAACTTTCACAAATACTCTTTGAACCAACAAGAGATTTCAGGGCTTGCTTAAGGAAGGCAGACGGACACTGAGCTTAGCCCCATCCCCCTCTATCCTGCTTAGGTTCCAAAAATCGACAATGAATGAGAGGTGGGAAAGAAATTAGAATTGTAGAGGTGCCAAAGATATCCCTTGGAGCAGTGTGTATATTGTGTTGTCATGTAAAAGAGCCCTCGAAAGATAAAGAACTAAGTCCAATTATATGACTGGTTCCATGTTCATCTGAATCACTGTCTAACTTCAGACTTCCAAAGATATCACACTGCCTGAAATAATTAATTCACCTCTTACTTCCAAAAACACGTTGGAAAATTAATTCCCAATGCTAAAATGAATTTGGCAACAGAGCACATTACAATTTTGCAGGTTACCTGGCAATCATTTTGAAATGTTATCTTGGATAAAATGTACTCTTGTGCCTTCCCTCACAGATGCAGTCTGCCTCATTCGTGGGCTTTACTTCTCATTTTATTAAAGAATACATAGCCATTATAAAAGAATACAAGTTTTCTTTCATAATCATTTATATAGCAGCTAAAATATATTTTTAACTACGAGAACAAAAGACTGATTTTTAACTCCTAATAAGCAAGGACATTTTGCTTATATGAAGACCAATGAAAATTAAACCTTATAAATAAATAAGCTGGAGATAATTTTTTTTTTGTTATTGCATGGTTTTTATTGTGGTTTATCATGGGTGATACCTATGTAATAATTTAATCTCAGCTTAAGGGCACCCAGGACTACAGCAAATTAATATGCTTTAACCAGAACATAAAGTCCTGGATTTGTACATCAGAACCTAAAAGTGACCATTTAGACACCATCAAAATCTAATTCTATAATTTACAGATATGTCAGCAGATGAGAAAACTACTCAAGACATAAAGACAAAGTTGAAATACCTGGTATAATCAAGTATTAATAGAAGAAGTGTTTTTTCATCATTCTAAGGTGTTTCTTTGTTTTTATTTTTCACTAATTATTGAGGCTTCAGAATGCACGAATGCAGAGGGAACTCAGATTCTCTTTGACGGGCTCTCACTTGGGCTACTCTAGTCTCAAGAAAAGCCTATTTATATAAATATTGCAGTAGCAAAAAAAAAAAAAAAGCTGGACACAGCTGGATACTCTTTCCTCTGGCAAAAAAAAGCAATGGCCTTACCATCCTTCTGTTTATGGCAACACAAACTACTTTATTTCAAAAGTCACTCATTTCTATGATTGCAGTGGACATGTTTTCATCAACAGAGCAGTTCAGGAGGAAAAAATTATTTTATTAGCTAATTTTCCTTTCATGAATTAGGGATTTTTCTCTGCACAGAGAGAAATTTCAAACCCCTCCAGAAATGGAAGCATGCCCATGGATTGACTACTGCAGATCAAGTTTCCAGTGTGCTAATAACCTGCTCCAGTGAAAACATATTTTTAATTTGCTTTTAGGGTTATTTATTTTTTTATTATTATGCTAAGGGTTTATAATTTAATGTCAAACATAATTTTGCACGAATTATGTGACTGTACTATGATGCAGTAGATAAGCTCAGTGCGCCTGGTTAGCGTGGTCTCAAACGATGTTTTGAGAAAATGGATCACCATTTGGCAGGTTGCCATTCCATAAACTGCTCAGTAGAACTTTAAAAGGAAAAAGTTGCAAAGAATTTTTGTGTTTTGCAAAAAATATTCCTAGTAATATTAGAAGCAGAAAAAAATAATTACTCTCTTATTGCTTTCTACTAGATATAGCATAAATTATATGAAGATAATTAAGAAATTAAAAGGTTTCCAATTAGAAATTGCAAAGTCATATTTATTGAAAATTGTCAACTAGCCAAGTGAAATAATATTTTTAAATGGGACTATTTGTTTAAAAATATAGTAGTCATCATAGTGTCTCCAAGCTTTATGATCAGTTTGGCAAACATTTAGGAGCATCTATAACATGCCAAGCATGGGAGATACAAAAATAAAAACTATATTGGCACTGCTCTCAAGAAATTCACTGTCTAGTGGAGGAGACGGGCAGAAAGACAAGACCTATCAATGTAATGGGGTGTACATTATAATGCAGTTATAAAGAGAGTTGTCTGGAACATAGATAAGGAGCATTTGGCCAAGATTTGGGCATGGGGTGAAAGGTCAGCAAATGTCTACAAAGGAAGACTGAGGGACATATTTATTGTTTCAAGTTGGAGGAGAAAGAACCAAGAGAATTGGCTTGGCCAAATAAATGATTATTTGTTTATACATCCATTCATAAATTTAAATAAGTGTGAATATAACAAAATATAACATTTGTAAATCATTTAAGCCATTTCACATGCTTTAGCTAATCTGATTCTTATACTAACCCTATGAGTTTAAGTATGGAGGGTATTAGTATTAGTATATTCACTCTTCAGGTAAGAAAAGTAAAGCTCAGAACGGTTTTGTAACCTTCCAAGGGTCACTCAGGTAACACATGCATTTGTAATAAAGCCAGGAGTAAACCACAGAACTCATGACTTCCAGCCCAACAGGCATTCTGGTATTCTCCACTCTTGTCATTATCCTGCTCATTTTTCACATCCTCACTAACCAAACAACACCAACTACAGCTCTAGGCAGAGAAATACTTGATTAAAGCATAATTTGAAATATAATTTTGGCCTTTCCAATTAAAACACAAACTTCATCAATTTAACATAATAAATAAGAATCCCATGTATATTTTAAATGTCATCTGTTAATCAATCAAAAGTGCTAAGTCATATCATACAGATCATGAAATCAAAACTTAAATTCACATCTGTCTTCATACTAGCAAATAGAAATATTTGGCTGATCAATAAGTGAAGTCTGTTTAGGTAAAGGCATTCCAGCTCACAACTGGCCTATCCACCATAGTAGCCATGGAAGTTATACAACCAATTATAGTACATTTACTGCAATGTTGATTGGATTGTAGGGTCATTGATCGGATTTTGTCATTATGGTAAGTAATGGTAAGTGAAATAAATGAATTGTGAGATTTTCATGAATCTTTTTTTTGTGAATTCAATTGTCTTTATAGAATAGTTCTACTATTAAGTTTTCACTCTTGCTTAAAAATTTTAATTTCTGGAAATATAAGAGATCGACAGAGCATTAACTTAACCTGGTATGGCATGATTAGTTATTTTTGTTTTTGTTTTGTTGTTGTTGTTCATATTCAAGAGTTTTATATTGAGCATAGGCTGGTCTGAATAAACATCTAATCCTGCAGGAAAATGTTCAGTGTGACAAAATATTTGCTTTGAAAATGTTAGAAAAAGGAATTTTCTCTAGGTACAGAACAGTTATTGGTAACAATGATTTTTTTCAGGTAGGTGTCTACTTAGATTATTTAGGTAATATATTGCAACTCTTCTTAACATTTTCTGGTTACCCATATCCTTACCATGCAAAAACCAGACTCCTCCAAAGGCTACATATATTGGTTAGGTTAGGTTAGGCTATTATGCAATAACAAACAAATCATAGCATAATTCACAAAAGTTCAGCGATTGCCCATGCAAGATCCTCTATGGGTCTGGTAATTTCCAACTGAGGTCACAGGGATTCAGATTACTTATATCTTGTAATCGTGTCAACAAGAACATTCAACTTTGAGGTCACTGCACCAGGGAAAAGTGAGCTGAATGGCTACAAACCAGCTCATAAATGCATTTTGCCTGGAAGAGACCCACATTACTTCCTTGTAAGCCCACTGGCCAGAAGTAGTAAGATGGCACTGCATAACTTCTAGAGGGATATGAAATGTCAGAGAGTACTTGAATCTTTTCTGAACAGAAAATTTCTCTGCCAAATTGGTATGGTTCTTACATGTTGTACTTAAGTTTCTAACATGTTCAGAAACTGACAAATTCTCTGGTTCAATTACAGCACAACATAGATTATGCATCTAGAGCTAGAATTAATATCACATGTTAAATAATGAAACAGATAATATTTTTCAAACTAATAAAATAAAATTATACAACTGTTTAAGGCTAATTAAGTAGAAAGGAAACTAACTTTTCTGATTATTTTGTTATATTTCCTTCACTAAATCTTTATAGAAATCCTACAGTCTGGGAAAGGAAGACTAAAGAAAACTCTAAAACTTTCCTGAAGTTATGATGCTGTTCGCTATCAATGCTCCTAATACTATATCATGCTGACTCACCAAATATAAATTGACTGGAAAAATGATCAAGATCTCTTCACTATTCAATGAAATCAAAATACCCTACAAGTAAAAGGTCCCTCCAGTCCAGTTCATGAGTCTCCTAAGGGTAACAGGTCAGAGAAAGGCTCAAAAGTAAGAAATCAACCTTGTAATTCAAAGAAGCTAAATGAAAGATGAGAGTTTACCCAACATGCCCACTGGAAGTAGGAATAAAGGTAGCCAGTGAGATAGGAGGATTTGTAAATGCAGCAGGAATTAAGTCTTGACACCTGTAACAACACTGTCAATACAGTGCATTAAGAACAGGCTTTGGCATCAGAGTGGCCTGGTTTGGTTCCTGATCACAACCATTTACAAAGCATATGATCTTGTGCAATGTGCTCAATCTTTCTATGCTCCAATTTCCTTTTTCTAGAAAACAGGCATAATGCCTACCTTGCTAGATTATTATAAGGATTATAGATGGGACTGAATTGCTGCAATTTCATGATAAAACTTGAATAGATGACGAATTGCATCTTATGAATGAGCAAAGAAAGTAGTTTCTTGAGATGGGATTTATTCCTGATGAAGATGCTGAGAACACTGTTGAAATGACAACAAAGGATTTAGAATATTATATTCACTTAGTTGATAAAGCAATAAATTTTGAAAGAAGTTCTGCGGGTAAAATGGTATAAAATAACATCATGTGCTGCAAAGTAAACCTTCATGAAAGGACGAGTTAATTCTTATAAGTCAATTTCTTATCTTAAGAAATTGCCACAGCCACCCCAACCTTCAGCAACCACCACCCTGATCAGTCAGCAGCCATCAACATCGAGGCAAGACCCTGCACAAGCAAAAAGATTATAACTCGCTGAAGGCTTGGACAATTATTTTATTGTTATTGATATTGCATTTTTAGCAATTAATTACTTTTAAATTAAAGTTGTACATTTTTTAGACATAATGTTATTGCACACTTAATAGACTATAGTACAGTGTAATCATAACTTTCATATGCACTGAGAAACAAAAAAATTCATGACTTGCTTTATTGTGGTATTCTCTGCATTGCAGTTGTCTAGAACCAAACCTGCAATATCTCCAAAATATGCTTGTATTTGTGGGTTCATGATGATGTATGACAATGCCTTTTCCTGGAAGAGGTAAGGCCTAGAAGGACCTCAAATGATACAAACTTAGTATTATGAATAATACTTAAGCCACTGTAAGACTGCTTATAACAGTTTTTTATATGATTTATGGTACTTTTTTATGGATTTCTTGGTACTGAAATAGAGAGACACATAATTATAGAATGCAATGTGCCAAATGAAACCAGTATAACACTGAAAACACATTCTAAATAACACAGCTAATATGAAGTAATGCAAACCTACTCTACAAAATACATAAGCACTCAAAAGTTATTGACATAAATTCAACAGGACTAAAATAATTTATCACACTCTCTACTATCTTAACCAAGAAATTTTTTTCATTCCATTGTCATAGTTGCTGATAACCTTGTAGATCATTAAAATGAGCAAAATAATTCATTCCCCAAACATATGACAAAAAATATAGCTTCAAGATATTAATTCAACTTAAATCATCTGTGTGGTTTCAACAGTTTGGTTTTATATAACACCATTTAGCACATTACTCACAGTTCTATTCTCACAGTGTAAATAGCCAGGTACCCTTGATTTATATTTTTTTACTTATTCAACCCAATTTTCTTGATATCATGTCAACATAAAAATAAATGATACAACTAAAGCCAAAATTGGTTGCATAACCACTAGCAAAATCCCAGAAATGTGTAGCCACTCTAATTATAAACCTCTTACTTTCAGCAGTTGACTACTTAAGTATTTTTTTCCATGACTTTTCAACTCTAGGAATAAGAATATTGTGGTAATTCATTTTAGGCATTACATAGACAGCAATAAAAATCAAAGTTAACTATTTATCATAGGGAGATAGAGCCTGGGCAATGATGTCATGACAATTTTCACAGTGAGCTGGGATTCTGGGCCATCTCCAGATATACTGATGGAACTGTGCTTGAATGGGACCCTCAAGACATTTAGCATCCCCTAAGTACTAAGTAACCAAAAATGATTTAAAATGTAAGCTGAGCTCTGTTGCGCAATGGATAGCGCATTGGACTTCTAAAATGTAAGCTGAAATGAGACAAATAAGTCATGAATAATACAGATAGCAGTATCAAGGCTGTGAAAGACTCATTACTAAGCATTGAACTTAATTTTGATATTAATTTATAGAATCTAAAACTTGTTTCTAATAACTGTGAACATTACCTAAAGTACCACAAAGAAGACTGCTATATGCATACCGTTTGTCTTTTGAAAATAGCATTCAATATAAGAAAATTTTATACTAGGCATATTTAATTGGATATGTCACAATTTCCTCAAATAAGTAAGAATTGTAAGGAGAAGTATACCACAGGATCAGAAGTCATGAGCTCTGGATTTCAATTGTGGCCCTAGCCATTTTAGAAAATCATTTTACTCCTCTGAAACTCAGTTATATCATCTACTCAGTAAGAAGCTTGCTCAAGATGATCCTGTGTGCCCCAAGGGAAACATCCAACTTACCATTTATATCCAATCACATTTCTAAACCAGTGTGTCTTTTTACCATGTACAAAATGCTTCCCAAAATGCTGTCAACACTGACCATCAAAATACAGTAAATGCTGACTACACACACCTTATTAAAAATCTAAAGGAGAACTGGACCTTATGTAAAACAAAATTATACTATATGAATGAATAGATCATTATCTAATATTGCACAGTGATAGCCATCTTAGGCCTCCTATGTCTAACCATTCACAGTAAATTCAATCAACTACTTTAAATAGAGGTAGCCCAAATTTCCTTGACCTCACTAAATGGTAAATTTGTGTTTAAAAAAATAATATAACTTTGTATGAGCCATATTGAGCCAGGATAATTCAAGACAACAATTCTAATTGCAGTAGTTATTATTTCTTGAATCTTTACTAAATGCCAGGCAGTGTGTTAAGAAATTTATAGACATTACCCTGTACTACCCAAAGTGATCCACAGATTCAATGCAATCCCTATTAAAATACCAACATCATTTTTCACAGATATAGAAAAAATAATTTTATGCTTCATATGGAACCAGAGAAGACCCCATATAACAAAAGCAATCCTATGCAAAAAGAACAAAATAGGAGGCATCAATTTACCAGACTTCAAACTATACTACAAGGCTATAGTAACTAAAACAGCATGGTACTCACACAAGAACAGAGAAATAGACCAATGGAACAGAACTGAGAACCCAGATATAAAACCATCCTCCTATAGCCATCTAATCTTTGACAAAGTAGACAAAAACATACACTGGGGAAAAGAATCCTTATTCAATAAATGGTGCTGGGAAAACTGGATAGCCACATGTAGAAGACTGAAACAGGATCCACACCTTTCACCTCTTACAAAAATCAACTCACGGTGGATAACAGACTTAAACTTAAGGCGTGAAACTATAAGAATTCTAGAGGAAAACATTGGAAATACTCTTCTAGACATTGGCCTAGGCAAAGAATTTATGAAGAAGACCCAAAAGGCAATCACAGCAACAACAAAAACAAATAAATAGGACCTGATGAAATTAAAAAGCTTCTGCACAGTCAAGGAGACTATCACGAGAGCAAACAGACAACCTACAGAATGGGAGAAAATATTCACATGCTACATATCCTATAAAGGGCTAATAACTAGAATCTAATTAGAACTCAGGAAAATCTGCAAGAAAAAAATAAAACAACCCTATCAAAAAGTGGGCAAAGGACATGAACAGAAAATTTTCAAACAAAGACAGAATAATGGCCAACAAACATACGAAAAAGTGCTCAACATCTCTATTCATCAGGGAAATGCAAGTCAAAACCACAATGAGATATCACTTATCTCCAGTAAGAATGGCCTTTATCAAAAAGTCCCAAAACAATAAATGTTGGTGTGGATGCAGAGAGATAGGAACACTCATACACTGCTGGTGGGACTGCAAACTAGTGCAACCTCTGTGGAAAGCAATATGGAGATACCTCAAAGAGATACAAGTAGATCTACCATTTGATCCAGCAATCCCATTGCTGGGCATCTACCCAAAAGAACAAAAGACATTCTATAAAAAAGACATCTGCACTCGAATGTTTATAGCAGCACAATTCACAATTGCAAAGATGTGGAAACAACCCAAGTGCCATTCAATACATGAGTGGATTAATAAAATGTGGTGTGTGTATACCATGGAGTACTATTCAGCTATAAGAAATAATTGTGATATAGCACCTCTTGTATTATCCTGGATAGAGCTGGAACCCATTCTACTAAGTGAAGTATCCCAAGAATGGAAAAATAAGCACCACATATACTCACCATCAAATTGGTTTTAATTGATCAACACCTAAGTGCACAAATAGGAATAACACTCATCGGGCGTTGGGCAGATTGGGGGGGAGGGGGAGGGTGTATACATACATAATGAGTGCAATGCTAACCGTTTGGGGGATGAACACACTTGAAGCTCTGACTCAGGGACAGGGGGCAAGGGCAATATACATAACCTAAACATTTGTACCCCCATAATATGCTAAAACAGAAATAAAAAAAAGAAATTTATAGACATTACCATATGTAATCCTCTCAACAATACCAAGTATTAAATAATGTTATTCATATTTTGCATGGGAAAAATGGCTGCACACTTTTTTCCAAAGGTCTTTTTATTTGAACCCCTGTAAGTTTGACTCCAAAGCCTATAGTTCTAAATACTGCTTTATATATAACAGATCTGTTGGAGCCATATACTGGATCCTCTAGTAGAGGAGCATGAAGTACGGAGGAATATGTATAATTCTGGGCTTAGGCATGGGTTATTTTAATAGCCATCACCCTTAAGTCAGGATTCTATCTGTCATTTTGAAAGTAAGAGCTTTATTATTTAATAAAAGGGGACTAATTCACTAAAAGACACTAAAAGGAAGATGAATAAAAGTGATAATATCTCTCTTCCAGAATTAGCATAACTATTCCAAACTTAGATTCACATAAAATCCAAGTTTCAGATTATTGTCCTAATCTTTAAAACTGCCTTGCATGGAGGTAGATTTAAATACAAGAATTCTGATAGATGTTTCTCCCTTGTTACATCTTGCCAGTAGGAAAGTGCACATCTACATTCAGCTCCAAAGTAAAAGCTTGTAGAGCAAAAGTTTCACAGTATGTCCCTTTACCCATTCACATATATAACCCACAAATCTCATTAAGAATGTTGGAGCCAATAAGAGAACTGTGCAAATGATTTTCCATTCCAGTTCTCTCCTACAAATATAGACACTATTTCATTTGCTATATATTCAGAAAATTTTT
>CM052439.1:69519198-69608250 GCA_028533085.1 Varecia variegata
CAGTAGTGCTAATGCCATTTGAACAACTAAACTAGGCTCATCAAATCAAGAGCTTACTCCCTTTAATAAAGTCACTATCATTTCCAGTAAATTGACAAACCTGTGATTATTGGTATTGCAGACCATATGACTATCATTGTATGATTAAAAAATGAACTGTTCAAGTATTTTTGCATTGTTACTAGAATAGAAATGATAAAACCTATACCCATGAGAAGCAAAAAATATGTATTTAATATTTGATGTGTCAAAAATTAGCAAACACAGATCATTCTTTTTAGATGTCTTTTTAAAATTAATACTAGGATATCATTGAGTTTCACACCTATCTTTCAGTTTTAAGCATCTAATAGAATTTATTGCTCGAGCAAAACATATTATTTAGTCTTCTTATAGAGATGTTAATAAGAAATAGTAATGTATCGAGGAGGAAAGAGAGAGAGAGAGAGAGAGAGAGACAGTGAGGATTAGAGGCAGAGGGCTGCATCATTATAGACCCTCTGCTGAATGCTACAAGAAAAATTGTAAATATATAGGTGAATGGGGAAAGGACAAGACAACTTAGGAGAGTGAACAGCTTATATGGAACACTATGCACACAAGATCTCCGATTATTTTCTATAGCCCTTAAACAATGAGATGACAACCATGCTATTTATCCAAAGCTGTTCTAGTACCAGAACACAAAATTTGCTTTTCCTCTTGGAAGTCGCTGATGAGGAAGATGAGCACTGTTTTGGGACATAGCTTTTGTAGCCTCTACTCACAGTATTTAAATGTACTGAAATTATTTACCCTCTAAAATTATAACAGCAATAATTAAACAAAATGTATTTTTCTGTATAATTTATGCAACTATTCGTTAGCCTTCTGTTTAAAACTTAGCCAGCATTTGAAACTCATATAATCATCTCCAGATTTCTATCTTCTCCAGATATAGTTTTCAGTTTTTACTTCCTGGGCACAAATACATGAAAAAGACTTTATCTTGGTCTTGACTTCCCAGATTTTATACACTCAACAAACAGGGAGCCAAAGGTAGCCAATAATGGCTAAGTGGCATACCTAATAAATGAAAATTGATCACACAAAAAATATTTATGTTCTCCAGTCTATTTCTTTTCCATAGAGTATGCATTAGATAGTAATTGGCATCTGTTAAATATATCCACGGACAATATCAGATTATTTCCTCTTTTTCTCCTAAAGGCTACTACTATACCAACCCACTCCACCCCATATGTCGTTGGTTCCATCCTCCTCTTACCTGCTTTAGCATATTCAGTGACCTCTTCACCACTGTATCTTCCAGTCAGTCTACAAACATCTTCAAGTGTACATTATCTTAAAAAGAGAGAAAGCCTTTATTTTGCTTTTTTTAAATTAAACCCTCATTCTATTTCTTGAAAGGATAAAGTATGTTCCAAAGCAGAAACCACATTGTATTGAAATGCTCTAGACTTGTGTTTTGCCCATCCCAGAATGGAGGCTCCTTGAGAGCAAGGACTAGGTCCCACAGATCTTTGGATCTCCAGCATCTAGAACAGTTCCTCATTACATATCAGGTGCCAAATAAATAGTACCTGAACTAGATTGAATCCATCACCCAATTCTCTCTTATTATTTTAAAATATAGCTTCTGCTCTCACAGTTCTACTAGAGGTCAGCCAAATCACACAGCCCTTTCTCTTCTCTTAGATGCTTCAACCTGTTGCTTTGGAATTGAACAGACCTGAGCATAAATTGCAACTCAGTTACTTGCTACTTGGTGACCTTGGACATGTTACATAACCTCTCTGAACATCACTTTATTCCTTTATAAAATTAAGGGAAGAATATATCTCTAATAGAAAGGCCAGTATGTGTGCAGCTGGATCTAGCTATATAGTTGATACTTGGTATGTGTTAGTTCTTTTTCCCTTCCTCTTCTCCCCCTTTTCCACAACGCTGTGGTCTGTGATGCTCCTCCTTCCTCATTGGCATACTCTTTCATTGTAACTTCTCAGACTCCTCCTCCCTTACCATTCTCCCACTATTATAGGGTCCAAGAAGCTATCATTCCTCATTCTTCCATTTGGTACATTCTCTCCCTTAATAATCCCATCCAATCTTCAGATTTAACTGTTGCTTTTATCTCTACTTAGTTGACTTTAAATCTGTCTCTAGCCTCCCCTGTCTCGTGATCCCCCGAGGCGAGTTATCTGACGAATACTCGTAAGTGCAAACACCACAGTTCCCACTGCCTCCACTCTCCCCATATGCTTGTCCTCATGTTTTGCATTTTGTTAATGATACCACCACTTACAGAGTCAAACAAGCGAGAAGTCAGGGTACCTTCCTTGTCCCCCCACCTCCTACAGCACAACTCTGACATCCTAACTCCCCTGATCAAACACTTGTAGTAGCTCCAGTGGACTACAATGAAGTCTGAACTCCTCAGTTTGGCTTTCAAAACACTCCATAGCTTGCTCTTTATTTGCTACTTCAACCACATTTTCTATGACTCTCGGATTCAACTTATGCTTCAACCAAATTCTCAGCACTTCATTAATGACTTCAGGTATTCCTGCCCCCCTCTCATTACCCCAAGCCTCCTTGACTGCCCAGCCTCCAGTTTCTACCTCTTCAAATACTAGATCACCCGTGAGGCCCAAGAGCAATGCCCCCTCTCTATGGAGACTTCCTTGGGTTCCACAGCTAAGAGCTATCTTTCCCTCTTCTAAGGACTCAAGACAGTTTGGCAGTTTCTCTCTTAGTTTATCTATTGTCTATCAAATCATAGTTATTCATATAGATTTATTTTATAGCTTGTTAACCTGCATATTCCCCACCACCACCAATGCATTTCTAGCCCCTCCCTATTTCCACTTCCCTCTATATCTTGGAGAAGAACTAAAAGTGGCTTTAAAAATCCAGACAACCAGGTATATTAAATAAGCAATCTTAAATGTATACACAAAATTAATTCAATAAACTTTCCAGGGGATAGCTGGACACCTCCAAGAAAGAAAGTTGCCTGTTCCAACATGGTCAAGGCTTTGAGAGGTACAATTCCAGGATCTCACCTGTCCTGAATGCAAAGGTTGCTGAAAATCTGGCCACCAGATAAGTTTAGTTACTGTATAATCAAAGGCTTCTTGCCAAAGATTTATAATTAGCAACAGAATCAGCTGGCATTACTAAACTATATTTCATTTCTTTAATCTCCTTTTCCTCTCTTGTTTTCCTCCTCCCTGTTTGTGACCGATAGAGCCAGATGATCAATAATCTTTCTTTCACCAACTCTGATCATCATCTTTGCTACTGCCTAGATGCTATTATTCACTTTAATACATTATTCCTTTGGTTGGAATTCTTCAACCACAATTCTTTATTAAAAGATCATGTTGGCATTCATGTGCTGATAGCAGCTTGTCTGATGTTTTGAAAAAAATGAATCTGAATGAAGCCTCTCTCTTCCCCAAAATATCTGAACTGAAGACAGAAAGAGAAAGATATGGAAGAAGAAAGATTTTAGCTCATTGACGCAATCAAATATATGGAAAGAAAATTGAATTTTATTACATAAATTAGAGAAAGTTTCACCTTGCACTTAGAATTAGACGTCAACATGTCATTTAATGACAAAGTGCTGAGAAATATTGTGGCATTTTATTGAATCTTACTCTCATTATTATTCCAAAGAGAAATAGAACACACACTGTACTGGTTAGTAGACCAACCAGTCTACTGTACGATTGCTGTAACCTTTGGTGGAGCCCAGTGATTTTTGTTCCTTTTCAGAAAGACATTAAAGTGACAATGTGGCAGGCCATTTTTTCCACCACATCACACTAAAACTAGTGTGCGTGCAGCAGAACCCTGCCAAAGCACGTTGCATTCATACAAAGATCCATACAGATCTTAATCATAAAATAATCCATTCTGTACTCTGTTTTTATGACATTTATATGAATCTGGCCACAGCCTCATCAAGCAGTTCACAGAGGAAAATTGTTCTATTTATGTGGTCGAGACAGGGTGGACTTGATTTTCAAGCAAAGGGAGAAAGAAAGAAATACCCAATTTTTTGTAGTCACAAATCTGGAACTCAAAAGAACTATTTTACACCATTTTGTAACTATATTTGTAACAGAGGATCAGAAGAGATGAGATTCTCTTTCTCTGTCCCCTGTCAGTAGTAAAGGCATGTATCGATATTTCTGAAACTGAGAGACTGAATGAAGACACCTGGAAGTGGTTTTCTTCTCCTTTTCTATTCGATTGCAAAAGGCAAAGAAATAGATGTGTGGGTAAAAGTAAAAAGGAAACTTTCCAACGTGCATCTGCTTTAATTTATTCTCGCCCCTGCATTTTAAGAACTAGTAATTTTTCAATTAATTTTCCCAACTTTTACTCTTTTTGCTCCTTTTGGTATCTCACATTCACATACACCCACAAGAAGTGACCTCTGAAAATTTGTTCAGACTCAGCTGCCCTTTCTTTCAGGCTTGTGATAATGGCAAAAATAAAACTACGTGCTTGCTTCACACTAAACAACAGTTATCTGGACTCTATTAAGACATATGGAAATAAAGACAACTGTTTTATTTTCTGTAACATCTCTTGGAAAGTTAATTTTCTGGGTAAATTATGTGAATAAGTAACCTGGGTGAAATATCTCATTGGTTTGCTGACAATAATATTCCGTCCATTTATACCACCCTTCACTCATTTACAGTTTCTGGCTTCACTAACTATGTGGCTCATGCAAGTCATACAAAGTTTTATGTTGTCACTTACAGCTCTCTTAGATGCTGCACTCACTTCCTCAAAGTCAGAGACTACTAAATTCTAATGATATAAATCCTACATTCATGACAAAGATAGGAGTTTAAGTGTTCTGGTTTCTTTAAAGATACCATTACTTACTTAAGGAGGGGGGAATAATTACAGAAAGACCCAGGATCATGTATAACAATCAGACACCATGTACCCCCTGAAGCCACATCAAATGCAGGCATTTTTGAACGTGTTTTATCAGAAAATAAACCATTTTCCTTTTCCCTTTTCAAATAATAAAGAACAATCCTCCCTTCTTTTAGAACAAAGAGGGGGAAAAAAGAGGAAGTGCCAATAAGTGTAAGACTGTTGTAAGAAACTGAATTAATGTGAATAATTATGTAATGATTGCTCCTAATTAAATAAGGATAATGTTCAGGGTGCTCTTTTTTCTCTTTTCAGAAACCACTGGTATTTAGGTAACATGCTATACACTGTTTTCATTCTCTAGCCACCCCTCCCCTAAATAAATGACAGCATAAATAGACGCATAAACTCCATATGAATCATTAGTGTGTGAGATACTGTTACCCTGAGGCTGCTGTAACTCACATGCAGTCCCTTCCTTCTATTTCAAATCTTTAAAATATTTTCTTTTCAAATACTTATAAAAGCACGTATGGTTGAAATAAAAATAAAGCACATACAGATGATATTTTTAAGCACAGCATTCTCATACCAGAAGGAAAGTAGTCAGGCATGTTCTGTTTCTCTGGGTCCAATAAATGTTCAGGGAAAATGAGAGCTTAGAAGTAGTGAGGACCAAAAAGAGATTGCAGAACTACTTTAAGGTGTTGCAACTGTCATTTAGAAAAGAAATGGCATAGTTCATGCAGCTCTTCTTCCTAACGTTGAAGTTTATGGTAGGATGTGCATTCTATTGTTAACAGCGTATATGTGCAAAGTGCGTGTGTTTCACATGCAATCACTACACGAGAATGAGGAGTTGTAGACAAATCTCAACCATCTGAAATATTTTATGATAAAAAAGTACCTTTGTTATTTAATTAAAGAAATACTGACTAGTTTGGCCTGAGAATATCTGTTTATCAATGTTAATATAATCTTATGTTTTAGCCACCCCTAAATTATAAGAAATAATCTTCAAGATAAAGACTGTCAGAAGTCCTGCAAATCCAACACCTGAAAGTCTATTTTCTGAAGATGAGGGACTGCCTAGTAAGCATGTATAGCCCCTCCTACCCCAGGTCTTTTCCAAACTTTTAGGATGCCAGCTTTCTAGTGAGAGTTAAGACAAGTCATAACAGCTAAGTTGGAAACTTTAGCACGTAACAAGAAGGTTGAGTACATACCTGGCTCTTCTTTACATCTGTGTGTGTCTTGCAGAATAATGAGGAAATTCTACGGGACTCCTTGAGGACAGCGAGAAAGCTTATTAGTGTTTTCTCTGACCTGGCAGATATCCATCCCCTCTAAACTACGCTTTCCTTGACAACATTGGGATTTAAGGGAGTTACATCCTTTCCGTAGGAAGGATTATATGTGCAATGTGGCTTGACCACCACATAAAACTAGTCATAATGAAGATAAAAGACTGAAAAGTAGGTGGCAGGTTAAAAGAAGAGCCCCAAGGCTGCATTTACAAGCAAAGTCCATGCACCGAACACATCTTCAAAATGTGGCAGAGAGAATTTTCCTGGAACAACAGAGCAATTGCACAGTGGAGCCACATCACAATGTACATTTAAGTTATGTGATCACAACTATACATAATGTGGCCAAAAGGATAAATAAACAGGAAAAGATCTATTTATATAGCAAAGCAATTCTGCCAGCTATTTCTACAGAATGAGCATGAAATAGGGGACATGAAGCCACTATTCCTTCAGCTGGTCCAATTTCTTATGTGCCTCTCACATATTAAACAGCTTCCAGCACTGAGGGTGACTCTAGTGTTTTGAGATAATCATTCTTCTCTACAGTATGACCTTAAATAGAATCCATGGTCTCCAATGTGGCAGCTTCCTATGGAAGGATTCTTAAGGTAATTTTGTCTAATACAATTTTCTTCCTATATCCTGACTTTAGAAACTAATTCCCAGCGATACATAATATGAGTCTCTATACATCTTTTTTTTTTTACACAAACATTTAACATTGCCAAGAAAACTGATCCCTGGTACCCGTGAAACAAACCAATTGGCAAAACAAAAAGACTTTAATGAGTATCTACAGTATGCCAAGCTAGATGCTATGGGCAATAAAAGAAAACATACTACATGATATCAATCCTCAAGTAATTAAAATATCATGCATGAATAAAATTGCAGAGACCAGACCAAGATTTTTTGGTACATAACAATTGTGAATCTTTGTATCCCATGAACTAAATTCTAGAGAGATTTAAGGGGAAAATGTGATGAGTGTAATAGGACATAATCTAAAAAGACTTTTTGTAGGTGGTACTTGAGATGAGTATTTAGAGAAGAAGTATGGATTAGATAGAATGAATGAAGTTCAAGGTTAAAATGACTGCTGTATAGTTAAATGACCAATAAGATCTAAACAGATAGTTTAGAACAATGTTCTAGCACCAAAATAATCATGTGAAAAAGCAGGGTGACATACTCAAATAGAACAAATTGATGGTTCATTATATTTTAGGAATCAAACAGGAAATTTTAAGAATGATATTAGGATGTACTCTGGCTTTCAGAGAAACCATTGGTTTGACACATTGCATAGATCAACAATGGCCCTTGAATTTTTTATCAGTGACATTGCCTATATCAACAATAGCCCTTGAATCTTTAACCAGTGAATTGGGGACTAATCCAACCAATACAAAGGGAAGGGATTTTGGATCATAGTGCAAAGACTTCCATTCAATATGGAAGTCTTAAAGCAGATCATGCATTTGCCTATATTATGGAAATCTCATAAAAAACCAAAGATTCTAACAGAATATCCAGAGCAATCACTAATTTCTTTTACATTGGAAGAAGGCTCAAAAATGAATAAAACACACATAAAAACAACAGCATTATAAGGCTATTTTACATTTCAAAACACTTTTTAACCAGCCAAAATTATGATTAAGCCAATGATCTATATAAGAATAAGTATGATCATGGCACAAATGACAGCACTTTTTTCCACTTCTTTTATAAACACATATTTGTCATTCATATACAAAGAAATGCACTCAATTTATCATTGTTACAGATGTAGTACAAGATCTATTAACTGTGGACATAAGGAACTTGGAAGACAGCAGGGTTCAGTAATGTATAGTTATCCCCCCAGAAAAAAACAGGAGAAGAAACTCAGAAAACATCAACTGAAGAAGCTCTGGTTGTTGAGAAATAACAATATCTGGGAAGCAATAGGCCATTGATATTGCAGCATGTAGATATGGAAGTATCTTTTTTAATCAAAGCTACCATGTTACCTAAAAGGTAAAGAGACAGACCTGCAAACAAAAAAACCCTATAAACAGCAGCAAATCACAGAAAGTCTACAGAAGCAAATAGTCATACAAGGATTGATTGCAGGAGCCTACATCTCTCTTTCTGGGATTAATGCCCATAAAGATAGCAACACCATCATCAGTGTCATCTTCCAAACAAAGGACCACAGTATAGAGAGAACAATATTAATTATTGTCAAAATCACTTGTGCACTCAGCAATTTCAATAGGAACAATCAGTTTAAGTGGCAGTGACAACTTCTCAACATAAAACACACTTGCTGCAATCCAAACTGGATTTAAAGAGAGGTGAGCAACCGCTTTAGTTGTTTAATCTGGTTATATTTGAGCTAAAGTAGTTCACATTTTTAGAATGAACGAATCAAAGGCGTAATTGTTTTTGTCATCTGCACAGCAATTTTACTCCTGAATGCATTGTTTTAGGCAGGAATTAATAAAAATTGCATGCGCTTCAGGTGCTGGGTAGATCACCCTTTTCCACATAGCCCAGCCTGAAGCTGTGAATGCTCCTTTTCTTATTATCAGTTAATAATTCTCTCTCATTGAGGCAAATTAGGAACTTGACTGTGTCAGAGAGTCCAGAACACTGCTAGAGGCAAAAGGGGGCTAAATGGCAGAAATTCCTCTCTGAGCAAGATGCATGAAGCACGACATTGTGTCCACCACAAAAGCCGCTCTGTATTTTTGATCCTTTCTAATTTAATTAGCCCAAGAGGTAGCGCATTAATTTGCCAAGAATTCTTCTGATGCGAAAGCTGCCCTTATTGCAGTGAAGGGAAAAAATAACCTGCGTGCTACAGTGGCATGCCAGTAATGAAAGGGGGTTATTTTTGTGTTACAAATGGCATTGCAGGGTTACAAGAGACCTTTAAACCTTTTTATCTCTGGTTAGGTCATATGTAACACAGTGCAACACAAAGCGCTAATTAACCAATTCTGGTCCAGAAATCTTTTAGAACACTCAAGAGAGTTACCCAGTTAGAACCCAGGTCAAACACATTGCTTTGTTTTGCATTTAAAAACCGAAAACGTCTTCTGGTGTATATATTAAAAAATAGAACAAAAAAAATCATCAATAACAGTTCAGTTACTCTACAGGCTCAGCACACTAGATATGTATTCTGGTCTTTGTTTCCTTTCTGTTTAATGATATTCTTTATGTGGGCAAGCTGGAGTCTTGAAGTCCTTTAGAAGGTCTCTTGGTTCTTTATGCCGTATTTGTTTGGTAAATTGTCTCCATGTTCAACTTCTTCATCAAATACTTGGAGTCAGTTTTGCAAAACTTTGATCAGATCTACCACCACCACACTTCTTCACGGCCATGTGCTTCTGATATGCACTCGTGTACTCAAATGGGTCATTTACTCATTAAAGAACGAGAAACATGCGTCCTACCATGATAAGTCCTCCCCTGTACTTTGAACTGTTAATTAGGCCTATGTAATCATGTCTCCTGTTTTGCAGAACTATTTCTTTTCTAGAAATTATAGGATCCCGTTTAGGGACTTTCAACACCCTTGTCGTTTTCCCTCACCACTTTCTAACCCTGCTGCCTGAACGTGGTTTGTAAAAACACTCACTCCTAGAAACTCAAGAAAACCCGACTATTATTACATTTTTACATTCAATTCTCCCATCCCTTTAATGAAAACCAGTAGAAGACAATGGCTTTAAAGTAAGGCACTGATATTTCCCTCCCTCCCTGCTTCTGGCTAGAAATCAGTGAATTAAGGAGCGCTGGCATTTAGAGTATTTTCGGCTACACATTATGGATACCCAGAGGCATCACAAGTAGCCTGTTTATGGCGTGGTGTAAGATTTAGTAAGAGGAAATTAGCATTGTCAAGAGGTAGGGCAGGATGGATCCAGGCAGGAGGGAATGGCCAGGGGTGAGAGGGCAGAGAGCAGAGGAGAGAGAATAGCATCTAGAGAAAGAGAGGGTCTTTTTAAAAAAGCAAGAGAGAGGTAAAAAAAAAAAGTGAGAAAGGAAAAACAGTAATTGGGTGTTAATTGCAAGGAAAGGACAGGGGATGGAGAGAGAATTGGATTAGATGAATCTCTCTAAATGTCTAGCAATATTTTCTCACGAACAACAGTATGAAATGCTTTAGTTTCATAAAAGATAGATTGTCTTATCAAAATGTCTGTATGTTTTTAAAAGTAACAGGCTTCCAGATATTTTTGTCCCAATGTGGAAATGCTTTTCAGATTTATACTATACAAATTTTTAAAAAAACTTTAATTTTTGTTTTAAACTAAAAGTTTTTATCTTTTATATGTGTTTTGCAGATTTTGTTTAAAACTCAGCAGCTTTTACTTAAATAGCCAAGTGACAGTTTTTTTATTCGGATTAAAAGGTTCATATGCAATATTGTTAATATCACCACATATAAACAATATAACTCAGCTGACAATGTGCTTCTACAGATATATGTTAAACTGTTCTGAATTTTTCCAGGTTGTCCAAAAGATTTGAAAGGGTAAAAAGATTTTTTAATACACAGTAAATACTTCTGAAATAGTGAATTAAAATGAAAAACAGATGACACATTTATTCAGCTTTTGGCTTCTGTAACATCAAACAGCACATTTTCTTCAAATGGTTTCATCAGTAGACCGGTAACCTCTTAAATTGATTGACTCAAACATGTCACTTATTTGATGATTGGAGGTTTATAAAATAGTCCCTACTTTTTTTCATGTGTCGACGTGTTACATATCTCTTACAATAGATTAAAAGGTAGCATGTAGTTCCATGCTGTCTCTACAGATAATTTTAAGTTCTAAAATAAAATGAAAATACAAAGTATGAATGAAATACTGATTTACATTAAAGAGATGTCTTGGAATTTGGATTTAATTATTTTTATTAGGTTTTAAAAATATTGATAAAGGCACTCTAAATACAATCTACAAAAGGAAAAAAAAAATGAAGAATTTTCTTTTACCGGGGTGATATGCAGGCAGGCAAACTTATTCACAGCAATAGATAAAAAGTAAGTGATAGGCACATAAAAATTTGAAAGGAAAAAATGGTGAAAATCATTATTTTGGGCCAATGTTTAACAAATGGTAAGAAGCTACTTTCAGTGATGTGATAAAATAGATGTTTTCTTCCCCTGAATTCCAGATACCTTTATCATCTCAGAGAACACAGCAGAGCCGAAGCAACTTACCTACATCTGCTTCCAAGTCCAACCCAGTGCCCTCAGATCTCAATTTATGCTTCCTAAAATACCATGAAGCCCACAGCAGGGTACTCAGGTCTGAGAATGCATATATTTCTGAAAATGCATATGTCCCTGAAAATCTGTTGATATTTAAATCATAGCACTCTAGGTTGGGGAAAGTTGAAGAGGAACTAACAGAGTAAAATCCTCCCTGGAGAAAAAGGGAGAGTGAAAGACCAAAAGCAAGAAACAGATGTCTCCTCAAACATACCAGGGATGAAAAAAAGGCATTTAATAGTCTATACCTTGACCATTTAGTGTGGGCCTGGGACGAATGCCCTGAGGTGACGGAACAGGCAGGGCCACAGGCCAAGCAGATGACACACTCAAGCTTAGAGACGAGACTCTACAAAGTGTAGGCAGAGAAACTACCCAGGAATGGGACATACCAGGGCAAGCAATAGCAGAGAGCTGGTGCACGGGAGGTGTGAAGAGTCCAAGGAAGGAGTGGTTAGCAGAGCCCAGAGGGGTGTGTACAAACAACCACTCACTTAACAGGGACTGTGGCTTTGCTAGAGAGCCTCAGCCAGCTCACAGCCACTCATCGGAGTGGAAACTGAAGGAACGAATCCCCTGGCCCTCTGCTACCATTATTTCCAGTCTTCGATGGAGACCAATCAAAAGGCAGAGGACGGCCCTTGAACTCAGCCTCCCCAGCAGAGAGAGGGTTGAAAGGGCAGTCAAAAGATAACCAGCACAGGTGGCTTTTCATATTTAATTGGAGAGGAGATGTTTCTTAACATTTTATCTTATGTTAATGATTATCAGAAAAAAAACAATGCCTTTTTCAGAAAGAACACTTGACAGTACTTTGGGATAAAAGATGCATATGGGTACACACACACATGCTGAATTATTTTCAAAACGGAAATAGAAGTCAAATTATAAAACTAAAAATATTAAGATACATAAAATTATAATAATAAAATATAAGAATATATAAAATTGCAAGCTGGGCATTGCAGTGTGGTGTGTGTGCAGTCCCAGCTACTAGGGAGGCTGAGATGGGAGGAACGCTTGAGACCAGGAGTTCAGGTCCAGCCTGGACAACATAGTGAGACCCTGTCTCTAAAAAAATTAAAATTAAAAAAATTAAAAATAATAAATATATAAAAATTGTTGATAAACTTTAAAACTCTGCAACCACCCTCACTTTTTCTACTATTGAGAAATATGATCTATCCAATGAAGTAAAATATGAACTACAGTAAGAGAATGAGGAGAAAAAGAAAAATTCGAGCAAGAGAAAATACAGATGACCAAGGGAAAAAAGGAATTGAAAACCAGTTCTTTTCATTTTCCTATTCTCCTCCGCAGTGTAGCCCTGGAAAATCTGTTAATTTCTAAAAACTAGAATCCAAGAATTCACTGAATCTAACTGCTCTCCAGGCCCTTTTAGAGACAGCGCCTTTTTCTTCTGACAAGCTATTTCCCACCCTACTTTCTAAATAAACTTAGAGGAAGACACATAGAAATATAAAAGTACCATTCCCCAGTCAGTGGGAGATGAGAGGCACTGAAAACCTATTTCCACAACCAGTGAAGTTATTTCAGATCTAGATTTCTATTCTGATCCATTTCCCAGCCTTTACTGCCTTCCATGTCTGTGGGTGAGGCTCCCTCGGAGACATCGGGGATCCCAGGCCAGGGGTCAGCTGGACAGTCTCTGTGTGTGCAGCCTTCAGGGCCAACTTGTGCTGCATAGTTTCCTCGCTCACTTTCCTGACCTTGTGAAGCAGCCCCTACCTGTGCACAGGACAGTCACTAGCCAGCTGAAAGCATTAAATTGTTCTCTGTCCTGTCATGTTGAATACCAGATTTAGTTCATCTTTCTTCTTTTCTTCCATCCTTTCCTCCTTTCCTCTTTTGAACATGCATTCATTTCACCAACAATGACTGAACACTAACTAATATGCTAGCCATTGTGCAAAGATGAGGATACAAAATAACAAATCCTGAGCAGCACATGATGCAATGAAAGGAAAAGACACATTATCACATTGTCCTTCCCCACACCCCTGGAACACAACACAACATAAATGTACTGTATGAATAGATATATATGTGCATACGTGTATGTGTGTGTGTACACACACACACACACACACACATACACATATATATAGTCTGATCCTGAAATGCCTCCAATCCCTTGGGGAAAGATCCTCCCCCACTTACCACACTGTCTCCTGGCATCTTTCCTATGTCTCCTGATCTTTTATTTCGACGGGTTTTTAAGAATTGAACATATGCAAGGATGCTAAAGCCCACTCAGAATGGTAAAGACATGAGCACGTTCCTGGACGAGGGTTAACAGTGGTAGGAGTTGGGAAGCAGCTCTAGATGAGACGGAAGGAAGTAAATAAAGGGATGAAACATGGAGATGAAATCGTAAAGACACGGAAGGAACTAAGTATCAAGATTCCCTTCAAAGTTACCTTCTGTCCAGCTTTTCTCACACTAAAACCCAACCCTTTAGAAACAATCAGACATTAATCTTTGGAACTAAATTTTATAAGGACAAAATAATACATAAGAAAACCCTTTCTTTGCATAGTCACTTTCTTAAAAGCACCTGCTTTAGAACAGAACACATAGTTCTCCAGAGCTATTAGAATCACCTGGAGAGCTTAAAAAACTCTCGGGTCCAGGCGGAAACCAGACCTATTAAACTAAAATCTCTGGGGGTGAGCACAGTGTGGCTTCAAACTCCCCAGCTGATAGCAATGAGCACCCACGACCCCATGTAATAAATGCACACTTAGAAATATGATTACTAGTTGCATACCTATCATCAGGTAGTAAAAGGAAACTATTCTAAGCAATTTTTTGTTTTTGAGAATGCCATTGTCAAGAATTTATTATAATAATATATAGTTATATCTTTAAAGTCCTTTAAAAATAAGGTAGATATTTAGGTTTTCTATAATACCTATTTTTGAAGAAAATACAGCAAATTTTTTAATGCTTAATAACAGAATGAACTTCCTAGAAAGTATAGCAAGGTTTTCATAAGCAGATGGAGCCTGGGTCAGAATAATGAGGCAAAATTTTTATTCAAGCGACTCCCTCCCACCCACGTCCTCTTTTTTCTCGTCTATCCCATGCCTGAGGTCTATTTGACAGAATTTAGATAGTCTAGCAATTTGAAATATAAGTAAGTTTGGATAATGTTGACTTAGAGGAACTCTTTCATGCAAATAGTCGATAATTTCCTAAGTGTGTTTGTTTTACAGTCCATTTTAGTAAGTAGTGCAAGGCACAGTTTCCTTGTACATTCACACAATGTAGGCAACAATAGCTGAACTGGGCGGGTGCTGCGTGCAGGACGGCTATTGTGATGAGGAAGGGCTCAGTCTTTAGAGGTAAGCTTCCAAGGTATGCAAACCCAGATTAACTCTGGCATGTAAACGACCGAAAATGTTCTTGTTAACTGGGCAACATGTTTTCTAAAGGTGCAGAATCCACATTGTTTCTATCACTTGTCAGAGTTAAGCATAAATAATGTACAAACAAACAAACTGTGCCAGTATAAAATGTAATATTTGTTTATAAGACACTTCCAGAATCTGACAGTGGCCCTCTGTTAACAATATTTAGGCCATAACTATATTGGCCAAATTTTACCAAAAAAAAAAAAAATTCTTAATGGGTAATGTTAAATAGCTTTATAACTTCCCTTGTATCTGGTTTCTTATCTCAGATAAAATCAGGCCAGAGTTAACAATTTTAATAATTATAATGTCACACTAAGCAAGAAGAATAATAAACTAGGAACCTGTTATACAGCAAGCCTGCATTCTCTTAATCTTGGACTCTCTAGACTTGGATATTTTATAAACCAGTAAAACATCTCCAAAAATGTTGGAAAGTAAAACAAAGTTGCCATTAGTTTTTTAACTTTTCCAAGGAAGAACATTAAACAGGGGGGATAAAACCAGATCCACTATTATCATTACATCATTATGTCACATAAACACTGAAAGAGTGGGAAGTACAGAGTCTGTCAATAAAGGATAATTCTATGAAAAGTATACACTTAATGAAAATTTTATTTTTTCCTTCAATATCTCATTTCACGTCAATCCAGTGAAAATGTCATCACAAATCAGCCTAAGACCATTGACTGGTATTCCTGAACCACTGTTCTGAGGGTGTTCATTTAGACACCTGCCTACTTTTCAGGAAAACTCTACTTACAATCTCATTCAAACCTGGGAAGCACTTCCCCTACATCCTACTTACAGGGCAACCAGTGTATTCATGACAAATCTAAAAGAAATACTTCTCCATCCAGTTTAGATCTCAAAGTTCTACCACAGCTTACGATAACATTGGGAAGAGTAGAAGAGTCACTTTCCTCAAAGATTACCACCTACGTAAAGCCACAGTTCTGTTTGTTGGTTGTTTGCTTTAAATAAAAGCTTAGGCAGTAACAGACAACCCAAAACCTGATCCCTGTGAATCAGAAAAAGAATTTATGGCCTGCCAGTCTTATAAGCTTAGGTTTTCCATATTGATTTTATAGATTTAACTAAAGCATAACAAGATTCCCTTATCTTACAAGAACACTTAGTATATGATATTCAGGACAACAGGACTAAAAATTGTCTTGTTCATATTCAAGCTCTCATGACCTTATCATCTCCTAAAGGCCTTACCTCTTAATGCTATTGCATTGGGGATCTAAGTTTCAATGTAAATTTTGAAGAGGACACAAACATTCCAACCATAGCAGGCCCTCTCTACTGTTCATGTTAAACAGGCAGCAAACCAATGAGCACCAATTTCCCTCAATCCAACAGATCCTAAAAAGTGTCACCTTAACAAAAATACTTATTTTTAGCCTTCCCTCTACTCTTTTTCTTCTATCTCAGTTGTTATTTCCAATATTCCTTACTTTCTTTTGTGATGGGTTGAAACATGATTTTAACATGCTAGCCTACAAAAAATTATTGAATGCTGATTCACACAGTATTCTTAAGCAACTTATTTTCAAATATTGAAATTCAGATTTAATTTGATAAAGTTAATTTAATATAATCACAATGTATCAGAGAAAACATATATAGTCAGCTTAAAGAAGAAATGGCTCCACGTTTGGCAAGATTCAAATGTACTTAAAATGTATTAACAGAGATAAAGGAAAAACATGTGTATATTAAAAAGTGAGCTGGTCAGCCACTAAAAGACTTTTTTAAAAAGAGTCACAGAGGCACATATTGGTAGAGCTATCCAGCTCTATATAGGAGAGGCAAATACTTAGCCAAAAACTTTGTTCTGTTTCTATTGTGTAGGTGGATACATCAACCTAAATTCATTTGTGATTTGATTCATTGTATTCCTCTTCTTATTCTAGGCTCACCAAGCACACTTCTGTTAATAAATTAAATGCCCAATGTGATCGAATGTGTTTATCACACTATGAGTTGTATTTTTCACTCTAAATTAACAAGATCATATTCTGACTCCCCCGCATCCGTCATCCTAAACAATGGATTCACTTTTGGTGTGCAACTGACATCAAGAGTGGGAAGCTGAAGACAAGACTAGACTGTGTTTAATTCACCCTGGACTTACTCATTGTTGAGACATCTTGGGAAGAGACATTATTAATCATGAGCATTATTTTCCTTATTTTGAAATTTTTACTGATGCAAAATTTTAACATTGCTTTACAAAGATAAGGGAATTTCACTAAAAAGTAAAGCTCAACTCTCCTTCTGCCAAAGCACCTGGAAAGATAAGTTTTGTTTTGTTTTTCTTAGATTAGTATTACATTTTAATATATATAGCATGGTGCCTAGAACAGGGTTGGTCCTTAATAAATTGTCACTTTCCTGCAAAGACTATTGCTAGCTTTTAACAACAACAAAATGATATCTCATTTCACCAGCCTCAGCATATGTCTGAAAGAAAATGAGCCTTTCAAATTGTATCAAACGAGTATATCCAGGCAGTTCTATTCTTAACTTAGAAAATTGGTTCCTTAATGTTAAAAAAAAAAAAAAAAAAAAGGAAAAAGAAAGAAAGAAAGAAAAGAAACGAAATGAAATGCCATCGATGTGGGCCAGAAACATTTAAGCGGAAAACCCTAAGTATGGGGGCTCAGGTATGGAAAATATATCTAGAGTGGCATTTGTTATCAGGAGATAAGAATCACTCATAGAGGAAAAATGTTTTCACTAACAAAGAGACATTTCCAGAAATATGTCCTTCTTTATACCCAAAGTGAGAGAGGACTGTAAAACTTCTCTCCTTAAAGCATTTACGGATATTATAGGCAACAGGAATTTTGCAGAAAGCACAAGCCAGAGTTTACCACTAACATTTTTAGCAACATGTAAGTTTTTACACTTATGAACAAGAGCATACTGTCCAGCACAATAGACATATAACAGAAATCCCTGTGTTTGAAAGACTCACCTTGGAACCCCTGAAACCCAATGACAGAGAGCTCTCTGCATTGACTGTTGCAGGCTCTGATTCAGGCTGTGACTAGATCAAAGCTGATGGACACAGATGAGACAAGACTTGGAAACAGATAGGTCACAAAGATGACCAAGAAAGAAGAGAACCTGGTCTAGAACTATATTCTGCTCTGTTCACTCCTAAGTATTTCATTAGTCCTCTAGACAGGAAGAATCAGCAGTTACCATAAGGTATTCACTAGCTTTGCCTGTATATAAGTTAGTTAAACACACCTGAATAAGTATATAAATATAAATATTCTTACCTGTCAGTTCATTGCACATAATTTAATCTGTAATTTAAAATGAATATTCTTCCAGTGAAAAGCAAACAAGTAAACACACAGATAAAGGTACAATGTTGATGAGTGCGATGCAATAAAAGAACAGAGTGTTATAAGAGAACAATAGGGATGAAAGGGAGCATACTTTAGAATGAGCGGTCAAGAAAAGCCTGGGAAATGGGTTCAGCTAAGCTCTGCAGGAGCTCAGAAAAAGAGTGGGAGAAAAAAGATTTGTAGGCAGGAGAGATGTAAGAAGACTCCAAAGCAAGAATAAAACTCAGCCCAGTTAAGGAACTAAGTCAAAGCACTTTAGCATGTTGGTGCCCTTCCCTAGATCATTTAAACTTTCAGGTTCTATTTCTTCACTTGGATGTCTTCAGTCTTTTTCTAAGAAGTGGAATCTGTTCTTCAGATACCATCTGAGTTGCAAGGCCAATATGTAAAACCCACTAACGTTGAGCTCTGTTGGGAGGCCTGGAGTTCCGAGGGTCCTCAGAGAGCATCTTAAGACTGCAACACACACAGTCTCTTCCTTTCCAACGTTCCACGACCCTGTGGCTGCTACAACACACTCACCTCTCAGGAGCAAAGTGACCATGTGTCCAAAGATCCAGACAGTGATTCCTCCCTTTGACAGGGAATTGAAAGGAACATACCCATTGTACATCAATGTCAAGTGAAAAAAAAAAATAAAAAAGCAAATAGGTGGCGGGATGGGGATCCCTCAAAAAAGATGAGAATTACCAAGGATATATTTAACTGATAATGAAAACTCTAATGGAGCTAAATTTTATTTCATTTCATTCATTAGCTATACAGATAGTTTTTGTACAAGTTTGTGCTATTTTTTATACTATGTACTTGCTTATTTTGACTTCTATAATTGGTGAAATCCATTTTAATCTAAAGTCTTTTACTACTCCACAGGAATAATTGGGGGGGACAGAAATTTTTAAAGAGACATGCAAACAGCATGCAGGGTACTGAGCCTTCCAAGTCCTGAGGCTACTGGCTTTCAGGAATTCTCATTTTCTTCAAATGTTGGTTTAGAACTGCATTGAATTAGGCTATAATATTCCACTATATGATAAAGCATCATTTAACAGGAAGTTATACTCTTTTATGTTGTGTTTGCATTTCATTTCCATGCTACTTTTTAGAAAAAAGAAGTGATAAGTAGAAGCAGAACAGGTATTTGTAATTACTCATGAGTCATTTGCTCTCACAATTTAATAGCCATAGATCTTTAATATTTATATCACATGCTGAAAGGATTTAACATATGTAGTGATCTTCACCAAGTAACTCTATACTCTTCTTGAATACAAAGATGTAAATTTTATCACCATTTATGCAACCTGCTAAAAATCTTGCTATTAATTCATGTGAATGAGTTTTTCCTCTAAAATTTTAATTAAAACACAAATGCTTTGCACACTTCAATCTGCAATGTCCTACAGATGCAGTTTTTTAACGCTGACTGATCAGTTGGATAACAGGGGATTTCTTTGTGAGATGCTTTCTCATACCTAAAAATTCCCACGAAGCAGTTATTTTTGTATGAAAGCCCATTCAAAAACTAAATAACCATCACCCCACAAGGTTCTCAGTGCCAGTAATGTTCTCTTTGCATTCCTATGTATGACAAAATGTACTCTAATATGAAAAGGGAAAATTGGCCAGGCTGGGAGGAAAGAAGAAGGGGAAGGGAGGGGAGAGCGAGGACTGCCAGCCTAGCCAGGACAAGAATGCAGTTGCTCCAGCAGTGGGAGCTGGGAGACCCCTGTGCTTGGACAGGAAGGTTCACTCTGGTCAGAATGTATACCCATCTGCAGGTGTCCTCTTTATGTTTCGGAAACAGAGTATTTTAAGGGGAAATTTCCACCTTACCCCAAACCTGGAGAGATTAGTAATGATCCCATAGCATTTAACACAAGTTGAATGTATTATCCAGAAAGACCTGGATGGCTTTGATACAGACAAAGCACAACATATAGAGATAGAATCCAAGATGGGTCTCCAACAGCTGAAAATGTGGGGAAACCAGCTGTCATTGAGATAACTGCCTGCAATAGGTACACCTTTGAGACTGCAAGGCATAATTTGATGATTAATATAATGTCAACAGAAGACTTCCTCCTGCTATAACATACAGAATTCTTCATTAAAAATATACCCATGTAGAAGAAATATTGGCCAGTGAGGTTCTTAGAGACTTTTGGGGGCAGTGAAAACTGTGTGGCCACCAGAGAGCCTGAACACTATAAACATCACAGTGGCCCTGGTTCTGCTTCCCATTAATGGCCTGAGGGAGAGTGTCTGTGTCATAGTTGGTGCTGATGTCCCATTTTCCTCTTGTTTATGAGATGTTCAAAATCCACAGAATCAATTGAAATGCAGTCAAGACATGGAGCCTGTAATAACATGTGATAAAAATGTCACACTCAATTTTACATTGACTGGTGCAAAATTTCATTGGTTGATAAAACAGAACAAGTGTCCACCTATCAGAAGGAGATTCATGGAGAAGGGACTTTAGCCGATGATGCAAAGTACAAACCTTCTTCTGATTCTTTGAAAATCAGAGACTATTACATGGATTTGCTAATTACAATGGCTGTGCCCTTGGCAGTAGCACTGGTCCTCTTTCTAACACTTGCTTATATCATGTGCTGCAGATAGGAAGGAGTAAAAAAGAGAAACATGCAAACAGCAGGCATGCAACTGATCCATCACAGAGCTATTTGGAAATCTACCAAGGCGCTTTGAGACATGCCCAAGCACAGAGAGACAGCAGGCCCTTTTCAACGCACTTTCTGTGTTTCGCCCTGTAACGGGGGAAATCATACCTTCTCTACAAGCAGACAACTATGATAGCACTAACATGACACTGATGCAAATGCAGCAGAACTTGCCACATCAGACACCAGATCTTCAACAGCAGACTACAAGTAAATGGTATCCCTGAAGAAAGAAAACTGACCCAAGCAATGAATTTTAAATCAGATAACACAGCAGTTATATCTTGCTTCTTTTCTCTTCCAATAATGCATGAGCTTTTTTGGCATATGGTGTGTATGTTGACAGTATTAAGCATGTACCAAATAATACAACATAACTTTCACTTGACTGAGGTATTTTTTCCCTAAATCATTTTTGACAAGTTGTAAAACATTGATGACTTTATATTTGTTACAATAAAAAGTGATCTTTGAAAAACACATTATTAATGGAAAAAGGGGCAGTAAAAATCTACTGAGGTGAATAGGTAATTCTAGCTCACACAATTATAATTTGAGAGAAAACCATGTCAAAGTAATAAAGTCAACATTAACAAAGAGCCAGTAGCATCAGAAAATGTATTACCATGTATAACTTTGAATTTCTACAGGAGTTGTTATTCAATGCAGAATACTTTGACAATCAATTATAATGATAACAAGTAATTCCTTTTCAACATCTAAATCTAAATTATGCCAAAGCTTTCTAGAATAATACAACTACTTCAGCATGTCATCATATATTTTGGAATTGCATATGCCAATGTCATTTTTAAGAATCTATTAAAGGTACTTCTTCCATTGGCTAATTTTTTCTCCAGAACAATAGCAAAAATAGTAAGAGTAATACAATATAATAATATTACTGTGTTCTTCAGAATCTTAAAAAAAAAAAACACACTCTTTGTTTCTTTGAACCATCTTTACAGGCAACTTTTCAGCTATGTCATTTTTACTATTATAAATCATTGTAATGCTATACATTCTTTCACCAATCAGTTTTCTTAATACCACTAAGAATTCATCAATAATTGTGGGCTATTAGAAAGCAAAAATAAAGATTTTTCTAGACCCATTTTTCAAAAACAGAAGTATGCATTTTCCTAAAGGGATGAAAGAGAAATGTTGATTAACTGACACTCAGAAATCATTCCTGAGCAATCTGTTAGAATTTCTTTCCCTTTACAATGTTTTCTGTTCTATGCTATCAAGAACTATGAATCATAATTTCTGGCAGCTAAAACCAAAGGGGGTGAGAGTCTCTATTAGCATCCTAAAAATATGCATGTCCTAATGCTCTCTTAAAATATGTCTGCTCAGAGATGTTTCAGATTTTCTCAGCCAAGCAAAATGACATTAACTAAGACCCTGGCATGAAGATTTGCTTATTTTAGTTTGCTTAACAATGTAACCATAGCACAAAAATATTGCTACTCAATGGCAGATAAACTATTTTCTCACCTTCTGACCTATTGTTTGTTAACATCATATCATAACATATCAAATCACTTATGATCATTAATTACTTTGATCATTCACTTAGGAAGACAATAAACTAAAACTATATTAGAATTAGTTCTTTTTAGGATAAAAGAGCATTCCCTCATTCCATTTTAAAGGAGTCTGGTTAGAATCACTTAGCTCAAACTAGGCATAATTGAGAACAATTGACAATTTGAATCAAGATAGCATAATGCATCTACATCAATAGCTGATAAATTTCTGGGAAAAAGTCAAAAGTGATACTAATATGATTCGTGTGTTCAGCATTCCACAAGGAAATTTGACTTTATTTGCTTCTTCTCTCTGAAAGTTTACTAGAGGATTCCAGGAAGAATTTCCTAAAAGAACAATATCTGGCAGCCTATTTAGCTGACTTGCAGTAAAGGATGAGTAGGATGCAGAGAAGGTCAGATATAAGTCAAAAGAGGATGTCTTGTTATTCTGATGTTACACCTTTGAGGCAAAGGCCTAATACCTTTACAGAAGATAAAATGCAACAAAATGAATACTTTTCTCTGCTTGAGACAGCAAAAGGACAAGGGTCATGTAATTGCACATCTTGTTGCATTGCTTTGCCCATTTTCTCTTTTTCAATAGAAAACAACAAATTAATCAAAGAAACACTACCAACTGCTTTATTTCATGTGCTAACTAGTATATTAATGTACTTTCAAAAACAGTATTCTTTAAGCAAGATAAAACGAAAATGTTTGATGAATTCACCGGAAAAATCTAAAGAAATATTTTTAGTAGTAAAAGTATACCAAAAAAAAAGCAAAGAACATAAATAATTCTGGAAACAGCTCTGAGAGTGACATAAGAAGATGGAGAATTAAAAAGTGAAAGAGATTTTGAACAGGGTCTGCAGAATAGACTCCAATTAACAGATGAGGAAACAACAACAAAATATTGACTGACGAGAAAAGCCTGACTTTTTTATGCTGGGATCATGCCTAGAAACCAAATATTTATTTATTCCATTAGACCAGTATTATCTAAGGATGTTTCTTGAAACATAAATTCAATTGTGCCATTATAACTTATTCCAATTAAATATATATTATATATTTTGCCAAAAAGAAGAATTTTATAATCAAAACGTTGGGATACACTGGGCTAAGCAATGTTTAATAGATTGGTTTATTGCAGAACTTTTCAGAGTCTTTAACTTGCTAGTGAATTTTATTACTCTCTGAAAGAAACACGTGCCATGTTTCTTAAATGTATTCAACAAAGGAAATTATATAGAGATAGAATTGGGGATAAAGAGATAGATAGGTAGATAGTAGATAGATATGGACAGAAAGCAACTATAGGAACTGACATCCCATAGAACCCAGACTGACATCTCACAAGAATTTTTCTTTTCCATCATATAAAATGCCAACATGCTACCAAGGAAGAAAAATAACTGTTTTCACTTCAACTCCTTTATTTAAATTTTTTCTCATCATTTCTGTTTGAAGACTTCCTATATATTATGCTTATTCTATTATAGTATCTTTTATTTAACTTCTTCATAAATGAAAACATATAAAGTGCTAAACATAATAAGCTGTGTTAGACTTTATTTATGACAGTAGTTCCAAGTATAGTGACTTGGCCCTAATCTCTGTTAGTCACATACATAGCTACCCTTTTTGCTAGGAACTTCAAAACTAGAACCAAAGGAACTTTATTCAAGATGGTAGGCAGAGCATGTGAGTCAATTACCTATTTACTTCAGACCTCATTTTTTTAATAATATAAATGTTTAATCTATTCTAAAACATTATTGATTATAAAACATGTTCTGATTTAAGAGATGTCAAAAAGTGAGGAAAATGTGCATCTAAATATGGATGAAATGCAGTATATATACCTGCAACTACAAGTAGAATAGGGGACAAGTCATATGGACAAGAGCCACATCCTAGAATACACACAAAAGGTACTATAGTCTAGAAGGAAATCAGTCTGCAAGGCAGAATTCCAACAAGTCTGGATTCAGAAGCTGCACATTGGATGGAAAGTAAGAAGGAGAGGATAGTAGGAAGATAGAGGACACAGAAGAATGACTCTCTTCTTCAAACTGCATGTACAACTTCTAGCAGCAGGCATTTTCATCCCCTGGGCAAAACGACAAACAGAGAAAACCAGTTCTCAAAAGAGAGTGAATGATCTGTTTAATTCTTCCAGGTGTGTTAGAATCCTAATTAATAACCTAAGAGGTCCTTGATTTATTTATTTTTTTAAGTAATAGAATAATATAAAAAGGGAGTAAGTAAGGAATGAGACAGGGCTCTTTAAAATAACTTTTAAAAACTTGTCAAAATAAAAATGCTCATAGAAGTTTTAGCAGAAAAATAAAGGAATTTAAACCAAAAATAATTTCTTCTCATATTTAATCTAAGAGAGGAAAACTTTTAGATATAAAGAACTGATCCAGGAATTGCAACATCTAATTAACATAAGTCAAAAGAAAATAGAAGGGAGGGAAGGAAATTATTAAAGAAATAATAGAAAATAACATCTCAGAACTGTTAAGTAACAAGTTTTCAGACTGAAAGGGCCAAGCCGGCATAATGAATAAAAAATAATCCCACCTGGACTCACCAGGATTAAAACTTTAGAACACTAAGAATAAAGATTAGATCCTAGTTGGGAACAGTGTCGTGAGCCTCTAGTCCCAGCTACTCTAGAGGCTGAGGCAGGAGGATCACGTGCACCCAAGAGTTTAGGACAATCTGGGCAATATTGTAAGACCCTCATTTCTAAAAAAAAAAAAAAAAAAAAAAAACAAAAATAAAGATTAGATCCTAAATGTGTCCACAGAGTTACTTAAAAAGAAATAAGGATATGATTTTTTTCACTGTCAACACAAGTTGCTAAAAGGCAATGGAAGATTATTTTTCATCTAATTTTCTATATCCATCCAAAATAGCTCAGTTTATTTTAGGACAGAATAAAAACATTTTCTAAACATTCATTCAGAAAATTTATAGGCCATTTTTAGGGTGTACATTTAGCAAAATCAAAGAAAGAACAACCTGAAAGATTCAGGAAAGAGTGAATTTAATTTGGATGAGTTCTGACAGGTACTCCCAGGTCAAACTGCATCAGGAAAGTCAAAGGTCCAATAAAGTACATTCTCAGAGGGGAACCAGAGTGAGAGGACAGGGTAGGTCATCAGTGCTATCACTGATGCTGGGGGAAACCTAGAGATTTAAGGAAGTTACTTGGTGGAGGGTATAAAAGAGAAAATCCTTTTAGATTATCCCTGGAAACATTCTTCTTTGAGTAGTAAAGAGGTAGCTATACTGGACTGTAAATGTAAAAGAGTAAAAGTGATGCTAACACACACTATGTGTTCTACATTGGATAATTGAGCCACATAATAATCTAAAATATGTTCATTGTTTTTCAAGTTTTAGAATCAACATAGTTACAAATCACAGAGGACAACTATGGTTATGGAATAGGAAACAAATGTTATAAACTACAAAAATAAAATGAAGGTAGCATCTATGATATTCAATTGGAATTATAGGTATCAGTACTATAAGTCACAGTTTTAAATATATATATATATAATGTATCTATATATTTACAACTACATACTATATAATATAAATTTAATTATATTTTATATAGAGATATAAAGAAATATAAGTATATGCACATATATATCTATAGGGAGATAGGTAAGATAGATGATTGATAGATAGACAGATTTCTTGGTTATGATGTCTGAGAGGACCTAGTAACAATAACACATTGGCAACAATGAGCAATCTGAGCACCCTGAACTTGATTTCCAAATGTCATTCTCTAGGATACAAGGTTAATTCCATGCTGCATCAGAAATAGTATAAGATAAACCTGAAACATTTTGCTCTGGTAGAAAATAGGAAGTTCTCAAAGAATGATGAGAAAGTATCAAAAGGACACAGCTCAAGGGGCTCCCATTGTGCAAATTTTAGCATCAAAATAATGACAATAGTGGATTATAGCTCATGAAACAAATTAAGAATCCATAAGTCTACACTAATATAAATAAATAATTTTTAAATGAAGGTACAACTGACATAGGAGGTAGAAGAAGTAAAAAGGAAGGAAAGGAAAAGGGTAGATTCCTATGTCTTACAAAATAAAGGCAAAAAATACTGTCTATTAATGATGCAACATGATATCAAGGTTTAATATGCTCTCTGAAAGTCCAGAAATGAGCAGAAGCAGAATTGCAAATATAATTGTATTAGGAGGGAGCAGAGAAGAACAACAAATAAATGCTCTAAATCCTGGTATATTTCATCATAAAGTTAATAGGGAAGAAATAGCAAGATAACCATATTATTTAGAATATGTAAATACCTTCCCTAAGATTCAAAAGGTGGAATAATGCAAAGATAGTGTCTCTGTCTTTGAGAGCAAGGAGTGATAGATTTGGGGACTACTGCATTTTATTATAAGCCTGACTACACACTTTAAATTTTGGGCTTCTATATTGATTTTGCTGATAAAAGCTTAAAAAAACTGGGGGTGTATATACACACAGCCAAACTCCTGCTTCCTTCAGAAGGTCACTACTTTTTATCATCTTTAAAAGATCTTAGCTTTATTGGGCTTGCTTTTCAGTAGAACTAATAGTTGAGATGTATCTTAAATTTACTATGTTCTTTAAAAAGTTATACTCCTTCACACTGCCTTGTCTCAACTAAGCTTCAAGTATTGCTACCTGGCTTTCATGCACTGGAATTTGATAAATTATTATTTTTTCAATAATTTAGCCAAATCTCTTTTTCATCTTTACCATTCCAGTTAATATTGTGTAAATCTTTTCATTTTCTTTGAATAGTCATCTACCATCTCCTTCATAAATTAAGCAACTTGATGAAAACAAAATCAGTCTACATTTTGACTTTGAATTGGCCCAGCCTTTTGTTTTTATCGTTTTAAAGCACAGGCAGGTTACATCTTGTCTTTAAGAGAAGTGTCAATATAGCAATTCTCAAATTCCTATCCTTAATTATAACTGAATACCCAAACTTCATCTTTTAAAGTAGAAATTTTTTAGTTTTAAATGATATATATGCCCTTGTACTTGTCCACAGTGAAATTAATCCATCACTTTTCTGCTAGCTTACACAGCCAAGCAAGATCTCTCACCCATTTTTCTTTATAACTTTGCATTTTGCCACTGTGTGAGTTTCCTATTGCTGCTATAACAAATTATTACAAACTTAATGGCTTCAAATAACAACAATTTATTATCCTAAAGTTCTGGAGGTCAGAAGTCCAAAATCAGTCTTACTGGGCTAAAATTAAAGTGTCATCTAGGCTAGTTTGTTCCTGCTCGAGGCTCCAGGAAAGAAAATCCATTTTCTTGCTTTTTCTAGCCTCTAGAGGCTGCCTGCATTCCTTGACCCATGGACTATCCCTCCATCTTCAAAGTGCATCACTCCAGTTTCTGCTTCCACAGCCTTATCTTCTCTGCTCTCCTGCCTCCTTCTTACAAGAACCCTTGTGATTACATTGGATCCACCTAGATAGTCCAAGATAATCTCCCTATCTCAAGATCCTTAACTTAGTCATCTGCCTTTGCCATGTAATGTACCATACTCACAGGTTCCAGTAATTAGGATGTGTATATCTGGGGAGGGGGGCATTATTTAGCCTATCACAGCTGCTTAAAAGTTTCCTATCATGAGAATATTTGGAGAATTTTACTATGTGTACCCTTTACCAGATAATTTCTCAAAAGTTTAAATAAGATTGATTCCAGTTTTGTGGGTCAGTTATATCACAAAGAGTAATTAAAGAGAGTTTAAGAGAAATTATTTACAAATATGTGAGCAACATTGAGGGAAACCCATAAAGGATAGAGAGATACTCCTGGAGCAGTAATAGTCCAAAGCCCTCAACCTGAGTGGTCTACAGGAAGAAGCAATTACGGGAATTCCAAAAGAACCATTGCTCTTAGAGAAGTCCTCCCTCTACATCACACTGTGTAGAGAAATACATCCTCATTAGCAAGCAAGGAAGGACACAGACAAATAAATATTTCCCTGGCCTTTCTCCTCCTGGCCATACATTGGCTGAACCCAGCCAGAAGTCAGATGGCAAGAGAGCTGGCTGATGCAACCCATTGAGTTTAGCCTTCTGGAGCACAAAGAAGGGTGAAAAAAGGTCCAGATTGAATGTAGAGGGACAGAGAATAACCAGTAAGGTCCTCTTGTTTGCCCTTGGCCATCCATTCTTGTCCTTTGTTGAAATGAAGAATACATATCATTAACATAGTTCTACCTGCTACCACCTTATCACAGAATTATGTCAACTCAGTCATATGCCCAACAAAAACCTGAAACATAAAAGATAGAAGAATATGAGCTAGCAGGAGAGTCAGGAAAAGTTGGGGACAAAGTAATAACTAACATAAAATATATCTGCTGCTATAGCCTTGTGACAAATTTGACAATCACAGCTCTCTTCATATGCTACCATTGTTCTTTACCTTCTGCCAGCACCTGAGCTGCTTCAAAATTTTCTTGATAGAGGACCCAAACCTGCATTCCACCAAGATCTATGTTTTTAGTGTTGCTTTCTTTCTTTTCTTTTCTTTTTTTTTTCTTTTTTTTTTTTAGAGACAGGGTCTCGCTCTCTTGCCCGGGCTAGGGTGCCATGGCATCAGCCTAGCTCACAGCAACCTCACACTCCTGGGCTTAAGTGACCCTCCTGCCTCACCCTCCCCAGTAGCTAGGACTACAGGCATGCACCACCACAACTGGGTAATTTCTTTCTACTTTTATTAGAGATGGGGTCTCGCTTTTGCTGAGGCTGCTCTCGAACTCCTGATCTCAAGTGGTCCTCCCGCCTTGGCCTCCCAGAGTGCTAGGATTACAGGCATGAGCCACCACACCCGGCCAGTATTGCTTTTTTTACTGAATTGCCACAATTTCCCATTGACCATTATTATTGAATATGGAAGGATCAGTAGGTATCCCAGTGAATCATCTAATTTGTAGACATGATGCTTTCCCTCCACCCCCTTACGGAGCACCAATCCAATTTCCCCTGGTAAACAGGATAAATCCTCCATAACAGTACAATGACCACATTCTTTGCCAAAATGCCAGTGAGAAATCTCAATTTCTTATTTAATGGAACCATGGCTGTGGTCCCTGTGAAAGCATTCATTTCATGAGGATTAGGGCTTTCAAAGCCACCAAGCCTAAATTCATGGAACATTGACAAAAATTTCTCAAGTGGCTCCATTAGGGTAATAGAGTAGTGACTCTCATTTCTACTTCTTGGTTCCTGGAAGTGTGCATTTTGACTATGAGACAGACAGCACCATATATTTGTTGCAACTTTTAAACATATGCCACATCTTGTAACATAGCAGTTCCACCTCACAGAAGCAACAAAATACAGAAGCAGATTCACAGTATATCCTTATGTCAGCATCCCAGTTTACTTCCTCAAAGAATCTACTCCTCCACCCTCAGTCAAGGTACTCTGGGTCTGTCAGCTGGATAAGGTCTCAGAATTGAATATAAAGCCGTGAATGCTCACCTTGACAACTTGAGTTAAATTTCTGCCCACCAGACAGACTTTTCCCACATATAAGAAGCAACACCTTAGTAAACTACACATCCATTTTCATCCCTAGAGACTTCATGATCAATGAGTCATTGCCACAAGTCCCTGTGGGTCAAACACTCTGATTACCACTCTATCCTTGCAACTTATTAAGATAATTGCACTCATCCTGTTTCTGCTGGTTAAGCAGTGACATGTGGCCTCTACCACTCTGTGATCCCATTATTCTGTTGAAATCCAAGAGTTCAATGCCAATGCATTATCTCCTACTAGCATCTCCAGTCTGCAGAGAACAGCCTCTACGGATGCTGGTGTTTTCCCTTACCAATACGCTTCTGAATTCTCAGGTGAAGGAAGTCTCTTCTTGTGGGCTTGTTTAGTGGGGGGCTAAATGAATTGTATATAATGGATTCATCCTCACATTCACACTTCCCTGAGCCTTCGGACTTCTTGCACTACAATATTCCAGGGAGGCCCCAGTATTTCTTCCTCATTGACTCCAGACCACCATTGAGTCTAGTCTTCAATTCACCACATTTACATTATTCCCAAATGGATGACTCAACACATTACATCCCAAAACCCAAGTAAAGGCAATATATAGATAAATTTGGCCTAAACTAATCTTATATTTTTCCTCCTTGGCTTAATACTCTTAGAAACTACTTATATATGCTACATGGACTCTTACTAATACAACATGGCAAGGTCCTGAAAATCTTTGATGTATAGTCTATTTCCTTCCTAAGCAGGCATTGTATGTCTCTGTCTGCATTCTCCTGTGTACCCTGTTCTGCTATTGAATGACTGTGGCTTTGGACAATGCATTCCATGTATATGAGCCTCTTCTTTAAAATGAAGCCAACAATACCTCCTCATAGGGTTGGTGTAGGGAATAAATAGGCAATATAAGTAGACAGTTACAAGTACAGGGCCTAGGACATAAGGAACACACAAAACATTGTAGCTTTTTTTTTCTCCTCTTTAAGGATCAACCTTGAAACACCCTCAGATACAAGCAAAAAATTCAACCAGTGTAAGTTGCAAAGATTCCTTTTTACATAGGGCTAAGGGAATCTTAAATATTAAAAAAAAAGTTCAGTTTAATTTAGACTGTCTCACACATAGTAGGCACTCCAGAACATTATTTGTGGAATTTAATTCTAACACAAAGTTTGAATCTATATGACTGTCCTTGGAATTTGTTCTCCTTCAAGCATCTATGTCTGAAGAAAAAAATCCATAAGATTGCCAGATTTACCAGTAAAAGACAAATGCATCATAAATTGATATTTTAATTACTCATGAGTGGGATTGATGCTGAGCCTTGAGTATACTTAACAGGTTTTGTTGTTCACAAAAGCCTTTATTTCCATTGACATTGGCAATCAGATTATGAATCTTAGCTCCAGTGCAGTAATTATGTCAAACTCAGCTTGGGAGGGTAAAATGTTCAGTAGAGAGCAGTTGCCCTTGTTAAGAAGGAAAAAGCACAAGAAGGATAAATGATTGCTTATCAAAATTATTCTACTTGGGGAATGATAAAGTTCTTACAGAGGTGTAGAAATAAAACTACTGTTAGAAACCTAATCCCCAACTTACATGGCAAAAGTAAAAGGAAGGATAATAGAAGTGAACCATAGAAAATTTATTTGTTGGCTAACATATTTTATTCTCTCATTGCCTTGGAAGAAAGTGTAAACATACTACATCTCCACATGTTTTAATTTATACTAATATTTTCACCAATTAAGTTGTTGGGGAACGCCCTTTTAAAAGCTGATGCATTTAGGACTTGTTTGCCATCTACTTGTGATGTCAATGCTAATTGCTTTAAGAACCTACAGTTCGGGTAAATGGCCATATTTATGTATTGCGGAGACTACATCCATTCTTTTGGAAAGCAACTTTCTTAATAGTAAAAAGGTGCAATGTATAAATGCATAATCTAGAGTCATCTATTAGAAATTCATTTATTCCAAATACTTTCCCCAATGTGTAAAATTGAGATACAAAATAACTATTCCATGATGTGCTTCAAAAACGTACCAGATGTATTTCTCCATTCTGGTGGGAACCTGTGGATTAGCCTTCCCACAGGAGCCATCCCTATGCAGAAAAATCATTTCCTCCTACTTTTCCCAATAACTCTGTTGCCATTTGCAGGATGTTATGGGAAATTTGCCACAATACGTGGGACACTTTTGTCTCTTGCTGGAATTTTGCAAGCATGCACTGCCATGGTTTGAAGTACAGGTCAAGATATTTGTTTCCTACAGTGAGATCTAATGTAATATAACATAATGATTCATGAGGGGACCAGGAGCTTGCCTCACTCCTCCAAAGCCTTTAGAACTGACAGTATAACCCATTCATTGACGTCAAACTGCAGAATAGGAAGGCATAACCGTTAGCTACAGTCATCCCTGCTGATTTCACAGTGCTGGAGATTGCAACAGCATGACTAGGTGCTGCCAGGGGCGGGGAAGGAGCTGGAGAGCCCATTCAAAATTGAGTTCTTTTCTTAAGAGAAGTTTAAACTCTGCCATGCTGTTTGCTCTGAGCACCAGAGAAGTTTGAACAACAATAAATCATTGTGTTTGTATTTTATTCATCTGGTAGGCCTGGTAGAACCCAAAGCAGAAAAATAATTATTTCTAAACAAGAACTTGAACTGTTTATATAACCAAGGTTTCTACATAGTCAAGGAAGAAACCTATTTTTAAATCAATTTTCTCTTGAAAAACAATGACTCAATTTAAGGGAAGAAATGCTTTCTAAACTTTAAAATATAAAAATCTCAATTTTAAAAAACCCCATATTTGAAAAAAGAATACCTTATGGAAGTTTTAAGAAACATTCATCATTCACTTCAGGTGTTTCTGTAATTTTTGTTTGCCTGTTTTGCACTATAAAAAATACATCAAAGTGTAAGAAAGTCTCTTGTGTGGATCTGACAGAAAAAGCCCAATAAAGGTACTGCAGTTTATTTGACCAATTCTAAGTCATTACCCTGGGCTTATGCCTTGACTACTGTGCTAATACTGTGAGTCACCAAGACATATAGGTTATGTCCCCTATTATAAAAATGACCAGATAGACTCATAAATGGAATAGTTAATTACAATGAAATATAGTTGATCTAATCACAATTTGGGAATGGCTATTCATATGGAAGAAAAAAATTCAGTCTGCACATGATGAGTTCAGAGGCAATCCTAGAGACATGTCTATTATCAGACATGATCCAAATAAAAAAATTAAAGTTCTGCCAAATTATTACCTCACCGTGGCCTTCACTATGGGAATATCCTTAAAAAGAGGGGGGAAAGCTCATCAAATTCTAAATCTGAGATTTTTTTTAAATCTTCATAGTAAAGAAACAAAACCATATACACCTTGAAGCAGCTCCACAAATCTTTAATTGCCGTATAAAATAGTTATTTCTTTTTTCTCACCTCCCCCTCGGCCATCAACCCAGCCCAGTCTATTCTTTGCAGCCTTCTTCCCCACATACACACACAAACCCACAGGTAGAAGCAGCTTCCGCTGAGGTTACCCATGATAAAAATGACATTACACACAACAGACATATTTTTAGTCCTCGTCCTACTTGACCTCTAAAAAGGCATAGACCACCAGTTACACTGACTTCCCTTGTCCCCATAACATGTCACTTTCTTGGTCTCCCTTCTACTCTGGCCAATCTTCTTTGCAGGCCCGTCCTCTACTCCCTGGGCATTAGTGCTAGTGTGAAGTTGTCTTCTCTTTTCACTATATATTCCCTTCCTGAACAATCTCTTTTAAGCTCATGCAACTTTTACAGACACAAATCACAAACTCTACTCTGTATTGCAAACCTCTCATTTCAGGTCACCAACTGCCTTGACATGTTCACTTGGCTGTCTCACAGAATTACATATTTAAGATATTGAGAACGATCTCATAATAGTTCTGTATCCTAAATTTGGTTTTCTCCCAATGTTTCCTGATGGCACCACATCAATCCAATTGTGCAAGCCAGAAACCTAGGAGCTATCTTTAACAGTTCTCTTCGCAAATTCCTCTGTATAGAACCGATACATCAGAAACCCCTATAAGATATTGCTCTGGGTTTTTTTATTATTATTATTGAATTCATTCATTCCAGTTCATTTTAACACCACTACCCTCATTCAAGCTGCCATTATATCTTGTCTGGACCATTAAAACAGTCTCATCATTGAGCTTTCCACTTCTATGCTTACCCCATCCAAACTAAAGCTCCACTAAAGCCACAGTAAAGTAAGTAAATAAATAAGTAAGAAAGCAAATACATCAATAAATAAATTTACTTCTATTACCCAGTGCATAAAGCACTTCAGTAGTTTCCCGCAGCTCTTAGATGAACAACAAGGCTCCTCAAGCTTCTCCTCCTCTCCACACCTCATTAGCATATCTCCTGCAGGCTCCCTCCCCTACTGACTGCTTCCAGCATGCCTATCTTTTCTTCAGCCTCTCTAACATGCTGCAGTCCCTTCCAACTCACCTGATGTTACCTCTACTGAATACTTGTTCCCTACTGCCCCAGTCAATCCTTCCTCAATTCCAACGTCATCCTCACAGAAGCCTTCTGGGAATTCCCTGACGAGGCCAAATTGCCCATAATGTGATCTCATGGCATCCCTGTACCTCTAATTTCTGGCACTTATCACGGTTGTAATATGAAAGTCAGGTGTGTGATCATCAGATGTACACAGGCAGCAAGCTCTATGACAGCACTGACAGGGCTATTTCACTCACCACGGTGTTCCCTGCTTCAGCACATTACAGGTGCCAGATCAATACTGCAGAATGAATGAAGGAATGAATGAATGGCATTCTGGAAATTTTTGCTAAGTGAAGGTAAATCTCATTAAAAAATACAGATCAGTCAAAGAACACTACTTAAGTGACCGCAGAACCTGAGGCTCATAAACAGTGAGGCCAATGGTGTTGGTAACAATTAAAATGAAGATGAGGACAATAATGACGCTGATGACAATGATGACGTCAGCTCATACTCAGTGAGCTTTATTTGACACAGGGACAAAGCGTTAGTGCAATCCTCATCATAGCCCTAAAAGCAAATATTCCTGTCCCCTTCTTGTGAGGACATGGAGATTCAGAGAGATGAAGGTGATTTGTGCAATGACTATCATTAGAATATGGCAACCTTCTCAAGTTTGTTTTTATTATTTTTATCTGTAAGGTGGAAGAGTATTCCTAACTTTTTTCCAATCCAATAGTCCCGACCTTTATACATTTAATGCTCTTGGGGGAAATGGCTGACCTTTACCAAAGAGTTTATTAACAAACATTTCCAATAATTTAATTGCATTGTTACTCATCATCAGTAAGTGGAACTTCGTTCTTTGGTACTGCAAAAGTAGGACTACACACACTTTAATAATACATCTTCTACAAAGAAAAAAATGAATTTATCATGACTGTTTTACACATCTCTAATAAATGTTTTCATATACATTATTCCAAAATAACCTATAAAATGTACTTGCAAAACATACTATAACAATATGGAAAGTATCAGCAAAATAAAACACCATAAATAATAATTATTCCTTCCTTGTACACTCACTTTTATAGACTTTTTGTCACTTTCCATGGCATAGCTACCATACAGTAAAGCTACATAAGTACTATTAAACTGAAGCCATGACTTTTTGATATAAAATAAATTCTAATGGTTGCTTAACTCTTTAAGTGTCCAAAAAGGTTTCTTCAACCCTAACCAACAGTCCATGATAATATTGAGTAAATTCTCCAAGATAGTATGCTCCATTTCCTCTGATCCTCCCAGTATTTGTTGCATATAAATTATCTTACATGAACCTTTTGTCACCTAAATTTTTTGAATATATAATTTTGCAATATCAACTATTTGGATGAACCTGTGAAAATGACAGCTGATCCTGTTTTAAGAAACGTGTCACTCCGTCTCACAAGAAGTCATGCAATACCGAGACCTAATGATGGTTTTACAACTGTTTTCCAGCATATTTTTACATTGCATGCATTTTCACTTCCAGCCATGAATCCAATACTTAACAAGACAGAAAATTAATAATTCAGCTGAACATGCTTAACCAGGTAATGCAATCACATGCTAACTCCTCAGATGAATGAGCTGCATTTTATTTTCTAGACAGGAGATTTTACGTCATCTCATACTATAACCAAGGCAACTGGAATTGTAATGCACCAAAAAGTACAATAAGCATACACTTCAAAAGTGCTTTTCTTCTGTGTTTGCACTAAACATGGGAGAGGGAAGAGCTGGGGGATGGGGGGGGCGGGTGATGGCAAGCTGACACTCCAAGCACAACTTGTTCCATTGTATCTCGTTATTACAGCACATATGGCTTGTACCATACTGATCTGAGATCCCTGCAACACGTAGGAATAAGCAGAAAAAGTGAGGAATTAAGTGTTAGCCTTCACTTTGAGTTTCCCAGCTTTGGAGCTTTTTCTCTAAGAGTATTATTTAAAAGTTGTTAATTTCCTTTTATAACAGTTTTTTTTTAATGGAAGAAATTCCTTCTAGAAGTGTAAAGGAGATGCATGATAGACTGTAGAGGTTCTAAAGATGTGTAAATACTTATTTGTGGACGTTTTGAAACACAGATTATGCAACTACTCATCAAGGACTTTAGAACACATTATTGATCCAATTGATTATACTTAAAATATACTTATATATTTTATTCTGGACTATTAGAGTCTGCCTTTAAAATAAAAATCGGATATTTTAAGTAATGCTGTTTCCTAGTAGGTTATAGTGATTCCACTAAGGCTATTATAGTCTGTGTATAAATATTTAGAACATATTTTGAAAATTTGCATTCCAAGGCACAACAAAAATCTTTATGCAGTGCTCTTCCTTAGAGCAGACAGAAATCAAACTGTAATTTAAAAATCAGATATACCTTTACTGATCTATCATTATATTTAGCACCTTTAAGTATTCTTTAATTTCCCATACATTATATCAGGTCACTTGGCAGCTCTTTCATCCATGGCAAAATGGTTTGGGACTCTTTCTTCCCCAGAAAAGTACTCAGCAGGTTCCCCTACAGGCCACTAGTCAGCTTTCAGTTGTCTTCTGAGATAATTTTGGGCCTAAAGAACAAGTTTTGACCAAGTGTGACAAATTCCACAATCTGGAAATGCAAAAACCACACACATAAAACTTCAGGCCTTTTATTACAGTAGAATGAATGTCAAAAGAAAAAAATGTATTTTCAGTAATTTATTTAGAAGATGAAAAAGATAAGATTATTTTATTCACCTAGAATAATTTAAGTGGATAGCTAAGCCTATCTCACATGTATACGAACCATTTACTTTTTCTCCTTTAATATATTTAAGTAAAGTAAATTTATAATTTTAAAATAAGTGTATTTCATAGTAAAATCCTCTCCCTTTTGCATTTCACACAATAAGCACATAATAAATATGGCATAACTGTTTAAATATAAGGATATTTTAGAGTTTTAAGTCTAGAGTACCAACTTAAATTATTTATTTACCTTCACTCACATGTTTCTCATGTATTCTATATATTTGCCTAATTAGGCATAAGAATTTTCAGGAACTTAAACATAGAGGAATAAGGATTCAATGGTAAGGAGCATATTAGGAGGAATATTTATTCCAGTTGTAAATGACCTTGTAACTGTTCAGTGAGAGAGTAAATCACCAGGATTAGATTACTTAAGGCCATTCCTAATCTGAAAATGTTTCTAGTTTTATATCTCATGTATCTCCAGGTAGAAGTAACATAAAGGAACAGAGAGTTATGAAGAAGACATTCAAAGTTAATTCAGAAGTGTTAGTTTTGACTATAACCCAATATTTGGTTATAAGAGAGATTACCCTGAATGAAAATTAATTTCCTATTTAACAGGGAAAAATACATTTAAAAGTATATCTGGGGCCCTGCTTTTGAAGGGGGACAATATTATCAATCTTAAAAATAATAATTGACTCAATAAATATATTGGAAGCAAGTACATATGGATGAAATTTCCTTGACATCATTTAAAATAATTAAGGGAGGGGAAATACTTGAAATAGAAAGCATTTAGGATTTTATTGAAAACAAGCCATTTGTAAAATAACTAAAGATGCTTAATGAGCTTCAAATGTGGGTATGTTGGCACATCTTCCTTTTGGAGTAATAAACTTTTTATTATTATAGTCTTTTGTGTATACATTCCTCAAAACTAGTATTGGTATTACCCTCCTTCAAGAAAGATGCCTGGGAACAACCATGGACCACATGCATAGTGTCCTTAAGTACTGGGAAATCCTGGGAATACAAGAGATGTAGGAGAAGAATCATAGTAAAAGTATCATAATATAAAGACTCGACTTTTCTCATGAGTTGACTTGCTCTTAGAAATAATTAGTATAAGAGAAATGACTTGAACTTTGGATTTATAATCAAAGTTAAATTCCTTCTGTAGCTTCTGAATGATTTTAAATGTACCTGTCCTGATACAATAACTCATATGATTAGGAAATAGTTTAAGGACTTTAAAAACAATGATACAGAAACAAAAGGCCATGGACTCTTGCCTACTTCTGTGCCAACCATATTCTACAAAATGCTAGTAACTGTAGGCACTCTTTTCATGAGTGTAGAGTCCAAAGGGTTTACCAAACAAAAACTGATTAACAAATAAACAAAGAATATATAATAGCTTCCCAATTTCAAGGACTGATACTGCAATCCTTCATTTAGAACACACTTGGATATCAAATTTTCCATGCACAAAAAATATTTTGCAGGTCCAGAAGATGCATCTGCAATAGTAATTGTTTGGGGCAACCCTTAGAAATAATTTGGCCTTTTACCTAATTTAATGCCATTAAAATCTTTTGAAAAAACTAACTCTCCATTCCCAAAACAAATGCTAAATGCATCCAGAGGTCATAAAGAAAAGGGTGAGTATCAGTGGGAGAAGGCAAATGTACTGAAAGAGGAGATATTTTAAGTCAGCCTTGAGAGATGGATAGGATTGAGAGAGGCAAAAAGAGGAAACATAAAGTAAGACACAGGCAAAGCATGAAGAACAAGAATTAAAGCACAAGATTGAGCTTGTTGGGGAGTGAGAGATTAACTGGACCACAGTGAAGGGGGCTTTGGGGGAATCTGTGATATACAAGGATGAATAAAATGTAAGCAGAGAATATAAGGTCTTTAAACCTGAGAAGAAAAGGTAGAAAATAAGGCAGCAGGGGAGAAAAGATAGATTTTGAGATCAGAAATGTCACGATGGAATGAATGTTTTAGAATTATTAGTGTAGCAGTACAAGTAGGTAGAATAGATTGAAATAAAGAAACACTTCAAGAAGGCAAATGAACTAGGATGTCATTGCAGAATTGCAAACATAAAGTGATTGGAAACTGGGATGGCGTGCCAGCAGTCACCAAAGCCAATGGAGCAAAACGTGTCACCAAAAAGTCAAAGGCAACATAGCCAACTAATAGGAAGGGACCGATGCATGTTGTCATTGGAAAAGCATGGACTGAGGACTCAGTTATTATTTATTAACTCTGTGACTATAATCAAGTCATATAATCCTTTCAAAGTCTTCATTTCCTCATCTGTAAAATAGGCATAAAAACCTACCATGCAGAGTTGTGAGAAATAAATGAGATAATGCCTAGTTTATTATTAACAGTCTGTAGATTGAAAATGTGGGATTTTTGTAATTTCCCATCTTGGTCAGAAATATTTTTAATGATCCTCTCTTACTAACCCTAACAGGTGTACTCCAGTGGAAAGAACTGAATCATGGGGTCCCATTTAATGAATACTTTCAATCATCACTTGCAAAAATTCAAGTTATTTTCTATTCTGCGTCTTGCTGCTACCCCTTTTCAAATCAATGGCTGCAAAAGAGTGAGAAGTTGGCAGAATGAATCAAACAGATGCAATTTCAGGGACATATGGACACTGACAATTGAAAAAACTAAATTTCTAATATTGATTAGTTTTTGCTTCAAGAACTCCAGGTATTCTTGCTGTGTTATGTATTTTATATAAAGATGATAGATGCTGCTGCTTTTTTTTTGTTGCTAAACTATTTTCATGTAAGTAGGTTACAAACCATATATAGGAATTAGCCTACTGGAAAAGTCAAGTTCAAGCTTATCTTTGCTGCTGGAGAGCCCTTATCTCTCATTTTGTGGGTGGCCCAACCCTGCAGCAGCTCAGAGTGTAGATGTTTACTTTTACCTGAAATGCACACAGCTATACCTCTAGGTCTGTTAGTATTCCAGAAACAAATGCAATTGCCCTCCAAAAACTTTAAATGGAAAATATGGATTTCCCTTTGTGTCAATACCTCGATCAGAAAGATATATTAAAGTTGTCTCTTATAAAACTGGCAGTTCATTCCCATCTGAATTTCAGGGAATAGAGGAAAGAGAAGAGATGATATTGTACAGGACAGTGTCTTAAATTTGCTTAATTTTGTGTAGTTTTAAATTTTTCTAATAGGATTGTATTTTTTAACATTAGGTTTTTAGGTGCATACTTTTATAGTTACATGCCTACCAACAGAATAAAATTATACAATATTTCCATTACCCCATAAGTTCCTTTGTGCCCCCTTCATAATCAATCTCTTCCTCTATTCCCAACCTCAAGCATCCATTGCAATAATATGTCACAATAGTTTTCCCTTTTCTGAATATCATGTAAATGAAATAATACAGTGTGTTTGCTCTTGTATCTGGGTTTGTTCATTTGACATAATGCTTTTGAGATTCATCCATGTTTCTGCATGGATCAGTAGTTTGTTCCCTTTTTTCCTGTGCAATAATATTTCATCATATGGATGTACCACAGTTTATTTATATTTTTAGTTATTGATGGACATTTAGGTAGTTTACAGTTTAGGAGAGTTGTGAATCAAGCTCCTACATATATTAACACAGGGTTTTGTAGAGACATACGTTTTTATTTGTCTTGGGTAAATACCTTGGAGTGGGATTGCTAAGTTAAATAACAACTATAGGTTTAATTTTATAATAAAATGCAAAAGCTTTATAAGAAAATCCAGAGTGAACACATTTTAGGTTCCCATCAGCAATGGATTAGAGTTCTAATTGTTCCACATCCTTGTCAGCACTTGGTGTCATTTTTTTTTTTTTTAACCTTAAACCTTCCTAATAGGCATATGGTGGCATCTCATTGTGGTTTTATTTTGCATTTGCCTATTGACTGATGATGTTGAACATCTATTTATTGTGTATTTCCCATGTGTATCTCTTCCTTGGTGAACGGTTCAAATCATTTGCCTGTTTTTTATTTGGATGTTTTATTTTTATTACTATTACTGAGTTACAGTAGTTCTTACATGCAAGTTCTGAATACAAGTCCATCACTAAATATGTATTTTGCAAATATCTTTTTTTCAATTGGCGTCATGCCTTTTCATTTTCTTAACATTATTTTTTGAATAGTAAAAGTTTTTAATTTTGATGAAATCTAAATTATAAGGATTTTTTTCTTTTAAGCTGTCTGCTTTTGGTGTATTATCTAAGAAATATTTGCCTTGCCCAAGGTCACAAAGATTTTTTGCACCATTATGCAATGTCTATTTTTATCCCTGGTATATTTCCTGCCTGAAATAAACATCATCTGATATTATCATAGCCACAACAGCTTTCTTTTGATTAGGAATTTCATAGTATTAATATTTTTCAATTGTTAACTTTTAAACTATTTGTATCTTTATATTTAAAGTGAGTTTCTTATAAATAGTACATGATTGAGTCTTGCTGTTGTATTGGTCTATTTTTTAAATGGAGTCTTCAGATGATTTGCTTTTAAGGTAATTATTAATATGGTTAGTTTAAAATCTACCCTCTCTTTAGTTGCATTCTGTTTCTGCAAGTTGTTCTTTGTTTCCTCTTTCTCTCTCTTCTATCTGTTTGCTTTCTTTGGATTGACTAAATTTTTTGTAATATCATTTAATCTCCAGTTGAATTATTTGTCATTACCTCTTTGTTTAGGAGTGGCCATAATGATTTACAATTTAAATTTTTAACTTATCATAATCTATGAGTAATTTAATTTTAAGTAATATTATAACACCATTTCCCATTTAGTGTAAGAGACTTATAGCCTATACTTCTAATTCCTCCTTCCCATCTTTTGTGATATATTTGTCAAACATTTGTTTTTTACCTATTTTATGCATCCCACAATTTTTTTTTATTATTGCTATAGGTGGTTGGCTATCTTCTAAAGTGAATATTTTTAAAATCTTTTAAATTTACCTTAGTTTTTTTATTATTACCTCTGCATTTAATTTTCTTGTGTAGCTCCAAATTTCCATTTGGTATCATGCTGCTAGAGAACTTCTTTTATATTTCTTGTAGTGCCAACATGTTGGCAATAAATTCCCTGAACTTTATCTTTTCTGAAAATTTTTTTTTTTTTTTTGAGACAGAGTAACAGGCTAGAGTGCAGTGGCATCATCATAGCTCACTGCAACCTCAAAGTCCTGGGCTCAAGTGATCCTCCTGCCTCCTGAGTAACTGGGACTACAGGCATGTACTGCCATCACCCCTAGGTAGGTAACTTTTCTATTTTTAGTAGAGACAGGGTCTCACTTTTGCTCAGGCTGGTCTAGAACACCTGAGCTCAAGTGATCCTCCTGCCTCAGGGTGTCAGAGTGCTAGGATTACAGGCATGAGCCACCACACTCAGCCAAAAATTTCTTTATTTCACCTCCACTTTTAAAAGATATCTTCTCTGGGTATAGAATTGGGGGTTGAAGGAGTGTTTTATTTTACTTCCAGTACATTAATGATGTCAATCTACTGGCTTGCATACCTTCTGAAAAATATTCTGGTGCAATCCTTATCTTTGTTCCTCTGAATATAATGTTTCTTTTTTCCCCATATTCTTTTAAGATTTTCTCTTTGTCTTTAGTTTTCATCACTTACCCTATGATGTGTCTAGGTGTAGTTTAGTTTTGTTTATTTTGGTATTTATCATGCTCGACATTCTTTGAGCTTTTGCATTTGTGTTTTGATCTCTTAGGTTTTTTTTGAGAATTCTTAGTGATTATCTTTTCCAATATATCTCCTTCCCCATTCTCTCTCTGTTCTCTCTCTTAGATTACAATTACACATACATTAGACCACTTGATATTGTGCAGACTTTAGGTACTCCATTACGTTTATTATTCATTCTTTTTTCTCTTTAGGCTTCACTTCAGATAATTTCTATTTTCCTCTCTTGAACTTCAGTATGTCTTCCATCAGCTGTGTCCAGTCTAAAGATGATTCCATCAAAGAAATTCTTCATCTCTGATACCATGTTTCTGGTTTGTTTGTTGTTGTTGTTTGCTTTTTTTCAGCATTTCCATCTGATTTTTTCTCATAGTTTCAGTGTCTCTGCTAAATTTCCCAACTAATTATGCATATTGTCCATATTTCCTACTTGGCTTCGAACATATTAATTTATTATTTTAAGATCCCTTTCTGATAGTTCAAACATCTGTGTTATATCTAATTCTGGTTCTATTGATTGTTTTATCTCTTGACAGGGAGTTGCTTTTTCTTGCTTTTTTGTGTGTCCTGTAATTTTCTTTATTGAATGTCAGACATTGTATATAAAAGAACAGTAGAGACTGGAGTAAATAGTATTTATGCCTGGAAATGGACATACCTCTTTTGCTTCAAAGACATTAGTACGGGACTTCAAGCTAATCTAGTCAAAAATTGTGCTGAGTTTGAGGTTTATCATTGCTAGTTAACCTTGACTTCATCATACCAGAGGCTTCACATTCTTCTAGTAGTAGACAGCTGTCACTTTGGGTTCAGAGTGAGAGCTCAGTTGTTAAAGGGTTTTTCTCAGTGTTTTTGTTCTTCCAGCAGCTTTCAGCCTACCATGAAGGCCTACGCCACATATGGGTCTCTCTTCATGCCCTTGTTTTCTCCTCTATTGCTTATAATTCAGCATAAGGCTCTAGTTGGGGATAGGGAGGTTCTCTCTTGTTCTGATTCAGCTTCAGTCTTATGCCTGGAACTTCTCACCATTCCTGCCCCTCCTACTTATGGCAGCAAAACTTTGCCTTGGCTCTGTAGTTAATGGGGAGTTTTTCACCTCTCCCCAGGAAGTAGCAGATCTCTGTTTGTTATAAATACGGGATTCTGATCCCAAGATGGGTTCCTGCTGCTCCCCTGGGGGTGGGGTTTTATTTGTTTGTTTCCTCCAACAACAATGGATTTTTGTTTGTTTACTAAGAAATTTCTTATCATTCCCTTCTGCCTCCACACCTTCACACTCCCACCTCCACACACCACCCCGCTACCCCCACCAGAAGCCCACAAGTTTTGATTCTACTTTTCCATGGAAGAAATGCTTGAACCTGAAAGAGAAGATTTGCTGATCACCTCCTTCACTCCTAAAACTTTGTGGGGGACTCTCTCCAGTCCTCTTCCTTTCCCCCAATTTTTCTCATGAGCATCTAGCAGAGAACTGTGCAGAAATGTTTCTGAATGAGTGTAAACTCCTTTTGTGTCTGGGGATCCATCTAGTCCCAAATAAGATTTTTCCAATGTGATGGTTTTTCTAATGGGTCGGTTTGCCTAGGATAGAGTCTCCAGTTATTTCACCAAACACTAACGTATTTGCTGATGTAAAGGGAATTTGCAGATGTAAGTAAAATCTATCATCAATTAACTTAGATAAGGAAAATTATCCCAGATAATTCAATCCATTGGAAAGCCTTCAAAACAAGGCCTGGCTTCCCTGGAAAAAAAGAAATTCTGCCTGTGGACAGCAGCAGAGGCCTGTGTCTATGAGTTTTAGCCTGACCATTATCTCCCTTCTACAAGGCCCGTCCTTTGGATTTCAGGCTTGCTCAACCAGCTTCCCCAATCACACAATTATGATAGATAGATAGAATGAAGTCTATTTCATTACATCTTATTTTCATAAATTTGACCATTTTATTTTCACTATTTTTACCCTTTCATCATCTAAGGTATTAATGTTTATATAAATTTGGATAAAATGTTTTTATGTTATAGACATTAACTCACCTGTGATAGCTATAGAAATTTTCTTTATTTCTTATTTGTATTTTAATTTTGGTATTTATTTTATATACAGAAGTGGCTTCTCTCTTCATTTTTATGAAGTCAGATCTATTAATCATTTCTCTTAGAATTTTTTTAATTACAAGTCCTTCTACACCTCCAGAGCAAACATATATAATTATTATCATCCTTCAAGTTTTTATGTTTCAGGTTTTTTTAATTATCCCCTTTTTTTTCTTCCTGGGATTTATTTTGTATGTAATAAAAGAGAATTAACTAACCTGATCCTTCTCTAAAAATGCAAAGCAATTGAAAAGGACAGTGAGTTTTAACCTGAGAAATCTCTGTAACAATCTCTTAAGGCCAAGGGTTATGCATTCTGTGTGTTATTTTTTAATGGTAATGAATGTTCTTGTTATTTCAGAAACAATAGCAATAGTCCCTGTAGGCAATACTAAAATATGGAATAATAACATTCTTTATTTTAAAAGGTGTATCAATACATATCAGATGTTTGCCTGAATTGGTTTACTGAGCTAACATTACTGAAAGATTTAGAGTTTAAGCACAAACAGTATGTTAGTCTTTCCAAATAACCTTTCCAGTTCCCAAGGACTCTCAAACTGATACAGCTAAAAGCAAGAACTTTATTTTTGTGTAACCATTCCTTGGGACTAGGCAATTTCCAGGTATCCTTATGTGTTCAGCAAAGACTTGCTCATTCTACCTGTGACCTAAATAAGGCTTAATTCAATTATTTAATAGCATAACACTGGTCCACTGACATATTCTTAATTTAGCACAGCCACAAATAATTCAACAAACTCACTTAGCTTTTTTTCTGCCTGTCAAAATTCAGCACAAAAGAGCAAAGTAATAGTAGAGACTAAAAATATATAAGCCTAAGAAATTTTTTCAAACTTTAAAAACTAATAATAAATTTGAGGGCAAAGGTTGACTACTATACCAAATGTGGGATGTTTCATAGTTCGGGGCCCTAAATCCCTACGGTTATCAAAATCCCAAATATAACATATTTTCTATTATTAGCATTTTCTATTTCTAATCCTGTTAAATTTCTGCTCTAATAAAAATATGGAGATCTATAAAGCTAGTTTATAAGATCAGATGGTTTTCATGTGCCAGAATATTTCAAACTCCAACTCCAGGTTTTAGTTAAAAAAAAAAATCAAATCCATAATCAACTTATCCTAATTTTTATCAAAATGAAAACATTTACTGAGGAAAGGAAATGACTGAGAAATATGCTGGAATTTCACCTTTGTCACTTTCATTTAAATCAAGTCAAAGAGTGTCCATGTGGCTTTCAAAGGTAGAAATAAAACATGTTAAGAATTTTAGCTGACTTCTTAATGACTGAATTTCTTCTTATATAATATTAACTTTTGAAACATAAATCTACCTTACATGTTAGAATCTTGGCATCAGGGCACTCAGCAAAAGTTTAAATGTTCCCACTCAGAGAATATTCTTTGGTAAAAGATCTGAAGAATGTTAAGTAACCATCGAGTGACCAAGTAAATCATCTGAGGATTCTATCTTGTTCATTTCATAATCGTGTACCTTTTCATTTGGTACAACGTTCAGCCAAACAAAGAGCTGAAGAAATGAATGTATCTATTTCATCTAAGAGATAATATAATATGGATTTTTAAGTTTAAACAATCTTTCATAAAAGCACTTTATTTGAAATATTTAAATAAAAAACAAATGTATGTATTACAAGTGATAATCTATGCAATAGTTCAAAAAGCCCCTTGTGGTTTAAAGAAAAAACAGTATAATTTATGAGGATAGACTACACACTCTATATATTGTCACCAGAATGCATCAGGTATTGTTACTGAATACTTACCTTTTCGTGCTTGGGCTAAAAGACGACACCACTTTTCCTTGCCACATTTGAGCATTTGACTTTAAAATCATGATCCTATTCAGGTCATCAGTGGGGACTATGGCATTGAAAGTACAATGGTATTAAGGTGCATTTTAAGTGGTTTATTTAAATGCTTTTTCTAGTAGGCTAATAATATCTTTTGATTCTAAAAAAAAAAAAAAAAAAAAAAAAAACAAAAGAGTCATTTTAACAGTGAGTTAAAAAATACATACAAGTTTCCAGAATTCCGATCACCACTATAACATCTGAGCATAACAATAATTTTAAATCCCTTTTGACTGGCAAAGCCCAGGTTTCCCTATCACTCTCAAGCTGAAACACTTAGGATAAATTTGAGGGACTCTAATTTTTTTTAAATCATTGTGTACTGCACATACTCAGAACTGATCACTTCCAAATTGGAGAGCATATAAAAATTTGAAGAGCTTCAATTATTTTAAATCACCATGTGCAGTGTAGAGAGAGATTTAAAATAGTTGTAGTGCCTCACATTTTTTTAAGCACTTCAGTTTGGAAGTGAGTCAAGCAACATTCCAGCATGGAAGCTCAAGACACATTGGACTAGTTTGATGCATCAGAACTAGAAATACATACCTAAAACCCGAGGAAGTAGTTTTCTTTTTGAATTACACATCTTCAAAGATGGGGTCTTTGAAAAACCAAATAAACACCCCATTCCAATGAGAACACAGTAAAGTGAGAAATGTGATTATTAGGCCAGGCCAGGGAAGAAAGATCCAAATGATGTTTACAAAGCAAAGAATGGCTTTCCTTAAACTAAAGGCAGTGTGGCAGATAAAAGAGACACAAAGCTAAAGAAATGCAAGAAGGTTCTGAAAGCACAGCGGGCAAATTCATGTACTCCTACAGCTGAATTTTAATAGTAGTGGCATTTTCCCTCCCCATGTTTTTCTTTGCCTCAATTTGCCCTGCAAAGCTGACTTTCTGGTTCCCTCTTGGACGAATGATTGTACGGCCTTATGTTTTACCAACACTCTTGCGCCACTTTTTCTATATTCTCTTTGTTTGATTGTGGGAGAGGGTGAGCACTTTGACATTTTACACAGCACAGAGTTCACTTTCGACATCCAAATCCTTCAAGAACCCAAAAATCGTATCAGCACAATCAGGCTATTTAAAGGTGGCCTTTCTTCAGCATTTTCCATCTTTTCATCTGTGTAAAAAGTTATGGTTTCTTTGGTTGCCTTTGGGTTTTCACGTATTTAAGGCCTGGCACTGCCCAGAAAGCAGGATGCTTTTCATAATTCTGCGTCAGTGAAAACATAATGTCCTATAGTTAGTAAGGGGGGAAAAAAGGGCAAAGGGAAAAAAATGAAAGAAAAAGAGCCCGAAGGCACTGGAATAATTAAGCAAATGCAGTGACAGCTGTGGCAGGTCCTGGGCAGAACTGGCTCCACTGAGCTGAATTAATGACATCAACAGCCCAGTATCTCCATTAACACTTGATCATTAATTATTACTCTCTGACAGTAAGAGCCTAAACCTTCTCAGGAGTGGCCTGTTATAATTCTACCTTACCTGCCCTGAACGCCCACACCTCGGCACAGTTAGTGGGGCTGGTTTTCCTTTCTTGTTTTCTTTAATCCAACTATTTTTTAATTTACTTGGATACACAGTGGTGGCCATCAGATTCTGCAGTCTTCTTTGGATTACTGGGTTTCATGTTCTTTCATCTAAGGTGGGGAGGGAACTCCCTGGGTTCTGCTGCACTGACTTCTCTCTGTCAGGTTTAGAAGCTTCCGGAGACACAGTGTACCCGAAGAAATACACAACGCAGCAAAGAAGGACGTCCTCCTTTGTCCCCTTCCCTAGCCCTGTAAGGACAAGAACTACTCAGATTTTCTCAGAATCCCATTCTTGGGACTTTGATCAGTGGGTATAACTATCTTTCAGTTCTAAAACTTGTTCCCTTAAATGCTAACCAAAAACATAAAGAAGATCAATTTTGTACATGTAGCATCAAATATTGACCTCATCAGATTCCTGTCATCCTCCAGTCAAGTCATACCCTTTCTGTTTTACAATACAAATTACTCACATTTTATCTTTCAAAAATTAAAGATTCCTTCTATATTTATTTCTAAATGTTGTTGGTGAACTTTTAAAACGTATCAGAGCCTTGACCATTTAACACACACACACACACACACACACACACACACACACGCCCCATAGATAGTCTATAAAATTGCAGGAGACAAATTAGGAAGTAAAACAGAAAATCAAATGGCCTGTTAATGTCTGACAATGCCTCAATTTCCTCTCCAGCAAAGATTTGTCCTTGCCACGTGACAGTGTGTCCCGCTCACTGGTAAGGAAAAAAGAATGGAGCATGCCAACACAAGCTCCTATGATAAGCACTCTCCTCATGGCAGCACAACTCACAGTATCAGACTGATAATTAACTTTTACCAAAGAAGACTTCATACAAGTCCAATACATTAATTTGCGGATTGTTCTTTTCTGGCTAGAGACATAATCCAGAGTTCACTTGCTAGTCATAAACATAGACACAACATAACTTAACAGAGTGCCTGTTCCAACTAATAGCCCTGAATGCCCTGAGAAAATCCCAGAGCTTCCAGGTCTGTGTAGTATATTGCCCAGCATACAGAGGGAATCTATGCATCCCTCCTCTTTAACAAGGAAACAATGCTAGAATCAGACTTGACCAAGTTTCCATCAATTCTATTTCCTGTAGGGCACTGATATTGGCCCCAATATGGTAGGCAGTATGTAAATTTTTCTAGGATGATTGTGAGAAATAAGTAAATCCAGATTAATATATATTCTACTCACTAACTATACACCACTTAATTATATCATGAGGGCCCATTGTTTTATTCCCCCCACTTCTTGCCCTCCTAACCCTCAAAAGAGCCTTCCTCCCTCTTAAGGAAGACCTCTCTTCTCCTACCTACATTTATAATATCTCAAAGATCAGTCCTCCATGAAGGTTCTCCTCATTCCTTTGGTCAACCCGCAGCTCACCAGGCCTCTTTGTTAGACACTATTACTCAGGAATCACCATTACTCAGAAATCACAGCATGTGTAATAAATCCTTTGATTAATACCAGTTGTTGGTTATCTAGTACACTAAGATTATAAAATGAAGGAAAAAGTGACTTAACTCTGTGGACTTTTTGGTTCTTTCACCTGTAAAAGCACTAGACAGAAATAAACAGCATGGTTCCTTGCAGGTCCAAAGTTGAGATGTTTGTTGAGAGATGTGTGTTTGCATAGCTAACACCAAAGTGATGAAGGAAGAATCTAGAAGGAATGAAAAAGTAACCAGGACCAAAGTCCATTTAGTAAAAATTAAGACAAAACAAAACACTGAAAATCCTTGATGTATAAGGCAATTTTGAGATGAAGGAAAAAATATCAGTGTTTACTGTTTATATACCACCGTCTTTTTTGCCTCAGGGGAATTATCATATGGCATCAATATTGCCCATTAATTGGCCAAGTAGCCCTGTTCCTTAGATTTTCTCACTCTACATACTTCGTAGTAATTCCCAGGATTTAGCCCAATTTCACTTCATTTCAGTAATATACTGACTACTCCTACAGTCACCCCAAGCAATGGCCCAAACACTCCCCCCATAGATTTTTCTGCCCCTATAGACTCAGGTGTGCTTGATATTTTTTATAACTGTCTCATAACTTCACTCAAGTCTTCTCTTTTAATATCACTCTAACTAGATTCAAATCTAGATAATATACTTTTTAAGATCCCTTTTTCCTTTTAGCTTTTTTTTCATAGCAGCAACAATGTTGACTTGGATTCTTAAAACATGTTTTAGCAAATTTTCTCTAGCTGGTTAGATAATAGATATTCCCTGTTCCCACTATATACTAATTTTCCCTACCTGATATCCTATGTTTGACGTTTTCCATAGTGTTCCTGACTCATGGGTCACACTGAGTCACTCAAGTTCACTTCAGGATCTTCAGCTATAAATACTGGTTTCCAACAATTCTGTCACCATATATGATCAGTTCATATTTGAAAACACTTAGTAAAAAGGAAATTAATGATCATAAATCATTAATGTGCCTTTTTCACGATACTTATAGCAAAAGGAACCACATTTTCCATGGGTGATCCTTAAAAGAAAAAGTCACTATTAAACACTCCCCCATTATAGTTTCTTATTAAATATTTTCCTGAATTTTCTTCATCTTATGCCACACTCACAATGACTCCAAAGAATTAATATCTTGCATTTTGATTACCTCTTTTTTTACATTTAGCAAGAGATTACAGAGCAGATATTGTTTGACATTGAAACTCTGTTAACCATGTCCTCCACTGGAGCATAGTTGTACACATTGTTTCAGAGCTAACATAATGGGGAATATTTTCAAAGAGGGCTGTGTTTCAAGCCAGATGGTTTATCGGCTGAAACAATTCTCCCAGTAGAGAAATAGTGGCTGCACAGTTGCAGTAGTGTTCATAAGCCTAGTGCAGTAGATTCATTTGGCACCCACATTTTGGAGTCTAACAAAAGTGTGGTTTGTGTGAATCTCAGACTCAGACGTTCGTAAGTGAAAGGCGTTTTCTGCAACTGCACATTGTGCTTTATTGTAAAGGCAGTAGTGTGTTTATATCAGAAACATAATATGTAAAAATGATATGATTTTTAACTATATATTAATAGCTTCAATGATGCAAAGACACCGTGCTAAGATAATTGCTTCACAGATTATCATGGTCTGGCTCAAAAAGAGCCAAGTTGCCATTACTCGTGTTAGAAACAAATGTATTACCAAAAATTCAGGTCGGCTAAATCTACTAAAATTTGAAAGAACAGAAAAAGACTAGACATCTATTGCATCTTGGGCTTTTGGCAAAGATCAATTATGACCTGTGGACATCTAAGAGTTCCACTGAGTGTTCTACCAATGCTGTGATATATGGCTCTGCCCACCTTCTCAGAAAGCTCTTGGTTTAAAATCATGATTAAAATATCTTGATTTTTGAGGGCCCCTTAAAGGAGGGCTTGGTGACTCAGAGTGTTGGCTTCTGTATTTGACCATGGTCTCTAGCAGTATTGCCACGCACGCTAGGAATCTCACCCTCCTTTGTCATAGGAACAGTCACTTCCCTGTATACTAATACTGCCCACATTTTAAAAATAAAACAGAAGAATTAGAGGATTCCAACAGGGAGTTACCATGCTCTGAAACGTCTCAAGCATGTAGAGCGATGGGAAAATCCCTGAGATTCCAAAGATTAAAAAAAAAAAATAGCACATGGGAGATTCTAAATAAAGTCTTGGGTATGTTGGGGAAGTTGGCATCATTCTTGCAGTTCTTTCCCTCAGAGACTATTTTTGCTTGAGTTAGCAAGCAAGCGAGTATGTACAAGGATGTATGTGCATGGATGTGCCCTTTTGTGTTTAAACAACTCAACGAACATTAACGACATTTCACTTTCTTGGAGAATAAGATACCTTTTTTACAATATATTGTTTTCCCCTGCATCATTATTATCCCCAATATATCTCATATCTCATCAATTTTATTTTTAAAAAAAACTATGTTGTCCACTTCAAAATTTCAGGATGAAAGAAGAAAGAGATTTTTTAACAAAACAATCCAAATAAGATTAGAACTATGAATCCACAAAGTGAGTTAACTCTTTCTTCCCACATACATACATACATACAAACACACACACACACACACACACAGAAATTTATGCCCTGTAATAACTCTAACACTAGAAAAAAATAAACATAAAGACTAGAAACTTAATATCCTAAAATTAACAGGTTAACTGGAAAACTCCAGGACCCTGGAAATATTCACATATTACCTTTTAGACCTACCTAGTTTGAAAAATCCAGATCAGAAAATTTCAATCCAAATTAATGTGTGTATAGAATCCAAACAAATGTTAGAGACGTGCCAAGATGAAAATCTTTATAGTACTGTTTTCAAAACATTACCTGTGGGCAAATCAAAATGAAAAATATAAATGCCTACTAATTACCTGCATCATTTTGGAGGCTACCCAAGATATTTTGACACTTTATTTCACCCTTAGTCTTATATACAATGCATCTTGATCTCTTCGAGTGAAGATTTGCTGATATGACATTTAGTGCAGGCATCGGATGTGCTCAAACTGGTATTAATAGAATTGTGGTTTTTTTTTTAAGTGACTGCTTTGGGGATTTCTCAGTTTTCTGCTTTTTAAAAAATTGTATGCATGTTGCCATTTACTGGAAGGCAACTTGTGGAACATTGTGGTGTAAGGTATACAGATCCCATTGCATTCACAACAGAACTTTTGTAAACATTTGGTAAAGAGTCTAATATACATTTTTAAACAAACAAAGAAAAATCTTATCACATCAGATGTTTGAAGCTTCAAGTTACTCAGTTATGAGTACTCAATTATGAGTAATTAATGCCACATATCTTTAAATACTCCTATGTCCCAAATACCAAGAAAAATGCCAAGTGCTTCAGCACATTACTGGAATGATTTCCCTGTTTGCTATTGATATTTTATGTCACTTTGAGTGACTTTACCAAGCACAAACCAGGGTGTATATTTTTCCTGCTTTTTTGGTAGATAGTGGCATCAAAATTATATATGAAATCCAGGAAAGAGGGAAAAAAGTCTCTGAAGGACAAGTTGAATTCAATTCAAACATTTGTAGCATCAAGAGCCAATTGGATATTTCCAGGAAGTAAACAAACTTAATTATACATAAGGCTGTGGTTAAGTCAGTACCTGTCTATCTTAACCAGATTCTTTCTAATCATTTGCATGGTAACAATACAAAGCATAGTTAAGATTTATAACTATCATATGTAAGCAGAGACAGAAAGATTGGTAATTTGATTATTCAATGTATTTGTAAAATAACTTTCCTGCCACAATATCTCTCATATTTTTGAAATGGATAAACCAAAAAATTTGTTCAGAAATATTATGAATCTTTGCAGAATATGCCAAGAAGCAAGAAACAGGCAAAAGCAGGGGGAATTCCTCTCAACCCTTTCCATTGGAGTAGCTGTAGACGTCCAAGGTAATGGTGTCTTCTCCCCGTCTTACCATTTTTAATGACACTGATTTTCAAAGAAAGAATACCTATCATTGCCACATGAGGACGATGGTTGCATGATCCCTTACTTCAGTATATTTTTCCCTCTCAAAACTATAACTCAATTTATCCCAAATTTGAAAGTGAATTTCTATGCAAAATAAGGCAAGAAAAAAAAGAGTGAGTTACCCAATTCTTCAATGTTAGAGTGATTTTTGGAATGGACTAGTTGTGTGCTCTGCATGAGCTCTGTGGGTTGCCCCTCCATACTCAATAAAACAGAAAACCACCAAATTTTCTCTTCTATATCATATCTGTGGTATCCTTCCTGCATAGTAATTCTAGAACCAAGCTGGTTTCCAACAGGGATGTCTCCAGGCTGTACCAGTCTGCCAGGCTTTCTGGTCAGGATCCTTAGACTCCGATTTAACTCTGCACTCTCCAAGCACACAAAAATACAGCCACAGAGACCTGAGCCATGCTTCTCCATGTGGGCCGAAGTTTCCAGGTGGCCTGTGTATGTTATGATTGTGCCTGGCCTCCAAATAAAAACAAATTGACAATCCCTTACCTCCCCCAAGCCAGTGCCAATTTTTAAATAAAATGTCTAGTGGTGATTTATTGCCAATGCAAACTGCCAGACTGGCAGTCCCACTTACCTACTAAGCAGACAAATCAGTAAAAGCTATGTCAACCTTGCCAGTTTCCCCATGTATGTTCTAGAAAGCCTTCCAAATTTCATGTTTGTTCGGTTACTAGCTTTCTTATTTGTGCACACTGGAAAACAAAATATCTATATGACCTAACTGGCTTAAGGAAGTGGTCAGTTCTTCCCTTCGGGACTTCCCGGCATCATCCAAGTTCATTTTCCATAGATCACACTCTTCCATTCAGGTAAGAATGGTTGACCATTTATTACCTGGTGTGAATATCAAGCGGAGATGCAGAACTGAAAGAATTTCCTTCCTGCAGCTAACATCATCTCAGGGGCATGTTTCCTACCACTTCCCCAGGGAGCAAACACCTGCCTTGGTGGTTCTCAAGAGACTTCTCTTCCCTATTCCTCTCTAACTTATAAACAGCACCTCTTGGTTAAGGTATAACTTTTCACACATTAATTCAGGTCATATTTGGTTGTTATCCATCCTTATTATTCCCTATCAAGCTGATCTATTCCAGCCAGAAAAAAGTACGTGAGATTTTTTGTATTGCTCTGGTCAAAAGCACTTCTTCCTATTCAAGAGTAGCAGTTCAAAGAAAACTGCTGCATGTTATATATATACATATATAAAGAAAAGAAAAAAATCCAAAGTCATTAATTCCTATTTCTTTAAGATTACAGACAGGCTGGGCTGACGAATGAGTCTTACTTAAGCTGCCCACAGTGACTAGTTATCAAGTCATTGAGAAGAAATCTTTTATGTCTCATCCCAATGCCTCTCTGTCACTTACGCACAAACCTCAGAATCGTCTATATTTCATCAACCATTTTCCTCATGTATTATTTAATAAACTGTTTAGAGCATGCCTAATTGCAAACATTTATTATAGAATTCAACCCTAGAAATGTGTGAGAATATGCTAAATTGTTTGCTACCTAAAGTTTTAATGAGAGTATAATACCTCCGGCCCATATGCTTCAAGAACGTTATCCTTAATTATGTAACATGGGTATTTTACTGATATCTGTTAACTGCTCAAGCAGCTGTGGTTTTCTGCTTTTTTGCACAGCTCAGGAGGAGCAGCGAGTTCAGTTTCCCCTTTTTGGGGGGTTGCAAAATCCATGCCCCAAACAGGTGTGTGCAATCACGAACCACAGTGATGAACCCAAACTGCTGCCTTTCTAAAAATTCCACCAGCCGGTGACACACGCTCGTCAAGGTTGCACAACCTTGTTTTCCACCGGTTATTTTGATGATTCATTCCCCCATGGGGAGGTGAATTTCAGCCATTGTTGCTTTGCTCCTGTTTCTGATAATTAGAGGAATTACTTCCTCATTTTGATGATTTTTCTTTCTCCCTCTCTTACTCTCACTCTTGCTCACTCCCTCCTTCTTTTCTTTAAAAAATGAATTCTGATCTTTGGAAGGTGCTGCCTGAAATGGCTGTTCTCTTCTTCGTGGACAAGGATTGGGTGAGGTGAAGCTAAAAACGCGCGCACGCGCGCGCGCGCGCGCACACACACACACACACACACACACACTCACACCACAAAACACTTCAAGCTGTGAACACTTAAGTTGTTACTGCATTGCTGGAATCTGCCTGGATAATAAGTAACTATAAAATAATCAATCATTCATTGAAAATACAAGAACTCAAACCAATAAGCAAGCATTGTCCACTTCCAAGTAATGACTTTGGAAAACTGTACATTGATTCTATTGAAATGCGTGTGAAATTGACATCAAACCCTTCCTCATATTGTTTTAAATGTCAAATATGGCAAGTTGTCCTCTTTAAACCCTGGACTTGATTTTTGTAAACATCTGAAGTTTATCCACAGCCAAGTCTGCTGATTAATTGACCAAATCTCTCAAATAAAAATTTAAAATTTTTATTTTAAAAATCATGAAATAATAAAATTTAGCTCTGTGAGGGATAACAAATAAACCAAAGAAAATTTTTACAAAGGAGGCACAAAAAACATTTTGACCAGTGGCAAATATCACTGGATTAAATGAGGTCTTCCCAACATAGAAATCCTGGAGAAGAGAACATTCTTTTGTAAATTTTGTATGCTTGCCAAAATTATACAATACTATTTTGCCCTCCCTGTCCCTGTTTCCCTAGAAAAAGGAGCAACTTAAATTAATTTATTTTTCCCCTATTAAACAATAATCAAAAACATGTACAATAAGGATACTCTGTAGAAATTGCTTTCCTAAGGAATGGTACCTAATTAATACAAAAGTACATGAACCCATTTCACATTGCTCTAAAGGTATGGAGTAGCTTTGTACTAGAAAGCACCGTGAATGTAGAATGTGATAATCCAAATAATAGACCCTAATTTACCACCTACTGTCTGTCACCTTAAGTAGGTGACTAGACTTTCATAAACTTCAGTTTTCTCATCTGTTAAATTCAGAAAACAATTTACACCTTGCACAGATACTGTGAGGAGGGAGTAAATGTACCAAGAAACCACAAGCAGTGTGCCCGGCACATAATAGATGCCTAAAGCATGGAGACTTTGATGATGGTTGTTATTTTACACACCAGTTTCTCCACGGCAGCACAAGCTCCCGCGGGGCAAGCACCAGGCCTGGCTGGTGTTTGTCACCCAGCATCCAGCATCGTGTCTGGCACATAGTGGGTTTTAATAATTGTTTATTGAATTAGGCTGAATATGTCCTTCTGAACACAGCTAAAATTAAAAATTGGAAATAAAAAGTTGAAGATTTCAAATTGAGTTTATTGTGAAAGTAGTCCAGGGGCAAACGTAATTCACTTTAGTTTATACTATACCCAGGTTTGACGGCAATCAGAAAAAAAAAAAAAAAAGAATATTATTATATATTTTAAAATAACTGATTCCTTGATCTAGACTTTTCCTGCCCTCTTCAGTGTTTTAAGAAGTTTATTTGTTATCAGTGCAAAGTTATTTCACTAGAAGTAATCACAAACTCTGATTATACAACTCTAGCCAAGCTAGGTAGATTGGGTGGATAATATAGCAGAAGTCATAGGTTAGCCCCAGATGGGAAGGTGGTGGGAGGAGAACTTTGGATAGGAAGAACATTAAGCCACTACTTCTATAATTCTTGGTAGCTGCAGGGTGTGGGCTCCGTAAGGGTGGGGGAGCACTGAAGCAAAATCACACTTCCCCAAACACAAATTCGGTGGGGCAGAGTCTCCTCTTAACCTGCTCCAGACACAAACCTAAAGCGTGGCCTTCACAACTCAACCATGCAAAATGTACTGAGCACTTAAAAAGCAATTGTTATGCAAATATAGTAATAAATATCGTTTAATCGTCATTTTATTTTTTTCAATATTTTTCTTTCTTTCCCTTACCTTCTGACTATACTGTTCAGAAATCAAAAGACTCTGAAAAGAAAATAACCCATAGATGAGACAATCTTAGGCTCAGTACAGTAGACAATTGTACAAGCTGTCCTTTGTGAATTAGAAGAAATTGCTACACTTGCATCAATTTAAAGGTAGAAAAGGGATTGTCTCTTTCAAGTAATTCCCTACTACCAAAGCTAAGAAGGTTGTAAGCACCTTATAACAACCAACAGGCAGGTCTACTGAACCCTACTGGATCCCTAGCCTACACCAAAAACAGAAAAGGAAATTGCTGTGGGAACAAGTGCGTGCTCCACAGAATGAATGATAGTGCTCATAGAGCCCTTTGAAAAGAACAAACAATAAAAGTATGACATGCACAGGTATCTTCAACTCTTCACCATCATGAAAAATTCTCCTTGAACTGTTTGCTGCTGAATATTACTAGTCTTAATTCTAAGCACCTGGTTAAAAAGAATACAAACAGTACCACCAATTTACTCAGAGGTACCCCTTTTGAAAAAACTTTGCTTTGTCATGACACTTAGAAAAGAAGTTAGATAATCATATTTAGGAGAATTACAAACAAGGAACAGAAACTTAAGACTCTTTTTTTAAAAATCTTAGGTTGGAATCCCATGACCCAAGATTTTGCAAGTCCTGAAGAAAATTCAGCTCAGGCAATGAAGAGTCTTATGATACACTATCCTGCAATCTCTTAGTAGTTAAACTCCTGATTCATAAGTGAAAATAAGAATACCAAAAAAAGAGAATCCCAGAATTAAGCAGCAAAGGAGAAATACACAGCCCAGCTCACCTGACAATTCGTCATCCCCTAGTCTCTAATCTCATAGTTTGGGACCACCCTTCTATGAAAACATGTTTCACCTTTTATTTATGTATAACTGTCCTGTAGGCTGTGAGCTGCTTTAGGGCAAGGACCAAATTTTAAACTTCCCAGTAACCCCAACTCCTGGCCCAGAAATGGGTCTACAGGAGACACTTGGTAACTGTTTATTGAATAAATAAATTAAATGGTGGATACATCTTAGTGTTTACAAAGGATTTATCTATAATAACAACACATTCTGCAAATCAGCATCAAATAGCACAGAGTAAGCAAATATAGTTAACTCTCTCACACAGGAGCAGGTAGACAGGCTGTCTTTCCTTCCCCTACTCATTTTGACATTTTCTTTCGACACCACTCCTCCATCAGTGCATTGGAGTCTTAAGGGTGGCAACTGAGGAAGGAATGGGATGGAAAACTCCTATAAGACTCATCTGTCCTTAAAATTCTACTGCTCTAATTGTACTTCTGAGCTCTTAATAACCACCACCCCTCCAAATAAAGATACTCTTCCTCCCACTGCCTTGGTTAAGGGCAGTCACATTCCTTGTTACTCAAGCCAAAAACCTTGGTGCCTCATTAACTTCTTTTTCTCCCCCATACTTCATATCTAATCAATTAGGAAATCCTGTTGATTCTGCCTTCAAAATATATCCAGAATCCAACCGCTTCTCATCACCTCCGCTGCTGCCAGCTCAGCCCAGGCCCCCAGTATGTCTTGTTGGGTCTATTGAAATAGGTCTTAACAGTTCTCCTTGCCCACCTGCAGTCCATTCTCAACAGAGAAGTCAGCGTGACCGTCTTTAGTCACAAGCTACAGCCTGTCATTCCTTCAATGGGAACCCACCTGTTGCTTTGGATATCACTTAGAGAAAAAGCCAAAGTCCTTACCATGACCCACAAAGCCCTACATTATCTGCCCCAACCCCACCGCCCACACCCATCACACCCCGGTACTCTCTGATTACCCCCCTATCTTCTGCCCCAGGCACACAGGCCAGAGCGCCATTCCTGGAACAGACCAGACCCCATCCTGCCATCGCAGGAAAGCTGTCCCCTTGGCTGGAATTACCTCCTCTTTTCACTGTGGCCTTTGCTTGCCATCCCATCTAAAATGTCACCATCCCTCCCTGACACCTTCTATTCCCCTCCCCTGCTATATCTTATCCTTTGCTTCCATCACTATCTAACAAATCATATATTTTCTCTGTTTGTCCTGGTTATTATCTGTCATCCTCACTAGAATGTAAGTTCCATCATGGCAAAAATTCTATGTGAGTTTTCTGTTTGTTTTTTGCTGCTGTATTTTGAGAACATAGAATAGTTCCTGGTATGCACCAGGTTCTCAGTAAATATTTATGAACGAATGCATGTATGAATATGCCCTCAGGTGTTGGCATCATTTGCAGGATCCACAGTCTCATTATTTATCTTTGATTTTTCTTAATGTGGTGTCACGACGATAAACTTTGAAAGAAATCATTTTTGAAACTTGTCTTTTTCAGAGGCATTTATAACAAAATGGAACATAACTTTGTTCTACTACAAAGTTGTATTCTGGCTTACCTAGGGAAGGAGGCTCATCAGAGTTTTTGAACTTATGTCATGAGAAGGATTACATGATATAATATATGTTTAAAGGTATTTTTAATAAAATGTAATAATGTGGCCAAATTGCATTTATTTTCAAATAATGGAATCTATAACTAAAGGAAGATAGATAATTGATCAAAAATCCATTAGAAACATCTAAAAATTAAGTAAGGTAGCTGGTTACATTAATTTAAAAAATAAACAACTTTTCTTTATAGAAATAATGACCCATTAGAGACTGTGATGGAGAAGGCAGAATCCTGTTGGAGCAACAAAACAGATGAAACCGAATAAAAAAAATTATAAATTGTGTAAAAACCTACATGATTGTTAGAATGCTATTAAGAAAGGTAAAGTAATTTAAATAATCAGAAAGATGAGTGTTCATCTAATTACTCAAAAATATATTTATTTAGCACCTATTAAAAATGCAGAACACTATTCTAGGCACCGAGGATTCAGCAGTGAACAAGATAAGATTCTGGTCTCTGTGATGTCTGAAAGGCGCTGAGAGTTCCATTTGTCCAAACAAAACTCATAATTCCTGTTCCCTAAACACAGTCCTATCCAAATGATACCGTAACTGAGAATGACACTGGCATGCAAGTAAACTCACCAGGAACCTGAAATCATCTCTGACATTTTGACATTGCTCTTTCCCTTAACATCCAAATCAAAGCCATGAACGAGTCCTATTGGCTTACTCTCCTAAACATTTCTTGCATGTGATCCTCTCCATTTGCATAACCACACCTGAACCTCAGCCATCCAACCATCATTGTGTCTCTCCGGAGCATGACGATAAGGCTCCCAGCACTATCTGCCCTGACTTCAACCATGTTTTCTAAGGGGGAGCAAATGTCATCCTTTCTGAAAGAAAATTTCTTAATGACTCTTTATCATTCAGATCTTAACTCAAACTTCATTTCCCTGGGGAGGATATTCATGAATATTCATAGGTTCTCATAGTATCATGTATTACTCCAGTCTGTTCCTTGACTCGGCTGACATTTGCGTGCATGGTAATTTATTTTCTGTCTCTCCCATCAAACTGGAAGCTCTGTGAGGATAGAGATAGTATCTCTATTGATCTATTGATTGTCATTGTATTTCTAGTGTTTAGCATAGGTCCTGGCACATAGTAGGTGCTCAATAAACAATTGTTAAATTCAGTACTGCACTTAAGACTTGGTTAAGGTGGGCCTTTGCCATGGTCCTCTTCCCTAGATCTTCCCTTCATACCACATGTGTGCACGTGCACACACACACACACACACAAAGAGAAATAAAGAACATGCACACAATTTTTCCATGTGGTTTTTGGTACACAGCCATAGCACAGTGCAACCCATAATCCTGAATATCCACTTTGATAATTAACACCCTTCAGTATCCAGGGAAATACTTCTCATTTCCTGCCCTAAATCCTCAAAGCAAAAAGTAACTGAATAGTTGAGGACTGTGATGATGTTGACAATGGAAAGGAACTGTGCTTCAAATGAGTGGCAAATACACAATTAGGTAAGAAAGACAAATTAATTATGCTGTCAAACCCTTTCTCTCAGATAGTGTAAATACAAGAGATTCTTCCAAAAACAAGTATAGTCTCCCAGAAATGTCTAGCATCTTTCTAGCTTCTTTTCATGTTCCAATTCATAGCTCTGGAGGTACTCACAAACCAATATGGTATGTAACATGAGAATTTTTCACCTGTCAGGATGGAAAAGCATAAACCAACTCAAGGTTCATGAAGCTATGGGGAAACAGGCACTCTTCACCGTAATATGGTGTTAAAATTTCGGAGAATACTTTTGGGATATACATCAAAATTTAAAGTCTCGTACCCTGGAGAGGCAATATCTCCTTTATATCCTGGTTCTGTCACTTTTTTCCTATGTGGTCTTGGGCAATTTGCTAACTTCACTGTGCTTCATTTTCTTTCTCTGTGAAATGGTGATAATAATAGTACCTACCTTGTACATCCTAGAGTTGTGAAAATTGAAAAGGATACTGCCTATAAAATGTTCAGCACAGAGCCTGGCCCATGTAATAACACTTGACTAATACTAGACATCATCATCTTCCTCTCCTCATCATCCTTATCATCACCGTTAGACCAAAGACCCTCTCTGTATACTTTCATATCTTTAGAAATAGAAAACTCTGCAGTTAGAAGTCATAAAAAGTAATGATACATAGCCATATATGCTAATAGGGAAAGATGCTCATTATTGAATAAAGAAAGTTCTAGAAAAAAATCTATGGTATGATCTTATTTTAGTATCATCTATAGTATGATTATATATGTGCATATGTGTTTGTATATAATTAAAATAGAAAATTTCCGGAATGATACACAAAAACTGTTAAAAGTGACCATCTTCAGGATATCTGAATTAAGCGAAAGATTTCATTAATCACTTTATACTCTTTTATACTGTCTGATTTTTTTAACATGAGCATTTATCACTTTTATAATTTAAAATAGTAATCTATTTAAAGTTCTTTTTTTTTTCATTTTTAGTCTTTATAGTTATTAGTGTTCACCAATTCCAGGACTTGTCCTTTGGCACCTTGGAGGACTTCCCATTCTCCTTTGCAGTATGGTTGAAGCCATGTGATCATTTCTGGCCAATGAGCTATGAATGGAAGTAACATGTGTTCCATGTTCTGGAACAAGGGAGCTAAGAGTTTGTTTGATAGCTCCATGCTCTATCTTTTTGGGCCCTGGCAACCCTGGAAGCCATATGATACTACTGCTGGTGTGACTGTCATAAAGCAGCACAGTCCCTTAACACAATTTGAGAAATGCTGTATTTTTTTCTCCTAGATTTCTCCACTCCTTAAGGGCAGTTCTCTCACTCATTGTATCTTAAGGAATAGTGAAGTCCACTGCACTATGGAAAGGGACCAATAAGTATTTATTACGGTACTAGTCATTATTTTCTTTCCTCAGTCCTGGACATGGGATATTCTAATTTAACCTGCAAATTGTAGTGCATATTATTGAAATTTGGAGAACAGGAGTATTGCATTTGCCATCTTTGGAAATAGATAAGAAATTAAAGAAAAATAACATAAACACAAAGCATTTTTGGAAATCAGGTGCATTTAGATTGCTTGATAGTTTACAAAACTGCAAAGCTCCTCCATATGTTCTAATAAGCGTGCATTCAATAAGCAAGTTTCAAGTATCTAGTTACACCAGGAGCTTGGAAATCAGAAACAACTAAGACTCAGAGTCAGACTTTGCCAAGTCCACAACCTAAGTGGAAAGGAATATCTGGAAACAAGTACCCAAGAGTTAAACACTGACAGTGCTGTGCGTAGAGTACTTAGGCTGGGTACAAAGGTGAATAGCCAACATTCCTTGTGAGGTAGGAAATGGTCAAAAGGAGATGTTGTTTTAGGGCAGTTTGGATCACGTTGGTGATAAATTTAGTTTTGAAATATGACAGCGTCCCAAATAAAGGTTTTTTAAATGAACTATGATAACTTTTCCCTTTTTTAATTGAGTGAAACAGAGTATTTGCACATATTTTCTCATAAAGATGTACTTCTATTTAATTTGGCTCTATCTATAGTTAAACATACACATTTATATTGCTGTTTGAATTATTTGATTACTTCTCATTAGGGATTGGTAAATAGTGGTTTAGTATTTTAAACACACAAAAATTCAGTCCAAAATCAGATTTATGTCAGTCTGGTAATTTAATTGAAAGCCACGGCTACAGCTCACAGAGCTGGAGGTGTGATCGAATTGCATATTGAGCAGTAAATGGTGGAATGATGCTTACGCAGCATGTTTGCCTCTTATCATGTTTCACCAGTTAAGGTGTAGGTAGAAAAAGTGCAGGTTCAAATCGCACAACAAAATAAGACATGAATTACTTGAAAACTGATATTTGACATGCATTTTATCCCCAGTTACTCCTTTAATAGAACCTTCCTCATCAACTGAACTCAGAGTTAACAACCGCCCCCCACCAACACCATAAAACTTTATATATTTTGTGAAACACACAAAAACTCAGCAAGTGAAAACCAAAATTTCTTAAGTGTACATAAATTTAATGTCATGCAGTCAGTACTATGTAACTAATCTTGTGTCCACTTTGTTGGACCACTCTATTTATTCCGGGGTGATTCTTAATCCTGTAAATATAGATACTAACACCAAGCATGATCACCTATGCCAACATTTTTCAACCCCATTGCAAGAACTAGCAAGTCAATGCTTTTCTGCTCTCACACATGCCTAGCTGATCACACTGATGCTACAGCTCAGGTCTTTATTCTCTCCTCACATTATTCCCTTTCTTGGACTCATAGGATTTCCACAGAAAACAAGTGTTTTCTGGTTAGCTTTTAATCTGGATTGTGATTTATGTCTCAAAAACAGTATCTTACTTTTTTTTTGTCCCCTCTCATAAAATATCCAAATCTTTCTTCAGGTCTTGAAAACATTTATATTCTTTAACTCAGAAGTAAGATACTAAATCTGCTTCTCGGAAGCCATTCTAAGAAAAAGAAAATCAAAGGTGACTATAAGAATGCTCATCAAAGCATTATTGGCAAGTGTGAAACATTGGAAACAAACTAAATGTCCAAAAAGACAGGATCATAAGGCAGAATATTATGTAGCCATTAAAAATCATGTTGCTGAAGATCAATAAATGATATATGGAAACAGTCACCATAGGCTGTTAACTAGCAAAAATAGCTCAGATTACAAAATATATAAAGTATGATGCCAAGTTTGTAAATATATGCACAAAGAAGACCAAAAAGGTGTTTAACAAAATGTTAACAGTTGCTATTTCTTGGGAATAAGAGTTCCCAAGAACTGTTCATTTTCTTTGTCACTTGTTTCTTAATTTCTTTTTTGTTTGTGTTTTTTTTTTTTTTGAGACAGAGTCTCACTCTGTTGGCCGGGCTAGAGTGCCATGGTGTCAGCCTAGCTCACAGCAACCTCAAATTCCTGGGCTCAACCAATCCTGCCTCAGCCTCCCAAGTAGCTGGGACTACAGGCACGTGCCACCATGCCCGGCTAATTTTTTCTATATATATTTTTAGTTGTCCAGATAATTTCTTTCTATTTTTAGTAGAGATGGGGTCTCGCTCTTGCTCAGGCTGGTCTCGAATTCCTGACCTTGAGCGATCCTCCCACCTCAGCCTCCCAAATTGCTAGGATTACAGGCGTGAGCCACCACGCCTGGCCCTATTTCTTAAAATTTTCTCATTAGACACATAATTAGAAATATATAATGTGCATACATACACAGAGTTTAATGTCTTTCTCCAGGGTTTTCTGAGTTTAACCAGTAAGTGTAATAATTTCTTAAGTAGAATGAAACAACTCATCCAATGATACTCAACCACTGGTTAATACAACAAAGAAAATTATCTTGAAATAGTCAGGGACTCATCCAGGTCAGGAAATAACAATTACTCAAAACCCTGACGCTAACACTAAAATGTGTCTATCCCACAACAAGGCAGGCAAATGCTGACACTTCAGCTGCACAGGCCATGTCAGTTCCTGTTGGTTCAGATCCTCTTTGAGCTTGCTGTTCTAGTCAAATTTAACTCAGTTTTTTTTTTTCTTTAATACACTATATCTGAACTCTCACCCTTGCAATATCACCTGGCTAGGCGAGGCTGGGACAGGTGATGGTGTGGAGCCTCACCAAGACCATCAACCCCCGAAACTAGAAGGGGAGGGTCTGACTGCACTTAGAATAGAGCACCTTTTTCTAGATCCAATGTTGTTCAGTCTGGTTCCCAGACTTTTGAATTTTGTGAACTGACCTCTTACAAGCAAAAAATAAGAGACTACATAGTTAAAAACTTTATTTTGCTACCTTCTATTCTCACCATTATTTTATAAAAGAAAGCACATTTTTTACATGAAAAAATAAAAAGGGCATGATCTCAAAATAAAATTCAGCTTCTCAGGAAAAACAATGTGTCAACCACCCACTAAAACATATGTGTAACATAATCCGGTGAAAACGTTATCACCAACTGGAGGTGATCCAGTGATTCCTCTGGGAGGCTTTCCCTCATAGGCGAAGGTGGTTTCATTGTTGAACTGAGGAATTTATTTAAAAATCAGCCAAAGCACAAAGATTTATTTGCTCCCCCAGAAATGACATACTTCAAAGAACAACCAAGCACTTGGTTATGTGATAATCCATTTTGAAAATTTTCTAGAGGGTAAAAAGAGTAACAGAGATCTACCTTTCATAAGAACACTTACATCATTGTAGACTTTGGGTTTTTAGAATGTTTACAATAGCACCCATCTCACAGTAAGCTCAGATTCCTAACTGAGCACCAGAATGTCCTCAGTCTTGCTGGAATCCTCTTACCTAGACAGGGGCCAAAGCCAGGATAAACCTACTGTCCTACATACGAACATGAACCCATGAAAAACCAAGGGGCATGACTGTGAATTTGCCCTGAGCTTTGATACAGATACATTTTACCTCCACATGGCAAAGAGCACCAAATGACCATAAAACATCAAAATCTGCTCATCTGGGACTGAGAGAATCTTCTTTCCTGATTGTCCTCATTATTTGCAAAGCCACTCAGATCATCCAACATGATTTTCTACTCAAGTCCTGGCTTACTTATCACAGCGTATACATGATGAAAACACTAATCACTTTGTTTGTTTCAAATTGTTATGTAGTAGTTTAGAGGCAATGAAACTTTTAACAAGAACCAAGGAATAAAAATAAAGGTAAAGTAAAAGTAGATTCCCTGCAGACAGTTGGTCTGAGCTAATGGGCTTTAGGTAGTATTTAGACAAGGGTCAACATTCATAATCATGTTTTCTTCATAGTTTCTTAATCCAAATTCAAAGGTAGTGGTTTCTTTTATAAATATTTTATCAGATGAGAATAAATGCAACATTTTATTTGGATTACACCACTCAGAGAAAGGGGGAAACAGAGAAAGGCCAATAAATCTTAAAGAGTTAATTATTTATACAGAGAAAATTTACTTTCTATATTGTGACTTGTTTTATTGGTACACTGCAGTTCAATTTAGATTAAGAAGCAGAAAGATTATTGTTTCCCAACAGAGAAGTATCATAAATAAATACAGCAGAGGATTGTTTTTTGTATTGGTTCCAAACCACTTACAAATATTCAGAATAAAAATTTGTTCCTAAAATTCCTCAAGTTTTAAAATCTTGAAATGACATTTAACTACTCTTAACACCAAAAATTTAGTGATGGGGCTAGTCAGGGGAGGACCCTTGTCCAGAGGCGATGCCCCCTGAAGCACTGGCATCACAGTTACCATATCTTCGCTAGAATGTTTGCTGGCTGTCTAGTTTACTTTACCCACAAGACTGTATGAAACGCATCATCATTCTGTGGGGAAGAATGCACTCACATATAACATGACACTCTGGTTGCCAGAAAGGTCCTGTTGTAATCTGAACTACGGGTCTTTAATTATTATTACTTGCAATACTGAAGTCAATATCCCCAAAATAAAATCACAATAAGAGAAAACTCTGGAGGAAAGTTTCACTTCATGGTACAAAATAAGTACTCAATAAATATTTATTGACTATTGAACTAAATGGATGGATGGATGGATGGATGATCGGATGATTGAAAGAAGAATTATCAAACCTGAGACTACAGGTGTCAGCCCCATAGTCCTTGGAGAAGTCCCAACACATGCAACTCTCTTCTAGTTTGTTTTGAACACAAGAAAAGTAACACAACGATGCCAGATAGTTACTAAATAATTCTAGTCACAAGAAGTTTCCAGATTTCTGGAGTTCTCTAAAATAGAAATGAACTTCTTTAATTTAAAAGTCAATTGGACCTCCAGACACACCACAGAATTTACTTTATCCTTGGCTATTCCCTGCAATACATCTTGCTATAAACAGACCTAGGAAAGATGTCTCCTATTATCAGCAAATATCAACTTATCTCTTAATTTTCTTCCAGAAGTGTAAAAATAATAGCTACCATTTATTGAGCCCTAAATATGTACCAGCCACAGTGGAATGGATTTCAGATTTATGACCTCATTTGATGCTCATAAATATCCTCTACTTATATTAATACTTATTTATTCAATAAAAATTAAGTACCTTCTGTGTATCAGGTAATGTTCTAAAAACTTAGAAATTAATCAGTGACAAAAATAGACAAAAATCCCTACCTTCGTAGAGCTTAAATTTTTGTCAGGGTGGGCTAAGGGATGAACACCAAACATGACATTTATTGCTATTATAATTATCTCCAACTTAAAGATGAAGAAATTAATGTAACTCTCCAAAGAAGACATTGGCAGTAAGTGGCAGATTTGAGGATTCAAATGCAGGACTCTCCCAGCTCCAAAGCCTGTGCTTACCATCATTAGGTTATATTCTCTCCACTACTAGAACTGAGCTAGAACAGCATCAAGTACTTGGAATCTAAAGTAGCCTGTTCAAGGTATGGTGCAGCTTAACTGGCTACATCGTAGACTGTCAGGTTCTGGTCATCTTCACAGCTGCCCCATAAAGCCAAGCTTCTCACTATCTCCATCCTTAACCTTTAACTAAGATCAGGGCACCATAGCTATCTCCTGCCACAGTACTCAGTGAAGTTCCAGCCCTCCCTGCTCCAGGCACACAGTAGGATTGTTATTTCCTGGTCCCCCTGTGCTTATATAGGAATATGTGACTAGTTCTGCACAATGTGTTGTAGATAGAAGTGAATGTGTCATAGGATGGAACATTTAATTTCTAATTCAAGACCTCTCAAAACTCTGTTTCCTCTTGCATGAAGCCTGGAAATGTTCAAGATGGCAATCTCTCCATCAATATGGTGCCCTGAGTAATTCCAATGAGCAGACCTTCTCTGCTGATCCATGACAGACAGGAAGGAGTATGAGGGAGAATAAAACCTTATTCTTTAAGATGTGGGAATGTTGAAGGTTCTTGTTAAATAGCACAACCTAGCTGATCCTTCTTGCACTGGGACATAGGAAATCTCTAATTTTTTTTTTCTTAATTATAATGTTGTGGCAGTAAAGGTAAACTAAATAAAAATGTGAAGCCCACAGTCTAGGAAGTAACCATCTGGCATCTGGTAGAGAATACATTAGAAAGTGAAGAGAAAAATATATACAGAGAGTTTTGAGGGAAAGAAAAAAACATTATGAGAAATGTGTATCTTAAAAACACTAGTGAGCGAGGAAAAACATATGCGATCCAAAAATTGGCAAAAGTCTTCTCTCTGCTCTAAGATCAGGAGTTATTACCATGCACAATCTTAAAATATATACATAAAGGTAATATTTAATCTATTAATGTATTTATTTCTTTATATTTTTTCTCATCAGTTCAACGCCTCCCTAATTAAAAAATAAGCTCTTGGAAGGCAAGATATAAGTGTGTGTCATGTGCCTAAATGTCAAAATCTTTGAGTAAAATTAAAAAGTTGATAGTCAAATCTATTCTTCAACATATAGAGCCAGAGAAAAAAGGTCCCAAGAACACAAGACACCACCTGCATTTACTTCTTCCAAATGAAAAAGTGAAAAAGGAACAAATGTGGTCTCACTGCTTTCCATCAAAGCAAAGATCCTTACCACAACAATGCCTATTATACCAGATTATCAAACGCAGAATCTCACTTCTGAACTAACTTCTGAAAACTACAGAATATAGACACAAAACAGAGACAAAAGACCTCCATACAGGTACACCTCTCCTTCAGAGACTCATGTGTTACAGAAAAAGTTGGGGAAACTGAGTAATAGGGACAAAAGAAACTTGTCATTTAAGGTTTTCTAAACTGAAATTATTCTTGTTTTGATTTACTTTTCCTGCAATTCTTAATGCTCATATTTTTTAAGTAAATTGCATTTACACCTTTGTTAAATTTTAGTCTTTTGATATAAGAAGTCAGCCTGGCAGAATTGTATTAATACCTGTTTTATAATATTGTGTTCAAACATCTCCATTATTCAAAATAGAAAGGAGGAGAATTACGTAATAGTCCCTGGTTTATAAAAACCTAGGCCCACAGCCATAGATGAAAATGATTAAAAGTACCTAAAACTTGCTATTTTCAAGACCCCTGAGAAAATCATTCCATATATATCAACAAGCTACAGGTATCATTTAAAATATTTAAACTGTCATCCAATTATGATGTGGCCAATAAATGCTTGCAGTGACTGTTCCCACAGAACAGACATCAATATTAAAATACAGAGTGACATTAATAAGCCAAAAGAGAGACTGGGATAATTTATGGAATTATGAAAATCCTAAAATTCACCCAGATTTGCTCCCATTACCACAGTCCATTTGAATTGAATTAATGTTTTTGTATACAAGTTCCTTAAAGTTCCAGGGTAGATAGGACCTTCCACAATTCATATCTGCTTATGCACGCTTTCCCAATTAGCAAGAAGAAAGAATTAGCATATCAACCACAGAATACTCATACATACACCTCATAGATTTTAAGTGCCCATAAAGCTGACTATTCCATAAAAGTAATCCATGTACTTGGAATCATTAAATTTCACCTTCTGGACACATAATGTAGTAGTTATGTCATACTTTGCAGATAGATCTTGGCTAAGTACCTGTGTCATGCTCTGCAGATGAGACTCAGCTAAAATAAAAGATCAATCAAATCTCTCTCTTCACAACCCTTAGTTTAGTTCGCTTGGACTGAATATTAATTTAGTGAAGGTTGTACACTCTCTAGCCCTGTGGCCTAGTTATTATCATCCTTTAGTGCTGCTACAGAACGTACTCCCGATCTTGGACAGTTCTCTGCATTGTCTCTGGTATAGTCCCAGCACCCATCATATACAACTGATATATATTTGGTAATATATTTCATATATATTATTTGATATATGCTTCCTATGTATATATTTGATATGTATTTCTTAGCATTGCATGTCATGCATCACAGAGAAACCAATGGAAGAAAGAAGGTCAAGGGGCGTGTTTACTGCACACCTATTATGTGGGAAGCTCGTTCAACATTTTATGTTATCTCACCTGACACAACTCTGTGGGTAATATGTTCATTATACAGATGAGGAAACCACAGCTCAGAGTGTTTAGTAACTTGTACAGAGTTGCCAAGTTGTTAAATGATAGACGAAGCTTCAAATTTAGGTGTATCTGGCTCTGAAGTCCACGCTCTTCCCAACATACCATGTAGTTCAGTCTCACCTGTCCCTACACATCAAAACGTGTTTTCTCTTATCCAAGCCCCTGACTACTGTCCAGCCAACAGCACATCTCCTTGTAACAGGCCCATTTACAGTATGCATGCTTTCACATCAGGTTTCCCCCTAACTGGATATCCTTCTTCCTCCCCGACTATGCAAACATAACTGCCCCTTCAAAAGTCATTTTCTACGTGAAGTCTCACTTCCCCACCAGCCCTTTCCTTTCTCGGTGTGAATTGCACAATTTGGTTTCTGTGAGCATAAGTTAGTTTGAGCTAGGCCCTTTGCTGTCCTGTTTTCTAATTAGACTATTATTTCAATCCCAGTCGCATTATAAATTCTTGCATTTTATTAATAGTTTTCCTTGAATGTCCCATGCCTTCTCTTCAGTGTTAATAGGTCATAAGTACAGCATAAATGTTTCAGTTCTATTGAAAATGCTATCCTTGGCCCATTTTGTAATCAATTGAGAGGCAATGTTACGTGCTGAAAATTGCACTGGACTGGGTGTCAAGAGACCTGGGTTGACATTCTATGCCATAAACTCATTGTGCCATTTGGGGCAAGTAATAGACCTTCATGACATCTCACTTTCTTTACCTGTAAAAGAGAGGGTTCAGACTAGATGATGCATAAACAGAAGGCTTATAGATAGTTATTTTAATTTGTGTTTCTAAAAAAAGAAATTATAATTATGGTCATACAGTTTTGTAGCCAGGTTTATCCAAGTTTTCTCCATTTGGAATCAGTTCTCCCTTCTGTGTCTTCCACTTTGTTGATAAGGTCCAGCGGATGCAATACGTAAAATACAGACATTAACAGAAAGCTCTTTTCAAATTACAGCCAGTTTCCCAAAGCAAACTCCCACCAACCCACCCCAATATACTTAACACATGTGTTTCTGTAAATGTGATTTATTAATGAAAATCACAGTGTTTCCTATCCTGAAACTCAGACTACCACCTGTGCATAACACTCCAGAAGTAAAATAATATGTTCATATGTAAAACTCAGTTCAAAGTCAATTCCATCTTTCTAACCATCCTGTCCTTTCTTATATTGTAGCTTCTACTTACCTTTTATTGAAGTTGTCTATATGTATTGGAGGTGGGAGATGGATTCTGATTTTTAAAGTGGAGGATTTATCAAGCTCATTCTTAATCTAGGAAATACACATACTGATGTAAGGCTGCATGTTGCAGGGAAACCTTAAGATTAAAGCAGCACAAACAATAACTGTAAGAAGTATAATAATAATTACAGTGGCATACAGCATTCCTTATAAACTACTTTTTCTTTTATACTTGCTTTCTTTAATTCACTGTTTCATTTACTCATCCATTCATCCTTTCAATATGAAATTACTGAACATCTACTCTGGAACAGCAACCAAGCCAGCTGCTTAGTTTCAATTTTGTCATATTAGATGAAGTGCATGCAACTATTTTGTTCCTAAAACATAATACATAAAGGTTAACAATAAGCAGCTTAAAGAAAATTTATATATGGAGGGAAGGCAAAAAAACCCCTCATATTAATATTTAATTTAAAGTCCCCCAAAAATCAGGGGAAAAAGAAAGAAAACTGCTAAGAGCAAGGATATATGAACTTCATCAGCACACAAAAAATAACGGTTGATAAAATAGGTAAGGCTGTGGCCTCAGGAATGACTGAAAACGTTCCACATCACCTTTACTCTTATACTCTATTCGAAAGAAATAATCGTAGTTGTTAAGTTAGCTATATCTTATTTTTTAGAGGCAAAGAGTAAATTTTCCAACACAGTTGAACCATTTTCCCATTCAACACTTTATGTCAAATATAAACCAACCCACGAGATTTATTTTTTTGCTGCATTACCTCTTATGCTCCACCCAGTATGGACATATCTTGGTATAAATGCACTTTCCAACTGATAATTATTCAATCATTAATAGATACTCTACTGAGAAATCATTACCTTTCTTGATAGGCTCAATTAACCTGATATTTTGTCTTCAGTGAGTCAAACAGTATTGGAGATCTTGGTGACACTAGGTTAAAAATGTATACATTACATCGTGAAAATTAACGTCTGATGTCTTGGGTGAGCAAAAGTTTTATTTCTTGCCTTTGCTATGGCACTTTCTCTGCTGGTCTTTCATATTTGCAAATACTTTAGATAAAAATAAAGGGAACTGGAAGCAAAAGCTCTAAAATCCATAACAAGATTTCTCGGAAAGTGTCAAAAAGAATTGACTTGAATGGTACACTAGAGCACCAAATATTCCTAGAAATAAGAAACAAAGGAGAACTCGGAGTATCTTGTAAATGTATAGATTTATTTTATTTCGGAGGGGTTGCTGGTTTTATCTTTCCCTAATTGAACTTCACAAAGCTAATAGACAGGTCCTTGCTTTGAATGCCTCCTATATATCAAGCGTGCTACAGGGCACTTTGCGTAATTTAGCTAATTTCCTCTTTACAACCACTCTACAGTGTGCATAGTATTATCATTTTTTAGAAAAGGAAAAAGCTCAGAGAAGTTAAGTGGCTTGTACCGGGTCACCCAGCTAGTACGTGCTGGAAGCGGGATTTGAGCAGTACACCCAACTCCCAGACCTACGCTGGTTCATTGTGCTCTGAGGATCTGTTTTCTGAGCCAGACATCTGGCTAATTACCTCATTTGGTTAGAGCATGATGCTGGAGAAACCAGGACTATATACATGTTAGATCACCTTTAGGTCAGTTTGCTTAATAACAAAGAATTCTGCTCCCAATTGTGCTACCTCTGTGTTCCTTTGGTCATCAATACAAAACTCTATCCCTGATAGCCAAACATTTTCAGGTGAATTCAGGACGAATGGTGTTCACTATTCTCACATAGCAAGGTTAAAAAATATAAAAATAGTGTACACACACACAAAAAAAATAGTGTACATTCCTACGAGGGTTGTTTGCTGGGACATAGTAACTTTTATTTTTTTAGGTTTAGCTGGATGAGAAATATAGCCATCAACTTGCCAGGACTCCAAGCAGCAGCAAGCTAATAATCATATGATTATTAGCTAGGTCCCCTCCCTAGGACTATGATTATGTGAAGTAAATTCTTTTTTGTGACTTCCACCAAGTGGATTATTTTTTTTAAAGGAGGCACCATTCTATCAAATTATGTAAATAATTCAAAACTTCCTCTTATGCATCCCTCCCTGCTCTTTCTAAGTCACCCAACAATTTGCAAAAATAACCATGGGAAAATGTTTTGGGTGGGCTTTTGAAGATATTTTTAGCTAAACTGGTGGAGGTTTAAAATACAAGCATGCGAGTGTCTGCCATTTAGAGAAATCACCTGCTCACACAGTTCTGTGGAGAAGTGGAATGTTTTAATGTGTGTCATTCAGTACAACATGTGGACTGCATTAAGTCAGGTTATAGCAGGTCATGCCACGTGACACAGCTGAGCCACATATAATCTCAAGCAATACAACATGCTCAATGCAACATAAATTTAAGCAGGAGTAGGATTTTTACCCTCAAAAAGAGGCAACAGCTGCTGTAGATAACAAAATGCCCACACTACCCCACACTGAGAGGGGTTTGTGCCTTGACATGATCTAAATTATATGTAGGTAGTTCAGTACATCTATATTTAGGGGCCTCTCTAAATATGAACAATGGGTGTTTTGGTGCATAGAATACATTCTCTAAGTGGCACAAACTTCATGCTTTTTTAATAGTCCATTTTGTAATTTTCTCACCAGTGAATAAGAAGCATTTTTAAAAACAGCCTTAAAAATTAGATAGTAGAGACAATTTTTGGCTTAGATTAACTGGCTTCTGAGCCAGTGGGCCAAATATTTAGTATTCTTATTTAGACTAAAGATAAAATACTCTGCAAGTCCAGCATTAACAAGGCCCAGAAAAAAGAAAACAGCACGGAATTATGACAAAACAAGAAATGAGAGAAAGTAGAGAGATGTGCTGCTAAAATCAGGAACAGTTAATTTCCCAGAAAAGTCAGTACCTGTGGCACACTGGCAAGCATAGCATCCTGAGACCCTCAAGAGGTTTGTTGGATCACCTTGACTTTGGATACCACTTTTGACATTCAGAGTTAGCTTCTTAAGAAAGCCATGTAAGAACTCCATGAGTAGGAAGAAAATAAATCTCTTCAATAACCCCACCCAACTCTGGCCACTCCCACCAAGACAGCACAATCCTGCCCAAGCGACACTATATGTTCATCTCTGTACAGCTATAATTAACCACATGCTAGCTCATAAATCTATTTGAACCACAAATATATTATGATAACAAAATGGGAGTATTTTCACAACGTCTCCTTTGTATTCATCAGTAAATATGAATCAGTTTCATTGAACCTAGTTTTGGACAGTATAAAAACAAGCTAATTATCTCGCTCTGGGAAGCCCAGGAGGGAGGACTGTTTGAGCTCAGGAGTTCAAGACCAGCTTGAGCAAGAGCGAGACCCCCATCTCTACTAAACAGAAAAATTAGCTGGGCATCATGGCGCGCACCTGTAGTCCTGGCTACTCAGGAGGCTGGGGCAGGAAGACTGCTTGAGCCCAGGGGTTTGAGGTTGCAGTGAGCTACAATAACACCACCGCACTCTATCTGGGGCGACAGAATGAGACTTTGTTTGAAAGAAATCCAAGCTAAGTATCTCATTAAAGAGGTGAAATTTAAGCTTCAGAAACCATTTGGGGGCTAGAAAAAGTATAATAAAGCTCAATTCTGCAGGGTACAGAGAATAAGTATGTCTTAGAAATAACTAACATCTATTGACTGCTTAGTATATGCTAAGCACATTACCTGCCTGACATAATGTAATCCATGAGAAAATTATAACAAAAACAACAAAAGCTTGTAGAAGGGAAGTAGCCAGTACGTGGCAGAACAAGAATTTGAACCTAGATCTTGCTGGTACCAGAACCACGCCTCCCAACCAAACGCCTATCCTTTGCAACATCCTCCCCTAACTTCGCCACATGGAAAGTTTTCTCTCCATGCTCAGGCTAAACATGTTTTTCCTGGAACTTGTGTTTGCTCCTCAGGTTCTTGAAGTGAACATATCATATTTCCACAAATAAACTGACATTTTCTTGTGGCCTAGGACTTTATAAACTACTTCTTTTTAAATTTTGCCTGCCTACCTGTATGTCTGAAGCAAACTAAGCATATAACGTTTGCTGAATTAAATGTGTTCTCACTCATGTCTAACATAATTGTCAGCCCCATCGTCTCCACTCAGCTCTGACAATATCAGAGAGGCAGTTGGGGTTCGAGGAAATAGGGTTAGGCGTGCAAACAACCTGAGTTTCAGTTCCAGCTTTGCCTCATTTTAGTTAGTTGTGTGACACAGAAATTCATTATGTTATTCCTTTGGTTTCCTCATCTCTAAAATTGGGACATATAAAATCTATTCCACAAAGATAAAATAGTGTGACATTTTCCCTCAGATCTTTTTATATTCTACCAAAAAAGACAGGAAAATTTAACTGGCAAACTCCTAAGTGTCTGTTATAGAGATCAGCAAAATTTCCCCAGACTCCCTGGGTATCATTCATTCACCCCCAGGGAGTCTGTGCGGCGCAGGCACTCTTCTGCAGGGGGATTATCCAATAGTGAGCAAAACCAGACTCGGTCTCTCCTCTCACAGGATTCATGATCTAATGCAAGGCCAGATGTTATAGCTGAAAATCATTTTATTTTCATACATTCATTTTTAAAATATACCTATAATTTCAATTTTTATTAATGGAACTTTCAGGAATCAATTTAATATCCATCAGATCTGTGATCCTAATAATTGAAATTTCCTATAAAGTAACAAGAGTAAAAATTATACATGACAGTAGGAGTACAGTTGCCCCCACATTTCTGAAATATTACTAGTTATGAGTAAAACACTTAGGAATTACAGGGACGGTCATAAAATCATGTTGGCTTTTTCAATGTGAAAATGTTGTATCCAAAGTCTCCCAGTTTAGATGCAATACTGCAATTCAGGTCCTGATTTAACAAGACAAACGTTCAGACCAACATGGCTTTGGTCATCTCCATTGTGTTATTAGTATTTGAGATAAGATGACAATAAGGTGAAACATTACAACACTCACATGATGATATTTGAGATTATATTAAATATTCTGGAGGATTGGATTCTCAATATAAAAAATTCCATCATTATTTGCAGAATTCACCATACTAAATATGACGTTTCTACCAACAGGCCTCTTAAACCTAGCATCGTCTTTAAAAAATGCATTCATGTTAAAATACATTTCCATTCTGTAGGATTATACTTTTATTTACTTTCATTTCTCACAAAAAGATGTGATGTGTTTAATGTTAATAATTCCATAACAAGCAATTAACAGAAAACATAACGAACAGATTTTTCATAAGAAAGGAAGGAGTTATTGGCAATGGATTTCAACAAATTCCCAGGCTGGCTAAAGATATATCATGCTGGGCAACAGAGTAGGTAAAACCCTTCCATGGCAAACTTTCAAGGACTCATCATTTATGGCCGTGCTCCCTGTCCTCTCTTGTCTTCTTTTAAAATGCCAGTCGTGTATGGATGAGGCACATGTTTCTTCTGCCAGTGCCTGCTCAAGCAGACAGTTTACTAATTTGTAGCTCAGTAAACCTTTCACTGCACTGAGCACCTTGAGGTTAGCACATCTCTAATCATTATTTGATAACAGAAATCTGCAAGCATCACATCCCTAGTAACGAGAACATTGTATCTTAGCAACCAGCCTTGATATTCAAACAATTTCATTAAAGCGTAGCACCTCTTAGCAGGTGGGTGAGTGCGGGTGTTGATAAACATTTATAACATGATCAGCCATTGTGTTTGCCAACACTATAATCAGCATGACAAATTTATGAATTTGTTTACAAGCTCCTAGATAGCCAATCTATGTAGGTAAACTACATTTCAGACTGGTTAGGAGATCCATATAGCAGATCCTTATTTGAAATGGAGAGTTTCTTTAGAAACCTATCAATTTAAAAGATTGCCAAGCTGTTCTCAGTACAGAGACATCATTAATATTTCCATTGTGGTTTAATCTTCAAATAGTAGAGTTGAATTTAAATGCTTCTTGAGCAAAATCTGAGTAAAAACTTCAGCTACATTGAGATTCATAAGGATCATGTTATAAGGTTGAATACTTTTTCTCCAGATGGACAGAGCTAGCTGATATGCTTTTTGTGCCCATTGATCTATTTCACAAATAGATCATTTTATTTGAAAGAAAACAAATGTGGTAAAATCTCCCTTTCTAAAAAGAAGAGAATATTTCACCAAATACTTTACTACAAATTTTAAAATATATTATAAGTGCATTTATGTAGACATTCATTTAAGGAATCACTGATCTGCCACCAACACGTATCGGTCCAAACATGAACAGGCTTTTCTCATTTGTTTACTTCAATCTAATACCTTCATACAGTGTTTGGATTTGTTTGAAATTTAACATTCCATTTTAGAGGGATTTTAACCCTTTTCCTGGTGTATATTTCAGTAAAATATACATATATTTTAAATCCCCACCAACCTAATGCTCTTCAAAATTGAAAAGCCTTCCAATCTGGAAAGTACTACCAGAGCACATCTCCTACTTAATTATTTTAATATATAACACAGCTCCTAATATGATTATAAGATCCCAAACCTGTGACTGTTCAAGTGTTACCAAGTATAAAAGTTCACTAAGGCATGCAGTGGCAAATAGGTAGAAGAAAAACAAGGACTTTTATACTTTCTGAAGTTTGAACCTTGAACCTACAGCGCACAGTTACAACAGGGCCCCTGGGCTCCTCATCCCTGAACAAGCTATTAATCTACCTGAAATAGGTGAACTTCAGTGAAGCATTATCAAATAGGTAACAAGCTTCCTTTCAAATTAAAACCAGCCATGATGAAAAACAAGTTTGTTGACCTAGCTTGTTCACCATGAACCATGACACGTCGGTTAATAACTACCACCTGGGCAACTCCAAGCTTCAACAAGTAGCATTCAGAGACAACAATATAGAGTACAGCCTGAAAGACCACCAGCTCTATATTCAATATTGTTGGTTAAAAAAAAAAAAAATCAGGGAGAAAGAAAAAACTAAAAACGTTTAAATTTGGGGTCAGAAAGGATCATGATCTGAGGGTTACACTAGAGCAAAGGCAACAAAAATTCTCTGAATTTATGTGTATGGTATCAGGTGGGGTGGGGGACAGAGACACAGGTGGGAGGGGGAGGCTGGCATAGTATTTGCCATATAATGTACATTAGGTTAACTATTATACTTACTAATTTAATGGCTATTCCTCCTGATTTCCTGAAGCTCTCCTATATCTATTTCTTGTATTTTTACCATGTGTATTGAAATTCTTTTTGTCCAAAGGAGAAAATAATTCAGTTTCTGAGGTGGCATGGGGAGATTGGAGAGAGGGACAGTGACTGAAACAGAGACGCAGCTGGAATTGGGGTTTACATTTTGGTCAAGTCTTTAAACCTCTTTATCTAGCCAAGTACTATTAATTTGAGGTTATCAGCTCCTTATATTCTGAATCTAACTTTTCTTAAAAATTAGTCATTTCTCATGAGAATTCAAAACTCGTTTTCTATGTGAGGTTTTGGGCAAGAACTAGTATGTTTGTGAATATGTAAGAGTGTGTGTGTGTGTGAGTGAGTGTGGGTATGAGTGAGTATCGGTGTGAGAGTACTTAGTTTATTTCTTACTTACTGAAATCATCAGGTAATTTTATATATCACTTTCTGAGAGAGCTATCAAAGTGCACTGGTGTTTGACGGACTACTTCCTGCACAGTTGATTTGTGGTCATTAAAATGCTGGATTTCTAAAAATATGTAATAGAACGTAAATAATGCAATTGTTCCACAAGTCAGAAAATTTTCCTCTGTGTTATTTTACCTTCTGAACAGTGTTGTGCATTATGGATTACCTTCCAGTTAAATAAAAAATAGAGAGATAAATCAACACCTTGTTCCCCAGTAACACCAACTATTAATAGTAAAGACTCTTTTGAGCTGCCTTGCTTTGCCTGTGCTAGATAGTTAAAGAAAAGCACAGTGCACATCTTAGCAACCCACCTAAGAGAGGCAGCTACCACTAGAGTCGGGCACCAGTGGCTAGACCAAACCTCAAGTTTTATGTAACCAACACCAGGTGGTATATACTCTATATATAGAATTCATCTGACTTGACTACAAATACTTTTTACTCTGGCTATTCATATCTAAAGTTTCTGCCAAAATATTTTGAAGAAAATATAAGCCTATGTCACTGGTGTTATGAAAACTTGGATATAATCTGAGAAAGAAAACAGGTAAGAACTGTGATTGTGCTAATGAATTCAGCGGCCGGCGTGACCCAGTGCTGTCGTGGTCCTACACTAGGGGCCACCTCCCCAGCAAGCCCCTGAATTAGCAAAGTGTAAGGACGGACAATGCCACAGAGTTCACAGTGGTTGGTATTTGTGCAGTACCTTTCATCTGAAGGTATCAAGGTGCAGGATAAATATTAACTCACAAATCCTGTCAGTTTTGCGGACATGTGGGGCTTGTAAACTCCAACTTCGAGTCAGAATTCCTTCCCTAATCCCATTTTACTCCATTTCCCAGGACAAGTATAAGATTTACTTCTCCACAAAAGTTTGAATATAAACAAAAAACTATAAAACACCCATGAAACTCAAACTTCTAAACCTCTCTTTCTCACTCATAATCAATTCTTTCCATTGAAAATTAATTCAAATGAAAATAACATGAATGCTTGATTTATCTTGCAGAATCAAGAAAAAAAGACATTATTTCTTTTAAAAAATACCCTTATTATCAAATTTTAAAAATAATTTTTACAGAAATTTTTTTAAACTGTATAGTAAATGTTCTATATAGTTTCTAGGGCAGGAACAAATGATAGACAAGTTCGACCTGTCTTAATTACTTTAGGCTACTATTATGGCCATTTATGATGGAACTGTGTTGTAATACAGCTCCGATATATAGAGGGCTGTTTGCCTCCAGAGCAATAGTTAAGATTACAATTTCTTTGCTATTTTTGTGTCTGACTTTTTGTAGGCTTTTTTTTATCTCCCCTTCCGTAAGCTGCCATGCTACTCTTAAAGCAAGCTATTTTTAAAGCACTCTACTTCCTTCTAACTTGTTGATTCTAATATAATGTTAACCAGGAAACCAGAGACCAGAGTTAGAGGACTAAACTCTTAAGGAGTGAGGGTCTGTGGTTGTTGCCAATGAGTTTATTACATACATGACAGCACTGTAGCTGCTTCCTTGTTTATAACAATTTTCTGACTATATTTGATCCATATCCCTAGAACAAGTGAGCTGTTACCATAGAGCAAAATACATAGGTAAGAGAAAAATCTGTATTTCTACCATGGTAATTTGAACTAGTTAACTAGTGGGGGAACTGGTCATAGAATAATATATTTAAGGTAAATTTAAGAATATGACACTCAGGAAAAGAGGTATTAGAACTGTCGATATTTTTTTTCTCTTTATCTTTGCAATGCTACTTTCTCCTTCTAGAAGGGAATAATTCCAAAAATCCCAATTCCAAACTATATTTTCTTTATATTTCCTGATTATTGACCATTGGAGACACAAGATCAGACCAATAAATATGATTATTTCACAAGTTTTATTTGGTTTGCTTTTCCAGATTAAGTTGTCCCTATATTAGCAACTAGTACAATCAAGTTGAGGCTAAAGAGAATCGAGTGAGAGAGAAAATACAAGAAAAGATACTAAATCAGAATGGTAAGTTTCTACTGATGTCTAAGGATATGTGAAAGAAAAAAAATTGATGAAAATTTTGGACAGAGAGAAAAAGCTCGTGCACCACATTCACAACCAGGTACCTGAAGTAACCAGTACAGGCAACATGGTCCGGCAGGTTAAGCCTCGTGACAGGATGAATGACGTGTTGCAGTGTGCCGGCAGCTACCTGCTACTGATCTGGAGGAGCACCTGGTCTCACTAAACACCTTCCCTGTGGGGTCATCCTTAAGAGGCTTCCCAGAGAGGTACCAATTAGGCTTCATCATGAAAACTTCCTTTATCAAAGCCAAATATGGTTTTTAATTTATCAAAACCAGGTATGTTTTATGAATTTGCAAAACAAATTTTTACTCCCCCAGAGCACCCATTCCTCCCAAATACCCTAATGGTTCCCAAAAGGTAAGTATGAATAGCCTGGAGCGTTGGCGGGGTTACAGATTAGACTCTAGATTACAGATTACACTTTACAGTTTTTCCTATGCCTCATCATACAATCCTTCAGATTGCAAGAAAGTTTATGGGCAAGTAATATATAAATTATTATGAAACCTCTCAAGTAGACCTCTTGACATCAGAGAAAGACAAACGTGGCCCAGTCAGGGCTAAAACTTCGAAGAGTAGCTAGCACAGTTATAATTAAACAACCAGGTAAGTCACTACCTAAATCTTTGCTATTCACAGTGGGGTTTTTGGATTCACAAAGTACTGACATTACCTGGGAGCTTGTTAGAAATCCGGCATCTCAGGATACCCTCCAGACCTACTAAGTTAGTATCTGCAGTTTAACAAGATCCCCAGGTGGTTCTTATGAACATTAAAATTTGAGAAGGAAGGAAAGAAGGGAGGGAGGAAGGAAGGAAAGAAAAGAATATAGAATGTTTTTCTATATTCCCTGCACTGTTCTAAGAATTTGTATGCATTTACTCAATTAGTCCTCACAATGAAGTTAATGAGGTAGGTATAAAAAAAACGACTTTAAAGATATGGATAAAAACTTAGATTCAGTAATGCATGCAGCTGTTTCAAATGGTGTTCATGAGTAGAAATTGTTTTCTTTTCTGACACTCCCTAGTGGGCCCTCCATGGTTCTTTAGGAAATCTCCGTGGGCAGCTATGGCAATCTTGGTCTGTGACACTCCTCTCTTTATAAGCTTCTATTCCTGGCAAAGAAGCAATTGACAGGGCAACCAGGCCAGATGCTCATCCTGGAATTACTTGGGAGGGGAGGTCTTTTGGGAAAATCAGAGCTCTACAAAGAGCAGAGAAGTTTTCCACCTTAACCTTCCTTTCCTCCCAAGGTGTGTCTTACCTTGAATTTTTGGAACACCATAAGGAACAGCCAATTTTATATATATTATACATAAATATATATATATTCTTTGCATTACTAGGCATATTGAATAACTGGAAGGGGGATTTCTTTTTTGTCTGTGATTCCTGGTAATGGTCTAAGATTAAAATAATTTCAGTAATAAAATCCAAATGAACTTTGTGACTCCATCATGAGAGAGCAGGGAGAGGGGAAGAGAGAATGAGTAAAGGAGGGAGGGAGGGAGGGAAGAAGGGAAAATTCCAAATCAGATTGGCATTAAAACCCTACTTTTTAAGATTTTAAAAAGCCATCATCTTTTAGGAGTAAATGAAAGAAAAAAATGCTCCTTTGCTTATTCTTTCTATGTTCATCTCGAGCATTGGATATTGCATATCTTGTGATAGGGAAGAATTCTAATGAAATTAGAATATTTAATCCAATGGACACAGACCCACCTCATTGTTTGTTTTCTTTTGTCTGATATGTCATATGCTATGGAATTTATTTAAATAAAACAATTACCAGTATCTGTTCTTTGAGGATTTGAACTCTTTCTTTTATCCCACTACACAATAGTTACTAATAGAAAATATATTTTATTACCTGAAATACAAATACTAAAAGTCTTTCCATTATTAGAACCAACACTATAAATACAATGGTATGATAAGAAGTCTTTTGTTTTGTTTTTACCATTCTTACACACTGGAATTCACTTTAGAACTCCTGAGAGGGTTGTCAGATTATTTTGATTGATAAATGACAAAAGGTACAAACACTCTACAATTTCCTCAATTATCTTTAAGTTGCTACTTATAAACATTTTATCTGTTGCTATAAAATAGCCATAATGCATATGTAGAAAGATTCAACACCAAAAGTTTTATAGCTTTATGTCTTATAGTGATCTTTACATTAAGAGAATATTCCTCATATCTTAATAATTCCTAAATTTGAAGCAGAAAAACCTCCATTTTCTGCTTCACAACTGTCAAAATGTGATTTCCATTTTGTGCCCATTCTGAATTTCACATTACATTCTAAGCATCAACCATGATTACTGCTGACATCTTTGTATCAATGAGCCTCTAAGATTTTATGCAAAGCCTTGAAAACTTCATCCAGGGTATCACCAAACTAGGCAAGCTTGGTCTGCCTCTGTGTTTACTAATTGAAGCACATAGTCTCTGAACTTGGAAGTACACGGCTGGCTAGGCAGTCATGCCCAGTTTTCACAATTTATCATTGCTTTTAATGGCTTTCTTTTTATCCCAGTGAAATATTCTGTCTCTTAATTTCATGTGAATATCTTTACCTGGGAAAGTGGAAGAAAAATGATAACACTTGCTTAAAATTAATTTCTTACTTCTCCCTCAGTGCAGTGTATCTAAAGAAGCAAAACTTATTGAATCAAGTTTAATGACATAATAAATTCTTCCTTTCCGACAATTCTGTGGCTTAATTCACTAGTGCACTTTAAGCTTTTGCCTTTAGCGTCTGATGGGTCATTAGTCTGTATGTAATCTAGCAATTGGACTCCTTGGAGTCTAAACTCAATCAGCAAGCACCAAACCAGTAGTTTCTGAAATATGACTGGTAGGTCAAGTGTCCTCAAAGAGAGTACCTGGGGCATCCCAGACAGAGAGTAGGGTGTGACAAGCAACAAACTAGGACAGAATGTGATGCTGGCACTCACTAAAGACTTCATTCATTCTAACTTACTGAACAACTGCTCTTCAAATGCTTCGACCTCCACTTTTGATGTTTTCTAGCAGTAAGTCACGCAATAAAATTGGTTGGTATGTGCCAATAGCCTTAACATACATGTCTTCAAGTTGAATATATTCTAATCACATTTTTGCCCCAAGAATGTTTGTCTAATACCAGAAAAACAAGCCATGGAATCACTATCAGTCATCCTAGACCAAAACAGTCTAATTGCTGCACAACAATCTCACATATGAAACGTGCTCTCTGCTGTATTAAATTAGTCTTCTTTCTTTGAGAGCATCTTCTATGGCTAACAAATAGAAATAGAGATATCACTAATATTATTCTTGAATTTTACATGAGATTTGGGAAAACCATTTTTCTACCCTATCTTTAATGGGTGAAGTAATTCTACTATTAATACTTAGTTCTGCTATAGTGCTACATTCATGTATTCATTCAAATGATGCTGGATGCTGGAAATAGTGGGATAGTTTGCAGTCTCTGCCCATCAAGGATTAAACAATTAATTTTAGATAAGTGATGCACTTTAACCTGTATCATCATTATCATCATTACCATCTTACCTTTTTAAAGAATTTAACATAAAACATACAAAAAAACACCAGATATAATTCAGATCTGACATCATGCATGGAGAAATAAAGAAAAAAAAATCTTCCCCCCACCTTCTAAAATGGGATTTTCAATGTTCTATAAAAAACATTTTGTCTTACTTCATCATGGTGTCATCTTCCTAGAGGAACTTGGTAGAAAGACTAGACCCAAGAGTTGAACTGAATCACTTTCTTTAAAAACTTAAAAGCCAGGATCTAAAATTGCTGGTTGGCCATGGTCCTTGTGAGCAGATAAAGGAGCAGCAAGGGCCACGGCAGCAAGAACAGACACAGAGGATTTGGATTCTGAAAGGAAAGTGACCATGAGAGCAGAAGGGAGGCGAGAGAAAAATAGGGAGTCTGAAAGAGAAGTGAGTAGAGTTAGAAGCAGGAGGACAGAGGAAGCAAGAAAGGAAGAGCAAAAGGAGAAGAGAAATTGAAGAGTGGGTGGGAGGAAGAACAAGTGAGTTGAGCATTAAGCTACAACACATATGCTTCAACCCATGAAATTAACATATTGAAAATAATCCAGTGTTTCCTTATAGAGAAAACTGTGGTTGGATCCAGTTGCAGGGCCTTGTTGATGAGGAAGCCAAGTGACACATTGTGGTACGCAGCCTCTAAAATGGCTCTCAAGGCTCCCTGGCTCCTAGTGTTCATGGCCACATGTAATGCCCTTCCATTCAGCACAGGCTGGACCTAGTGATTCCCTTCTAGCCAAGAGAATACAGCAAAATCGATGCGATTACACTTAATCACTTCCAAGATTAAGTTACAAAAAGCCTCTGGCTTCCATCTTGCTCACCCTCAGTTGCTTTCTCTCACTTGCTCATTCTGTGGGATGTCAGCTGCCATACTGTGAACTGCCCTATGAAAAGAGCTTCATGACAAGGACCTGAGGGAGGCCTCTGGCCAGTAGCTAGTGAGGAAATGGAGCCTTCAGTCCAGTAGCTCCCAAGGAACCAAATCCTGCTGACAACTACCTGAGTGATCTAGAAGCTAATCCTCCCTCAGTTGAGCCTTTAGATGAGACCACAACCCTGGCCAACACCTTGATTATAGCCTTGTGAGAGTCCTTCAGACAGAGGCACCTAAGCCACCAATGGATTCCTGACCTACAGAAATTGTGAGATAATAAATGTTTGTTGTTTTAAACTGCTAAGTTTTACAATAATTTATTATACAACAATGAATAACAAATTTACACATATAATATGAAAATGACCACTTTGACCAAGATTAACTCTACATCAGTAGGTGAATCACTAAGGCAACCCTAATAGATTTAATAACAGAATTATGAAAACCTAACCTATGATAAAGATAAGAATTAAATTAATTTTCATTAATTTAACCTTGTAAAGACAGGGTTTAAATTAATCAGCAAATCTTACCTCATGTTTCACACAGAAACCTGGGTTTGAGCACCAGCTATGGGCCAGGTACTTACAAACTGAGGGATATGGCCAAGTCATTTAGCCTCTTTGAGACTCATCTTGATCTGTGGAAAATGGGGCAACTAATTATCCCTATGTGTCATGACTGTCATGAGATTGACTTGAGGTCATGTGATTGAAACTACTTTGGAAACTATACAGCCAGTTATGATGTAAGTACTAAGGGGATTGCTGCAGTCCCACTCATGCGATCCCTCCAGGCTAGTAACATTTCAAATATTTGCAACTCCTGACAAAGTATTTCCCTTTTTTATGAGGCAAAAGATGATATCTCAAGTATCGCCACAAAATATCTTAAGTGTTTATGCTGGTTTTTTCCAAATCTAATGCTTTATTCTAGCAACGTTCATCTTAAAATATGGTCATTTCACATATCTTGAAGATTTAGTCAGATAATTTCAGAATTTTAAAAAAAAATTTTTTTTAATTATAAAAGTGTAAGTCTTAGTTGAGTTTCCTAAGGTAGGAATTCTTGTTCAAGTGATTTATTGGGGGAGTATTCTCAGGAGAAGGGGAAGAATGCTGGGCTTGGCCAGAGGTTCGCTTCAGTTGATCCTGGAACTCTGGAGAACAAATAGCACCACACCCTTAGGTCCACTTTGAGGCAAAGAGACTGGCCTTTTCAAGCTTCCCCCAAAACCTCCCCTGCCCCTCAACCTTGACCTTCTTCCCAATCAGTTATTGGCCAAAGGACAAGTCCAGAGAAGGAGGCAGCTGGGAGCTTCCCAGCCACACTCCAAGCATCCTGGGGGAGCAGCCACTGAGGGGAGCTAGGCAGGGCACCAGCAGCATCTACTATAGGGTGCATTTCATGCCTTTTTAATGGTATTTTATCATCTCTTTTGCAAATAGATCTTGTTATGCTAAACAGTTCTAGCATTTGACCGCTTTTATACCAGCTTTGTTAAATGAGATAGCAGAAAGAGTGGCAATGTGGAAAAAGAGTGATCTGTCTCTAATCAGAGTTGTGAAACTTAAGTCAAATAAATGAAAGGGGGACATAGGGAGACTTTTTTCCCCTAAAAATATAACCATTAAGAAATAGACACAAGAGGTACCTAAGCGACGCTGAGGTGTGCCGGGCACCTGGGGACAATGGTTCCTCAACAAGCCCACCGGGAGCAGGAGAGGAATGCAGGAGAGGAGGGGAGAACGTGAAGGAGCTGTTAACTTGTGTTCCTGGGAGACGCAAAGGT
>CM052439.1:69608350-69737438 GCA_028533085.1 Varecia variegata
GGTTCGGGGGGCAAAGTGGGTATTTGTCCAAAAAGGTATTTTGACATCAGTTGCTCAGAAGAAATTCTGAAGCTTCAAAATGCATGGGAGGTTTTACATAGGAGCTGAAATGGGAACGTGGAATCTGGGGTTGGTACATGCAGAGTTCCCAGCCTCCCCTCCTCCTAATGTGGATGTCCGATCACTGCCAACCCACATTTGTGCTTCTGACATTAATTAATTTTGGCTTTTTTGGTATATAGGAAAAAAAGATTGGATATTCTGATGAATAACACTCTACAGTGGCAATACTATTTCAACCAGAATTCAGTCTTTTTCCATCATTCTCAAATGTAGGTTACCACTTTTTAGAACTATTTCCACTAGGGAATGTTTATGTATGATAAAACTAAAATGTAAACGTGGGCTTAAGGTGCTTGCCCAGCTTGCTTTATATAACAAAATATCTGCTGGTTTTCAAACTTATATTAAAACAGTATGTTAAATTCAGTTCTGACAGCACATAAAGATACTGGCTTATCCTAGACACATAAGCAAAGTCTTCTTTATGAGCTCATAAAGGCTAGACTGAAAGAATATTTAAGTAGTGGGTAATTCATAGAACAATACAGTATCTTTATTCATTCAGCTAACATAGAGGGCAGCCACAATTTATTCTTCTTAGATCTCTTCCTCTCATGTTTTATATTCTTAGGAGGTGAAAGGTATTTAGAAAAGACCTAAATACATTTTTTTATTATTATTGAACTATCAAAGATGTGCTGTCTTTGGGGACTCCCTTCACTTCCTCATTCTGTGTATGTTAACCCACTTCAGAGACCACGGTGAAATGAACCCAAAATGCCAACTTAACTATTTGCATTATAAATGGAGACACAAAAGGATATTTTAAAACTTTTGGTTGATCTGGTATATCAAAGATTTCTTTCGAGGCTACTTCAGTGACTGCATTGAAGTAAACTGAAAGCGATAGCTTAAAAGTGGCTAAAAAAAAAAGTCATAAAAAAGAAGCCAGCTTATTTCCATGGAAATCTTCAGCTTATTCTCCAAACCCCGCTTCTGAATTGTTTCTCTTTCTTACCCTCTTCTGTATTGGCAGGACTCAACAAGGAGGAAATCTGGAGTTTTCTGAATGCAAGTGTTAAGCTAGTTCTCACTGGAGTGCAATCCATTTTCCTTGCCTTATACTTTACACTCAAACTTCCAGCAAGTAGCGTGACTCTCATTTTTTCTTCTATTGAGCTAATTGCCAACACTGCAGCTTTGCAGCTTTGCTCTAACCATGTGCTTTGCAATGTCTGCCCTTTTCCTCTGCTTCGTAAAGTACCCAACAAACTTACAAATCATTAGAGTGACTACTAAGAGTCCATATAAGTGAGGCTGGTGAAACTTAAACAAGAAGTTGGCAGGTCTTAACAATCACTACAGCTTTTTTAACTTCCCCTTTGACCCTCATAGATCTGTGGTTTTTATTTTCTATTTTCAAAATGAGGGCCAGGGCCTTCCTAAGAACCATGGGAGAGTTGAAATGGGCCGTGGATAGGTAGCATTTAAAAGCTATTAAATAACCACTGAATATGGTGGAATCTTCCAAGGGCTCCTTGGAAGAGACAGAGGTTGCTCCATCACTGGCAGTGCTTGTGGAAGAATCCAGACTCCCTCTTTTTAGCATTATCTTGGGGGAGTTAAGGACTCCTCATGGGCTCACAGGATTAAGAAATGAAAAATGCTCACAGAACATAAGTTCTTATTATCAGAACATGAAGGGGAAGGCAAAGCTCTTTAGTCACTAAATTCTTACAGGTAAAATATACTCTATTACTGAATTTGTCTGGACAATAAGGTATCTCTGACATGGAAAATTTATGCCCATATTTGACCGTTTGTCATTTCAAAGTGTTTTTTTTTTTAACTATGTCCTCTTTGGAGTAGGTATCTGCCTCTCATTTTACAATGTTAAAGTATTTAAGCTAATTTAACATAACATGGAACACACAGCCACCCATAATATCAAGCTCCTACAAAAGTATCTCAAATTTTGCTTTTTGTTCCACACTTTATCATACGTTATACTGATTTAAAAAATTCACATAGGAACAGGTATGTGTCTCTCTGTTCTAGTTTTTCTTTTAAGTGGCAAAGCTTCTTAGATATAAGAAAGTTGACATAGAACTCTGGTTATAAATTTACCAATTAATTCATTGTTACCCTTGGAGAGATATAAGTCTCAACTCCAATCTTCCAAACATTTACCCCTCCACACACACCAACAACCACCAAAAAAAAAAAAAAGAAAAAAGAAAGAAAGAAAAAGGAAAATAGCAAAATGTCTCCACAGATTCTGTAAAATATTAACATTAAATTTTGGATAACACTGATGAAGGGAGATGTTAGTATTAATATTTAACAATATAGAGCTTATTAGACCAGAGGTATATCTGTCTCTAAGTTATGGAATATAGTATATAATTATTTTGGAAATTCATTTCTTTAGGTAGTTAGATTTTTTATTTGGGTTTGCAAAGTTACTGTCTATTCTTGAACTGTAATGTAAAACTTGCTTCTTAGCTAAGCCTAGAATACTTAAAGTTACCTGTCAATTTGTTTTAGTATTGTTTTTTAGCAAATCCAGCCTTTGGAAAGATACTCATGTGTCACTAACTTTGGTATCACACCTAGCTAAATTGAAGCCACAGTATGAGAGCTTCCACTGTGAATTCTGAATGCATTTATTCACTGTCTATCAATTTGCCAACCTTTCCGAAGTGCAAGTTCATAAAAATCATAGAAATTGATATTTTCTTGGGGCTGCATAAAGCCTCAAATTATATTTGTCAATGACTCATTCTAGAGGAAAACTTTAGTAATATTCTATTATTGCCACATATTCCTGTGCCCGTGTTAGAAACACCTCAGTATCTTTCCCTTTCTGCCACCACCTCCTACCTACTTCCTCCTAAGTTACGAGTCTCAAGGCCGGTTATAATGACCTCGGCCGTCATTTCACTGAGACTTCTTTCCAGTGTCACCACTAAATCCTCCTGGAAACACACCTCCCTTAAGTCATCCACCTAAACTTCTCAGGGGAAGTCTGCCCAACAGTGAAAAAGAAACAAACAAAAATTCATAATAATACGAAGGAGGCCAGAACTATTATATTGGAACAACCCTGTTCCAATGTTAACCCCAACTGACATTTCTGTAAATTGTCCATTTACACAACCATTCACCGAGGTCGTAAACTAAGTTGAATATTGGGGGCTTCTTGCCAGTCCTTAAGAAATCATTATTGCAGGAGTAATAAGACTTTATCAGCACTATTAAGATCTATCTGGTTAAACAGTCTAATTGACTTTGAAAATGAAAGAAAAGGAAAAAAAGAATAAAAGTCCCTGACACCTTTAAAAGCAAATAACAAGAAGCAACGTAAGCTGTTGTCTTGCCAAGGGAAATGAGCTTTCCCAGAAATTATCTCTATAATAATTTTTCAGAAATGAAATTTTAAAATATAAAAAGTTACTATAAATTAGCATTTTACTTAATTTCTTCACTGCCATGAGCCTAAGGCATTGCCCAACATAAAAATGTATTTAAAAACAAAGAATTAAAAATATTTACTTTCCTCTTGAGAATTTAGCAGACTTCCTTATGAGTATAATTAAAAAGATTATTTAGTATAATTTCTTAAGATTCCATATAAATCGCAAGTCAAAATATCACTTATAAATCTTAATATTTAAACAAACTTGTTCAGCAAATACAGGGGTATGGGAAAATGTTGGTCTGTGAAATTTGGTACCTTCAAACATAATTGAAGACAAAAAATTTTAGAAAAAGATCCACTACTCCCCATCCCTTCACCCAGCAAAGTAACATATGTTATAGATAGAGACATTTAATTAGATGGGTATTAACAGACAAGTGCTAAACCCTAGGAAATAAAGCAAGACAAATCTGATTACAATGGTAAACATTTTGTTGTTCATTTCTAACACTGAAATGACCCTGGAATTTATTTAAGCTGCCTAAAAACTCATTTGAACTGCATACTAAAAATTTTAGACAGCAATGAAATCTAGAGCAGGCCATGCTGCAAGAAGGAAGGACTACTTTTAACTTTTAACGTGCCTGATTAAAAAAACGACGACCCCTCCCCCACCTCAGGTGCAGACACACGGGAGCGGGTTTTCCTGTTATTCTGACACGTGCCTTTCTTCCCATATTAACAATAAAAGTTCGGTGTGCTATCTGCCTGCAGAAGTTCCTTCCTGAACACAAGTGTGTCTTATCTGTTGAGAAATTCTGACACCAGGTAGACAGTTGTTTATGTCAAAAAGCATCTCAGGCAGATAACGGAGTGTTTTAAGAACCTAAATAAATGAGCAAGTTCTGTGTGCAAATACACAAAACACTGCTAATATAAAATGTTTTTTTTTTTTTTTTCTGGAAAGACTACTCTGCGTTTCTATGATGGGCATTTCTGCATGTAACCTTGTCACGTGTCCATGATTTTCAAGCTCTCCAACCATTGCACACCTCCATTTATTTAACCCCTTTGAGGTCCACCTCTGCTCAGTTTCCACAGTATAGTCGAGGAAAACTGAAAGACTGACTGCTCTTCCCTTAACACTTGCTTTCTCCCACCTCTTTACACAGGAAAATAATAATAATGATACAAACTAGGCCATTCCCCTTTGCTCTCTCGCCACGTCTCAGTCACTGCTAAAAGTGAGCCGGTGCTGCTCACCTGCCCCAAGGCCAGCTCGCTGTGTCACGCCAACTCACCGCCACTCTGCTCCCGCTCCTGAAAACGAGTTAACCAGAAAAATTAACTTAGGTTCATGTGCTAACACATTACTGGTTTACACTTCCAGGTAACTAAATATCTTGTCCTAATTTAAATTTACAAACCGCCAAGGAAGACTTCGATCCCCCATTTATTATTTCTCAAGCACCAAGGATATGCTGGCCACTGTGCTGAGGTGACAAAGATGGACACAAGAGCCTCTGCTCAAGTTCAGTGAAGTCAGTGGACGTGAGCAGTGTGGTAAATGCCGTGAGTGGGATGTGTCCAGGACGTTAACGGGGAAGCGTAGACGAGGCCCTAACCCACCTGGTACAGTTGGGAAGGGGCTAAGGAAGAGTCCCTAACGTCGTGACTCATGACATGGTGTAAAATAAGTAGGAGTAAGGCCAGCGAGCAAGGGCAAGAAGGGAATTCCAGAGGAAGGACCAGCCTGGACAACATCATGGAGGTGGGACGCAGTACCCTGTGCAGCAGGAAAAAGCTCAGGTTCTGGTTCTGGCTTTAGGACCTCAAGCCGGTGGAAGAGATATTTTTAGTCAAGTGAGTATTGTGAGAGTATTTAGTCCACCCTCCTAAAGCAGCGACTTCCTTTTTTGAGAATGAGACCAGCCCTAACTTCAGGATTTCCCTTCCATGCACAAAGACTCCTCCAAAGTATGTTCTTCCTCTCCTTTAGAATCCAGTGTACCCAGGGACCCTACCCTAACTTAAGTCCATCCCTCCCATCAGAGTTAATTGGTTCATATAATTCTTCATATGTCGTTCTCAATTATTTCCTTATTTCCCCCACAACATTTTAGGGTTAGGGACTTGAATACTATTTTTCTCCTCTATCTTTCAGAACATTTTAGAGTTCTGCGAATGCTGATTTGTCATCCGACTTAGCATCTTCATAAACATAAATAGACAATTATTTTCCCATAATTGTTTTTTAAGCAATACATTCAAGGTAGAGATTTTAGCACAGTAATTCACTATAGGAGTTGAAAGTCCAAGGTCATTACATACAAAATAGTAGTAAAACTGGAGACCTCTTGAATGCCTACAATGATCTCATTCAATCTTTACAGTAATGGCATAGCATCAGTATGAGTGCCCCTATTTTATAGATGAGAAAATTGAGTCTCAGAGAGATTGATTTGCTCTGGGCAGGAAAGTTAGAGAAAACTTCCCTGCAGAAGAGACCTTTGAAAGCCAAAAGTGACTAGGATTTGACCATGGGAAGAAAGACTCCCTGGTATAACAGAGCAGAGCCAGGACTCAAGCCATCTGATTTAACAGTTTTAAGTCCATGAGTTCAAAATAATATAATTTAAAAACACACGTGCAGCTATCATTGGTCACTTTTGAAGAATGCTAGAAAATAAACCGGAAACTGGAAATAAAAAGTTAAATCCAGTAATTACCCTCAGTTTCATATGCAGATAATATAACAAACATATACCCTCAGGGTAATCAAATAGGGGAAGGTTCTCTTAACAGAAATATTTCAGCTACTAGGTCAAAAAGGAATCATATTCATAGAGTTACTATACTGTATCGTAGCCTCTGATGAATTAAGGATCTGGACAATGATCAATAATGGCTACTAATATCACAAAAAAAGAGACAAGCCGTCATCGGGCATTGTTTGCCTCCTATTAGAAATACTCAACACATCTATGAAGTATATTTGTCAAAATAAAAAAAGATTTGAATCTAATTGTGCATTTAAGTATCAATTTACAGGAACTAGAAAAGACTGAGGAATAAAACATGTCAAAAGGTAACACAAAAATTTAATCGTTAAAATCAGAAAATTCACAGGAAAAAATGACCTAGTTTCTTCACCAAATCATTAAGGAAAAAAAAAGGTGGAAGTAAACCTACAAATTAAAGGAGACTTAAGAGACATACTCCCCAATAGCTATCTATGGACATTACTAGAATCTAGATTCAAACAAGCTGTTAAAAATACATATATGAGGCAATTGGAGAAATTTAAACCTTGACTTGCTACTGAATATAATTAAAGAACTTTTGATAATTTTTAGGGGTGTTATTAATATTGCAGTTGCTTTTTAAATAAAAAGAGTTCCTAATTTTTATGGATAAATTTGGAAATATTTAGAATGAAATTGTGTGAGGGATTTGCTTCAAAAGAATCTTGTTAGGATTAAATAAGATACAGATGAGACAAGATTGACCAACAGTTGACGGTTGACTCTTAATGACGGGAGCATGGAGATTAATATACTCTTCGCTGTATTTCTGTATATTTTTGAAACCTAGGTAAATTTCAATAATAAATTTGACATAATTTGTTATTAATATAATAACAATCAGTCTTTTAAGTCACTTCTCTTTTCCTTCCTCCTCTCAGCCTCTTTTGCACTGGACCCTTGACCCTCTGTCAAGTCTAGCATTCTCTTTTAAAGGCTCTGTAGGAAAATATCCTCCATCAGGAAAAAGGGATCATCTGAGCTCCGGGGCTGCCCTGGCTTTAATTATCATCCTCCCTCTTTCTGGACAAGGTGGTTCTTAACCAAAATGTAGTTTAGCAGACTCTGAAATACGCTAACAGAAGACATGTATTTTTCAACCCTGCCCTTAGGCAGCCTAAAAAGTGCACACCCTGCAAAACAATAAGATCACTCCCTGTCACACCCCTTCCTCATTTTTCAACTTCACTTTTTACCATCCTGCATTTTGACATCATGGACATTTACAATGATTAGCAAGGACACTGTCCTTCTCTATAGTAACTGGTAAGTTTACTTACTGTTTATTTAGAAAAGCCCAGAGTCCATGGCATGCAAATTCAAATGGGACCTTACAGTGCATTGGGTCCAGGTTCCTCATTTCCCAGAGGCGTAAGTTAGGCTCTGAAAGGTGAGGGGACTTGCCCAAAACACATACTGAAGGGAAATCCAGGCCTGGGCACCCTAAAATCATGAACACGGCTTTCCTCTCCAGTCACTACCTCTGAGAACCAGAGGCACATTCTGAACTACAATTTTATGATTCATTTCAGTCAATGTGTCCCCCAAATGTACAATGCTAAGCAATGCAGTTGAGTCCCTTAAGTCCTACCTCCTCTTCCCTCCCATCATAGCATCATCATAGCATCGATAACCAGCAAGGCAGGTCCTGGCTGAGGCGGGAGAGCTCAGAAGCTTGAAGGTGCTGCTGGGCTGTAGATGGGTGGCTGTATGCACCGTGCAGGGCGGGCCACGTTTCCTTGCTTTCTCCTCTCCTAGAAAATGCCAGGTGTGCTTTGAGCCTACTATGTTGCTCACTTCTTTTGTCCCTCTTTAGTCCTTGCATACTTTTCTTAACTTTATTTATAGTTTTAAAAAGACTTGTATAAAAAAAAGTATTAGTGCACATTTTCAACCCTGTCTTCCACTTGACACTAAACAGATAGAAAGATGAATAAAATTACCATCCTTATTAGCGCTCTGGCATCAGTCATGTCTGAGCTGAGGCAATTGGCTAAGTGACCACTGAAAATAACATTTTAAAAAGTCTTCTGTGTTAATTTCCCATCCCATTCTATAAGTTTTATAGTTTTCCAAGAAAGCCATGTCCAAGAATAATAAGTAAGTTGCCCACAATCCCAGAGACGTTGAGGACATTACCAAGAGCAGGCCAGGGTCTAGCTGACCCCAAAACTCATTCCTCCATGGTAGAGAGAAAAGTACCATCCTGGTGTCTGTCTTAGCTCAGAGGGAATAACAATCTTCCCAGGAAGGGACCAACAGGACCTTGGGGGCTTCTATTCTTAAGTATCCTCCAGTGAAAAGGCCAAAATAAGTTCTGTGCTTTTTAGAGAGAGAGAGAGAGCTGTAAAATGGCTGTGGGAGTGAACCTCAGGGTGAACCTGACGTTGGGTGTGTGTAAACGGTTCATGACTCTGCGGTTGAGTGTCCATGAGTCACCCAGAACACGGTGAGTCTCCAACATAAACCATGTCCTCAGGCCTCACCCTCAGCCCCTGCCACAAGCTTATTCACACATGATGTGCTAGCCTGGCACCCAAAATCCCCAAATCATCCATGAGTCAGAGCTCATTATGTGGAACGCTTCAGACTCACTATCCTGATGTTTGGTTATGATTTTCTTAATTGAACCCAGGGAAAGAACATGGGAACTGAGGGGGCCAAACTGTTACCTATGCAGTAAAGGACATTAAGCAGGACCAAAAGCACCAAGAAGAAAACGTTCAAAGTTTAGCTCTGTCTGGAGGAGGAGGTCAAAGGCTCCAGAGCCAGACTGCAAAGTTGTAAGTCCAGCTCTGCCCTTTAGCATGTGTGTGACCTGGGCCACGTTACCCCCTGCCTCACTTCCTCATCTATAAAACCTGAGTAAAATGGTGACTACCATATAGGACTCACTGCTGTTAAAACAGTAATGCCTAAGGTGTGTGTATAAATAAGTACAGGTTGAGTAGCCCTTATCAGAAATTCTTGCAACTGCAAGTGTTTTAGATTATGAATTTTTTCAGATTTGGAATATTTACATTATACTAGCTCAGCATCCCTAATTCAAAACTCCAAAGTCTGAAATGCTCCAATGAGAATTCCTTTGAGCATAATGTCAGTGTTCAGAAAGTTTCAGATTTTGGAGCATTTTAAATTTTTTTGGATTTTCATATCAGGGATACTCAACCTATACTATTCTTTCGTCTTCAGGATATCTTGACTTAAAGCCATCTATGTCATTGATATATAAACCATGAGGTTTAACTCATCAACCCATTGCAACAAAGATGATCATGGAACTGTATTTGGATAGCTTTGTTTATTACAATCTTGCTCAATATTTAATATCTGGAGATGGAAAACAAACTAAGTTGGAAACTAGTAACCAATATAAACCTTGATGTTACCTTCAGGGAGTTTAAAATGATAATCTTTAATAAGTGATCTTTTCATGTAAATGTATCTTAGAACTATGTCTAGGTATCTTTTCTTTAACTTTCAGGTTCATGAGCTTATTTATCTTCTTGCTAAAGTTCAAAATCTAATTTCTAACACAGGTTACTTACTGTAATAAACTCTACAAGCTTTAAAATGACAGGTTGAAAGATACAATTTTTTAGAGTTATGAATTAATAGCTATATATGTCAAAGACTTTGAAAGTGCCAACTTTTTCATATTTATAGATATATTATTGAAATGATAAAAAATGAACTGCGGAAAGAGGAAAGAACTGAGAACCACATATAATGAATCAAACATACTTAACAAGACATGTACAGACACTTTGGTGTGCATCCCTTTTATTGCGTTACATTAATCAAAGACTGCTAAAGACATCCATCTGAGCAAAGTGTCACGATGATATTCTATAAAAACGTTCTTTTGAAAAGAGTCTGTCCTGACAGCCATATCAACTATATTGTCTTAAGTGATTGTCAGACCCACACTTCTCAGAAATTAAGACAATTTATGTACATGCCTCTTGAGCCGTCTGCTCCCTCTGCCTGATTCCTCCAACCCCCAGTCCTGCTGAGGCTAGCTTTTTAAAAGAAAATAATTTAAATTGGAGAAAATGCACAAATTCTGGTAATGACTCATAAAAATCTGGCTGTAAATAATTTTTTTTAATTTTCAAAGTATAATATCAATTCATCTAGTTTTAAATTTTTCACAAATTATAATAGGAATTTTTGCTTATTTAGCAAAATAATTAATCTGATCTTCAGAGGATTTTTTTCCTAATGTAACATAGACCTAACGGTTTTACATAGTTATGATGAACTATCTTTTCATTTTCATGCTGATAAACTACCTAAGAATTGCAATTTTTATATGCAATTGTTCATAATGTGTGTTTGGATTTCTACATTTAAATTCTATTACAGTCCTACTTTATGAAAAATTACATTTATCACTTAATATTCTATTTAATATTGAGATAAACACACATAAAAGCAAACAGATGGGGAAGATGAGTAATATTTCAGGATCTGTAGCCATCAGACTATGAGCAAATCATAGTGTATTATAAGCTCCTTCTGCTATAGTCAGATATTTCAGAAAAAAATCACAATAATAGCATAAGTAATTCAACTGATACATCCAGATAATATTTATAGGTCTCTATACCTAGGGTTTGGTTTTGCCTTTTCTAAATTAAACTGGATCTTCAAACAACTTAGGTGCCAAATTCATTTTACCCTGAGAAAGGAAACGTTAAAAAAAATTTAGGGCCAGAAGTTTATCTTAATTAGTACGCAATTGAACAAAGTCTAAAAACTAAAAGCCAGTGACTGAATATGAGACTGGTTTTAATATCTTTATTTTTAAAAAGAACTTATCATACAAAATTGATGGCAGGTATAAAGAGAATCGTGATGCCCATGAGTTGCTTAGTCATCTGTATAGAAAATGCATTTGAAAAAAGGACAAATTAAGCCAACTGCACCTTTGCCTTCATATAGATTCAATTTTCTCCATCAGTTTGAGAACAGTTTTCAATATTATAATAATATTACCCACCTCCTCTGGGGGCGGGGGTGGGGACCAACTAACAAATAAGCGAATAATTTGGCAGTTTGATGTAATCTAGCTAGAAATCTTTCTTCTAAAATTGCAGTTAAATAGCATAGAAAGAAAATCCAAAGTGTAGCCATGATGATTTTTAAGACTGTGTTGAGGCCACCTTCAAAACTTGGCTTTCTTGCTGCAAAACATCTATGCTACTTCTTTTTGTTCCAGTCCTTGGAACAAATGGCCAACCTCACTTGTTACTGTCACTCCCATGTGAACCTAATAAATTCTCTGTATGCACTACTAATCTCTACTAACCTTCATCTGCTAGATGATTTCTTACTTGTATGTAAAAAAGAACAATAACCTGGTTTAAAAAAAAAAATCACTCATCATTTTGTCCAACAGGCTAAGCTCACAAATCAAAGGATGGCAAGTCCTCTCTTCAGATTTTACATTGAAAAACTAGATTTATTTTTCTCTGAATAACTTTTAAACATGTTTTTTAAAAAATCTTATCGTGTAATTGTGTGAGTGTTCTAGATGTCAAAATATAATTTTATTTGATGCTGTTTAAACTTTACTGATGCTGTAAATGAACTTTACAAAAAAGTTTACTAATTTTTTAAAAATATTCTGGAAAAGCATAGAAAAGTTTGAATTCACATAGGCATAATATATTTATGATTTGGACTTTAACCAGTGTAAGGTATGTATCTGACTATTGAGTTCCATGAGTACCATCTACTCTTCTGTGCTATATGAAGGATGAATAAAAGGAATAATTTAAGAATGATTCTCTAATCCTGGCCACAGTCCTACAAGGTAGGTACATTAGTCTTATTTTACCAGTGAGGAAATGGAGGCTTAGTTGAATGGAGTGTCTTGCCCAAGGTCACGGTAGTAGTAAGTAGGCAGAGCCCAGACTGAATGAAAGCCAGGTCTCTCTGGCTCCTAAACTGTGTTCCTTGGAGCCTATGGAACCGCTGGCCTCAGAGAAGCCTGGGTCAGGCAATTCTCCTTAATGATGACTTATTAGAATCAGTCAGTCCCAGCTCAGAGAGGTTCTTCTCTAAAAGCAAGTTTGAAAGAACCCCACTGAGTTGGCCCAAGGAAGCCCTCAGCATTTAGAGAAAACTCAAAACCAAGCAGATATTATGGGAACAATTTCTTAGGAGATCCTTTTCCAAGTATTTGGACATAAAAATCACAAGAAAATTTCAAAAGCCAAGTAACACTTGTTACATGTGTGAGCCTGCCTCTGTTTTTTCCTAACCGTTACTGGTCTGAGAGTACAAAAAGAAAAGGTAATAGGAAAACATAATTTAAAGGCGAAATCATCATCATCTAGCAGCCTGTGGCCTAAAATCAAGCCTCTGGTTTTGTTTCACCCACACTAAGGTCTAATGTTTTTTTTTTTTTTTTTTTAAATAGTTTTGATGTTTAAAATCAGTATATTTTTCATAAAATTCCAGATTTAAGAACTTAGGAAATCTGGCCACCATGTACCTATTGGCTAGAGAAGAACAGATGGGATTCAAGTGTAGAGCGATTGCATACTGTTCAGTTGGCCACTATTTCTGCCCTCCCTATCCACCTCTCAATATAGGTGCTCCTCGACTTACAATAGGGTTGTGTCTTAATAAACCCATCATAAATGGAAAACACTGTAAGTCGAAACATTTAATACATCTAACCTACCTAGCTTAGCCTATCCTACCTTAAACATGCTCAGAACACTTACAATAGCCTACAGTTGGGCAAAATCATCTGGCAACACAGTATACTGTAGGTATGAGTTATTTACCCTCGTGATTGCATGACTGACTGGGAACTGCAGCTTGATACTGCTGCCTAGAATCGCCAGAGAGTATTGTACCACATATCACTAGCCTGGGAAAAGATCAACATCCAAAATTTCAGGTACAGCTTCTACTGGATGCATATTGCTTTCACAGCATCCTAAAGTCAAAACATCGTAAGTTAGGGACCAACTGTATGTTCCATGATGGTACTTCGTTGGCCCCATATACATTTTTTGTGTGTGTACACTGGTCTAAAACATTTGTGGGGTCCTCAGAGAAATGGTCCAGCGTCAGTTTGGCACAGTCTCCTTGCCCAGTTTTTCTTGCTTCAACACCAACATCTCCCCATGAAGTTGGAGAAAGCTCATGAAAGAGATAGACGTAGGTCATAACAGGGAAGTAAAATCTGGCTTTGAGTTATTCGTGGTTCTTTTCAAATAAGCTGAATTGCCCTTACTCTCTCAATCCCAATTTTCCAGTGTAGAGGAGGAATCTAAGAAGGCTGGTTTGATTCCAAAACAATTGCAGCATTTCTCAACAAGCACCATCCATCCCGGTAGGAGCAGCAGGCAGGTAAAGCAACCTGCCAATTCTCAATGCCTCTTTGGAGCCACTCAGGGAGGACCTGGGGGTAAATTATGAAACAAATGGGGGAGAAATCCTATTCAGAAAGAGATTCCTGGGTTGTGCCCCTCTCCTTTTCTCTGCTTGCATCCTTATAACACCCCCCTTCACTTTGCTACTCATCCAGAGTTTTGAAATAAAGCAAACACTCAGAAACAATTGGCAGGTGATTTGAAGTCATTACCTGCCTGCCATGCTAATTACAAGTCATTACCTGCCAGCAGCACACAGTTTTGTACATTTTGTGAGACACAGGGAGGCTCTACTTAACTGGAAGGATCATTTTTCTCAGACTAAAGAGTGCCAGCACCAGCAGCCGTGTGCCCACTGGTGTTACGCAATGTGTAGCTGATACTCCCTCTGTCAGCCTCATCCTTGAAGATGTGCACATGTACATCTTACGTGGAAAAGACCAGAAGGATAGCCGTAGTTTTCTGTCATTTATTGCTATTTACCTTACATTTCATATTGCTGTGTATTAAAGGAAAAAAGCCACGATTCTCATTTTGCAGCTTTTTCCTACGATGACAATTCTTTGAAAACATACTAAATGCGGAGTGAATGCAACTCTATCGCACTAAAAGTTCATTTGATAATAAACATGGTTGTAGATTGCCATCTATTACTATCAATAAGATAAAGTTCCATTACAGTCTTAATTTCCACTTGCAGAATGGATATTGCTAATGTCTGTAAATTATACACATCTCTGTTATATGGAAGTCCATCAAAAATTGATCTATGTTATATATAAATTATGATACAATAGATAATTAAAATTTTTTATTCTTTCCAGTTGCTTTTTAAATTATAGGGAGCCCAGTTCTACTGCTTTAAGTTTAATTTTATTTTATTGTTATCCAGTCTCATCATAAGAAACACAGGAATTTACCAGTTTTTAATTGACGTGTAACATTATGTTACTCTTCTGCATCTTGGCAATGAACACAAGACATACCAGGTATGCCACACATTGTATTTTGCCGGAACTTTGAGGATAATTTACAGGATTTTCCAAAATGATACTTCCTTTTTATTCAGCAGCTTGAACATAAAGACAGAACACTCTTCTGACTGCAAATACAGCAATTATACCAAGTTATGCTTTGACACTGTTACCACAGGCAAGTGGGCAAGGAGCATCCGCAGTCAAAATATCTAAGCAAGTTAACAAGCTCCCTTTACTCTCAACAGAGAGGGAGAAGAAAGGGAATCCAACCCCTGAGAAATGTTAAAATGAAGGAGAAAAAAGCTATTGGTGTTTGTTAAAAAAAAAATGGTGTCAGTGTCTTGGGCTGATCAAGCTACAGAATCCGGGGCCCTGACAGACGCCCAGGCCTCCATCTGACGGGAAGCCTTTTTCCTGTTCACATCTGCTTGATGATCTCAACTAATGAATGACTCCGGTCTGCAAGCCCTTGCGCTGGAACTACACCTTGCTTTAAGGTTTGGTCACACTGGCTTGCCCTCCGTGTCACCTCTCCTTGCTCCCGTCCCTTGCAAGACTACATTTTGCCTCCTCTTTTTCCAGCCCCGTTTTACAAAATATCACCACATTTACCACACAAAAGACATCGAAACTAATTAAGTAAACGCCAAAGAACTATTACAAATCATTTTGCTTCAGCCAGAGATATCAGATTTAATTAGGTGATCGGTGTTGATGGGGTACAAAAACAAAAGCTATCTCCTCTTTGAAAAGGTTCAGGCCCTATAGAGACCCAGTCTTCCCACTATGACACAAATAATAATTGAGCATTTCTTAAAAAAAAAAAAAAAAAAAAAGGCATGAAAAGAGGTTTCTGTGTTAGAGACAAAAGCTTTCAACTAAGGTTTGTTTTCTCTTTTTGCCAGGTGATTTAAAAACAAAAAGCACACCCTCTACAAAGGAATAGCTGTAACCTACATTGATATCACCATGACACAGAATATAAAGTGGCTCTAACAAGCATAATTTTTGCAAGTGATTAATCAAAATCTATTTAGCCAGTCATCTTCAATGATTATCAACACACTTACTTAATATCACAATGAAAATCATTTGTTTTCCCCAGGTTACCCATTAGAGAATAGGTTTTCTTCAGCATATAAAACAAAAGGTTCAAGTTTAAAGTTAACATAGTAGTTTAAAAGATCTGGATTTTAGTGTGAGAGATTTCTTGCTCATAAGGAAAGTGGAAGAAAAACTGTAGATTTTAGATGGCCCCACTTAAAGCACAGCATTGTGGACTAAAGTTAGCCCTGTTTTTGTCATTTGTTAAGAGGGTGTTATTTTGATATATTGGCAATAAATAATATTGGATGGAGTAATTATCTTTTAATCAATCTTTGTCATGAATTAGTTGTCAATTCCTGACACACAAATCTGTTGGATCTTAAAAGAAGGTAGTATTCTTCTCAAAGAAAGATAGTTTTTCTTAAAATATTTATCAGATAAGAAGTTGAAAATGCAATGCCATTTTTAAATTTTCATACCGCAAACTTATGACAGCCAGATTTCTTATGACAGTGGAAATTTGTGTCATTATCATCTTAACTCTTACACTTTTCTTCACACATACATACACACACACAATGAAGGAAAATAAATACATATTGGTTTCCACATGATAAACAGTGGCTCTCTTTTGATTCTAACTGGTATTTATGGTATGAAGCAGCTCTGAATAATGTTCTTTTTATATGCTGTTGTTAAACAGTTTTCCTGGAATTTTTATCCAACAAATCCACATAACTTTGTATGATGGAATAGCCTTAAAGCAAGTCTGAAACAATCATACAAGTGACCAAAAAGGCTAATGCAGTATTTACCAAGTTTAAGTACACCTCGAAATTCCTTTCTATAGCTCTTAAAATGTTGAAAGGAAAATAATTTTCTAAGTTGGCATTTAAATGGTATCATTCCGTGTGAAAAGAGTTACCGAGACATTTGTTGAAAGTCAACAAAAATAATTCGGACATATTTTGAACTTATTTTATCTGACTCCTCGACATTTAATTTGGTGTGAAAAACGGCAACGGTAGAAAACAGATGTTAAGGGGCCAAGTATACAGCAGAGGTCAAAACAAACATAAAACACCGCTTCCATTTCTAAAAGAGAGAGAGAAAAAAAAAACACGATTCCTCCAGCAACAGGTTCTATGTTAAACCTGCTTTTTTATTGTTCTGCTTGTGATATCTGTAGACTACACAATGCAATACTGTCTGCCATGGAGCAATACCTCTCAGCACTAGTAATTTAAGACTTTCTTCTCTGTAATACACTGAACCATCATAACCTGTCTCTTCCCATTTAGTTTAACCTACAACCACCACATACTGATTTGGCTGTGTGTGGCTTTTTCTATTGCCATTTATTACTCTGCTCGACTCCTGAAATTCTGTTTGCAATTTAAGGCCACAAATTAGAAGCGTAAGTCATCTGTTTCCTATAATCCCCCTGTCAGGACTGGAATCGCATTTGGAGCTCAGCACTGAGCCTGGGCCTGGGCCCTTACAGACTTTCTGATTGGCTGGCCTCTCTAAAAGCTGCAGCAGAATAAATAAAATGCTCTGGAAAAATAGAGCTTTTTACCAAAAAAAAAAAAAGATGAAAGAAAATAAACCGAGTTTCAAATATTTTCTTCTCCCTTCCATAAGTATTGAAACAATTGTTACAATAGTAGGGTTTGTTGTTTTGTTTTGTTTTGTTTTCCAGTAAATGGAGCTGAATATTACTTCTTTAAGGACAAAACAGTGAATATTTAAGATTCCACGTGGGAGAAAAGTGTAATCCTGCTTCAATTAGTTATGTATTTTTGCTGCATATGGAATATCTTTCATAAGTCCTGCCATGTTTCTTACAAAACACATTTTTTTATATAGTATATGTACTGATTAGCTGGGCATTTTTTAACAGTGTCATAGATTCTTTGCTAAGCTAAAAATCTATGAAATCCTAATCCACTCATTCTACCAGGCTTTTCCTTCTAAAATGTTTTGGCAAATTTAACGTAGTACCCCTGGATTTTATAGAAAGATTTCAAGAAATCAAATATGAATCAATTTATCTTTTTAAAAGACATTCGTACTTCTAATAACATAAGAATTTCAAAAATTTGGTAATATGACTGGTTCTTCTTTCCCTGCTTCCTTGGTTCATTTTAATAGACTTTCTACTATCCTTACTGTGGCTTTAGACTCTTTCAGTGTTTTATATTTTAAAATATTCTATTTTCTTTCCATTATACTGTAAGTGTTCCACATATCATATTACACATTAAAGATAGAAAGATATAATATAAAAGTGGTGAGAAATAAAGAATAGCCACATCTGAAAACATACTCTGAGTTCTCAATGCAATCGTGAACTGCCATTGAGCTTTAAAAAATTATTAGTTAACAGGAACAAAATCCAACACACTGAATCGTGTTTATTAATATACTTATAGTAGCCATACCTGAGCCAAAAGGTTGGAAATAAATGGACCAATATTAGCTGAATGCCCTAAAAGGAGACCTTGTGTTTCAAAAGAAAACAAAGCTCAATGGGAAAAATTATATATATATATATATATATATATATGATGCAAGCTAACTTTTAGCCAAAAAATAAAAATTAAATTAAAAAGAATAATTTTAAGAGAAAACCCGTTTTTTTTTAAATCAACAGAATTTAAAGAAAAACAAAAGAAGCATAATATTAAATCATTTTAAAGGTATGTGATTATTTACAATATTTACTTCTGGAAATGTTTTGTGCTTTGTAACTTAAATTCAGTTTCTTTTCCTTTTTTTTTTTTTTTACATCAATTTTTGCAAGCTGTTAGTCTACAGTGTGGCCTGTGATCTCTGGTTATTTTAAAAGAAACAAAGGAGGAAAACTCGCCAAGACATTGAGGTTTCAAAGAAAAAAAAAAAAATAGCTACTGTACATGCGTACGCTGATTATTTTCTAGATTTTTTTTTCAACTATACTTTCTGTGTTGCAGATTTATTTAATAAACAAATGCATCTTCTGGGCCCATAATACACAAATGCATGCTACTGTTAATTCATTTACAGAATGCGCCATGATGGCCCCTGAGCAAAAGAGCAATCTTGTTATAATGAATGTGTACTATTCTTAATAAGCACACTGTAGCAACGACCCACACTGCACACAAAAGCACACCCAAACCATTTGGTTTGTTCCCAGAGCTCGGACACCAGCACCACTATTAAATAGCTGTGCGCTGGGAGAGCAATCCAGTATTGGCATGCAAATGAGCGCACGAAGAGGCCAGATGCTGCTCTTTAGAAAGGAAAAGTGCCTCAGCTCAAATTTGGGGGGAGAGAGAACCTATGAATGTTACAAGCATAGGGCAGCTTCACGAATGTGAGCCATTATATTCCTGACAGGGGAGGAACAGCCAGTGGGATGAACCTAGGAAAGAAAGATGAATAGAGCAGAACTTCTTGCAAACACGTGAGCATTGAAGTGCTCCATATTTCCATGGGTCGGCTAGAGATGGCTGACCATGTTTGGGGGCTTTTTGTTTGTTTGTTTAATTTGTTTGTTTGGGTTTTGAGTTTCTTCTTTTTTTTTTTCTGGCCCAAAATGATGGCTGAGAGACTTCATCTCTACTATTTTTTTAATTGACGGCATCATTATTCATAGAAGTTAAATGATTGTCAAAAGCTTTATTATTTCAAATACAATATTAGGTTATTGAAAAGAAAGTGCATTTTTTTCCTCCAAGTTATCTCATCATGTGTGATATTTATCTATGTTTGGAGACCACCCTGGGCTTTCATAATTTGCAGTGGGTATATGACCCATGAGTTGCTGCCTTTGTCTCACGGTAACAATTAACTGCCTTGAGGATGGAGTAGAGGGGAAGCCAGTACTGCAGAGACTGAAACTGGTCTTGCAACAACATGGGTAGACTGTGTTCCAACCACAGTCAGAACATTGTCTTTCCTCTCCACTCATTTTTCATTTTCTTTTTTCCTCCATATTTAGGGAGTCATTGATTTATTTGATTTCTTAAAGATAGTTGGAAATTGAAATCATGGGTATGTGCTTGAGAAATGGACTAATGAAAAAGAAGCAGGAACACACATACATGGTAAAATTCACAAGGGGAGATAATAGGATTCCCTAATTAAAATGTATAAGTGTAATATGTCACCTTTATAATGATGGCATTTAGGGACAGAAACTTTCCCTAACTTTGTTATAAATGAATCATATAATAATAAAACTTACCATGTATCATGTATCTATAAACATTTACTGAACACCTATTTGTAGGCTGGTTATTACACTAATTTCTTAGAAGAGTTATATCTCACTGGAAATAAAATAGCTCATAGTAGTGGCTGAATATACATACTAGACCCCCTGATCATGGCTTATGAATTATAAACCCCATAATAAATAAATCTTCTATATACAAATACTGACTTTAGCAAGAATAGAAATGGATATTAAGATCTTTGGTGGGATTATTTATGCCAATTTTTTTCTTGAATGATTATAGCATTGTCTCTACATTTCTGAGGAGTCCATTCCCACCAGTCACTTGGCACATAAAATTTATCTGTACATTTAATAAATATTTATTGAGCAACATGTAAGTTTCCTTGGACTGCCATAAGGAAGGGCCTCAAACTGAGTGGCTTAAAAACAACAGAATTTTATTCTCTTACTGTACTGGAAGTAAGAAATCCAAAATGGGTGTGTTGGGGGGGGGGCTATGCGCCCTTCGAAATCTCCAGGGGAGGATACTGACTTGTCTCTTCCAGCATCTGATGGTCCCAGGCATTCCTTAGTATGCGGCAACATAACTCCAATCTATGCCATTATCTTCACACGACCTTCTTCCCTCCGTGTCTGTGTCTCTTCTTTTTATAAAGACATCAGTCATGTTGGATTACAGCACACCCCAATTCAGTATGATTTCGTCTTAACCTGATCACGTGCACAAAGACCCACTTTCCAAATAAGGTCACATTCACAGGTATCAGGGTTAGAACTCCAACATCTTTTTGAGGGGCACAATTAAACTCATAATAATCACTTATTAAATACCAGGTATTTGTACTTGGGCATTTTATCATTTTATCATGGAAAAAATATCTGATGAAATATGTTGTGGAATTCACCACATGAATGTTGCTGAATTTATCTGTCAATTTAAAAAATATATAAAACAAACCCTAATAATAGTTATTTTTTTAATAAAGAATGTTGCTAAAGATATTCTTTACTTTATTACAGAGAATCCTTCCTATGAGAACTCCTGAGAGAAAATGCTCTCAGGATTCAGGACCAGAAATCGAGTTTCTTTAAATTAATTGGGGTTTTCGTAAATGTTGTAGATGCTGTTAGACATGTAACTGATCTGTCTTTGAGTTGGCTGCTAGTGAGTTCAAATTAAATTTGAGACTCACTACAAATAAGTATATATTACCCTAACAAGTGCATTTTATGTAGTGACCTTTTACTGAGTTTGATCTTCATTTTCTTCCTTTTATTTCCCTTTGCCATTTTCCATATTTTTTTATCTTGTCAAGGTATTATTGGAAATAGCATTAAATGACTAAATCTGGAGTAAAGCAAGCTATAAATAGATATTAAAATTTATTAATTAGGATAAGCCCAAATCAATTTGATTTTTTTCCTAAAACAAAAATAATTTAAAAAGGTGAAATATACTGTGAAAAAGAATATATTCCAAAAAGATGACCCATACTGGGAAAGCATGTCCCATTCTCAACACTCCATTATTAGACACGTTCAAGCCATGGTGTATCTACCATGAGTCAGAGGGCTGAAATAAGAGTCGCAGGACTTGGTAGAAAATTGGCTCCAAGAACCACATTTTCTTTCCTCTAACTCTAAAATCCTAAGACCAATGATTCTATACCTGGTTTATTTTTAATAAAGAAATAATACAGAGATTATTTTACTAAAATTGGATCCATTTAAAGAGTTCTAAAATTCACAATAATTTTGTAAGTAGTGCTATTTAGGAAAGAGTTGGACATAGTAATGGGTCTATGTTGGCACCAGTTAGACATCAAAACCTTCTTTCTGCAATCTTACTGAATAAACACAGCCACAAAACCTAGGATTTTGATAAGCAGACCATTATTTCATCTCATTAATTTTAAAAATAAGCAGCTGAAATTTAGCAAGAGAAAATTACTTGTCCAATGGCATACAGCAAGTCTACAACACACTCAGTCCCGAGACTGCAATTGGAGATGTAGCCATACTCCCTTCCAAAGAGTCAGAAAATCATGACAAGCATCACCCAAACACTCATTGCAAGCCATATGTGGTTTCTTGTTATGTAGTCTTCAAACATCACCTCATGCAATCTCCAGACATCTAGATAATGAATCCAGTCCTTAACAGCATAGGATGACTCTGTGGCTCTTTGAGTGACGATCATGAATATGGTTCCACAGTCACATAATTTTAAGATCACATCCATGCACCTTGGCCGTTGTTATGACTAAACTTTTCTCCTACTAACACACTACTGAGCCAAGTTTCTGTATGGTAGGATGGTAGGATTTACCCAGTCATCTCTTGCAAACATGTCTACTGTGATGTGCTGCCTTTGATTCTTGAGTTTTCTTTCAAATGCGTGTGCACTCAGTTTAGTAGATGAGATCATTATTCCTTACTCCCTTTCCCTGATGGATGACAAACTACTGCAACAAAAACTGAATATTATGGTCCTTCCATGTTATTTCTGGCTTTACCAGGGACACACTCTGTAACTTTAGCCAAGTCACTCACCCTCTCTATGAATAGGGACCTTCAGTGGTAAACTGGTGGTTGTTAGTTTCACCAGATCATATTCAGGAAACACAGAAGTCTGCACTTGAAAGTTCCTCTAGACATGAGAATGTACTATCATTATTATTGTTGTTGTTTATGATTAATACAGCTGCAGAATTTGAGAATTTAAGATCTCCCTATGGATTTTACTGTGGCCTCCAGAACCTGAGATTTAATTTTAAAAGAATTAAATTTCCAGTCTGCCTTATAAGGGTGACTGTGAGAATGTGTGCTGACAGATTGTTGTCTTCAGAGGCAATATCCAGACACACTAAAACAATGCCACAGCTTGAGCAGGGGTGACCCTTTCCCATTCATCTTAATGGAGTGTTAAACTTGAAGCCTAATTAGGTCCACTTAAATGCCAACATTATTATACTTTTCTCTGCTTATCTTCATACCAGAAACAATCAACTAATGCACTCATTTAATCTGGGTGCGTGCAACGATCACGTCCAGACACCCTGTCATTTTGATAGCCTGCTTTGCAGTCATAAAAGTACAAGTTTTAAACTTGCACTTTGGTTGTTTTTAATTATCCACATAATTAGATTACTTTCTACTACCTTGAAAATTTAGAGGTGAGACTGTATGCACATATATATGATGTTTGTGAGGCAGTAGGGCCTGATCACTATTCCCGTAGTGAGAAACTGTTACCAAACTTGCTCCCAGGATAACAAAGATGTGTTAAATGAAAGATCCCATTCCTGTCTCTTACAGAAGGCTCACAGAGCTATAGTTTATCCATCCCATATGTGCCTGAGCTTTCTACATTTCTTTTTTTTTTTTTTTCCATCATTGCTGCCTGGACTTCATTTTTATTTTTAATTCCTAAAACAAACCTTGGATAAAACAGAAATAAAAATATATAAATCTTCACTTGCCTATTTTGTACCTAGTAGGATCTAGATCTAGGCCCATAATGCAAAGTCCTTGACTACCTTATAAAATATCTCATAAGCGTATTTATTTACTCAGGGCTATAAGAAGATTAGTCTGTTTTCCTTTAGTGGTCTCTGTGCCAACATGGTATACAAGAAAATTTTTGGAAGTTCATCATCCAGGCTTATGGTTAAAGACATTGTTTGTTGTCTTCAAGATGGGACAAGTATTCCACCCCTCTGCCTACATACTCCTCTACCTTAGGCCATATATTATACCATATACCCCAGGCATCTGAATGTCCAAGACCATAAGGCTTGGAGGAACATCTTCCAAAGGTGTTGGTAATAGACATTACTAATGCCCACCTTGGTTTTCCAACCCTTCCTAGACATACAGAAGACGAGGTTTCCTAGCCCCCATCCCAGTTGGCTGAGACGATGACTAATTCTGACCAATGGATTGGGGCATGGAGGTCACTTTGGTGAGGAAGTGCTTAAGAGCCAAGGTGTAATCCTCACCTTGGATTAAGCAGCTCTTTCTCTGCTTAAACAAACCCCGAAGCCCCATTCTGAGAGAAAAACACCATGAGAAGGAAGCAACCTGGGATGGTGCCCTACCCTCCCCCCCCGGGAAAACCCCTGGAGAGATTCCTGGACATGCAGAAGGTTTGTATGACTGAAAGTGGACTGTTTGGATTAACCATCAAGATTTTGGTATTATCTGTTACGACATTAAGCTAGCCTATCTTGTCTAATATGATGTTTTCAGAATTAATTTCCAAGCCAAATCATAGTAGATGGTCACCCATGTGTAATTTTCATCACTGCCTTCTTGCAGCTTCAAACAGAGAGTGAGCAAAGGAAGATGCAGAAGTCACCCCAGACAGTCCACCACGCTCTGATTTCACTCTTCGTCACTGACTCCCTTGTGTCTTACACTGTAATCTTGAAAGAAGTCAACTAAGTCACAACACAGGCTGCCCTTTTCCACCATGAGAGAAACTTGGAAGACAATGGTTGTTCAGAACTCTCAGGACATTTTCCAGACACAGAGAATTAATATTGAAAGGCAAGCCAGAGTCAAAGACGGTGGGGAAAAATCCCTTAGGTAAAACCCTAAAATTCAGATTTGCATTGTCCAAGCAGGCACTGGGGCAAATGCCCATTAGCCAGCTGCAGAAACAGGGCACTGCCCAGAGTCACTGAGGAGGAGTGGAAAAAAACTAGTTACTGTAAATAAACTTTAGAAGGGGGATTATGTTAATAAAAAAACCAAATTATATCTGACTTGTGCTAAGCTGTATTTTTATTGAGACTTTTAGGTGATACTTGCAAATATTTAAACTTAGTTGCTCTGAAAACTTTGAAAGGCAAAGAACTATTCATAATTTTTACTTTGACAGAGATGTGTTTATTGTGTTTACATTAAAACAGGTCACAGGGTCCTAAATGGTTTCTGAAGTAGGACCCACTTACAGACTCAGCCATGCAAATTCTCTAGTTGACCCATAGAGACTGATGAGCTCCAGCACTTACAGAAGAAAGAAAGGGGCCTTAGAGAACCTTAGTAAAGAAAGAGAGAAGGAGGGAAAGTATGATCTGGAGATTAAGGGGGAACAGTGAGGAATGGGCAGGTTGATGGTTAGGGAGCCCTGTGAGTTAACTAACAGGAAAGAACTGCTTGGCTGGTCCAGAGATTGCAAACCAGGAAGACCATGTGCATAGTGAAAGGCACGTCCACATCAGAGCCATCTGGGGCTGGAAAAGCAATTATCCAATTTCCCAGTCCTATGACCTTAGGCAAATCAGTCTTCCCATCAGCAAAATGGGGATAAAATATCTACCTTTTCCACAGTGAAAAGCAACATGGTATGGCACTGGGGTCAGCAGACGTGGGTTCAAATTCTAGCTTCATCATTTACTGGTTCTGACACATAAACAAATCCTGAACCTCTTTTCCCAACAGTAAAACTGGGATAAACTCACGGAAATGTAATGAGGATGTACTCGACATAAGTAATGTGCCTCGCATAATGCAAGCAAAAATATTAACTCTTTCTAATCCACAATCCTCCACCATTCTAATACACAGTTATCAGAACATTGTAATTAGTCGTGTGGGTCTCTCTCTCTCACTAGATTATGAGCTTCTTGAAGGCAACGGCTAGATCGTTTTGTACGTTGTACTCCAAGTACTTGAATAGACAGAGTTAGGAATTTGGCTGTGGCAGAAGGAGAAATCAAGAGTGAACTAAAACTATATAATCTCCCAGAAGCTTAAAAAAATCATCTGTGGCCGGGCGCGGTGGCTCACGCCTGTAATCCTAGCACTCTGGGAGGCCGAGGAGGGTGGATCGCTCGAGGTCAGGAGTTGGAGACCAGCCTGAGCAAGAGCGAGATCCTGTCTCTACTAAAAATAGAAAGAAATTATCTGGCCAACTAAAATATATATATAAAAAATTAGCCGGGCATGGTGGCACATGCCTGTCGTCCCAGCTACTCTAGAGGCTGAGGCAGTAGGATTGCTTAAGCCCAGGAGTTTGAGGTTGCTGTGAGCTAGGCTGACGCCATGGCACTCACTCTAGCCTGGGCAACAAAGCGAGACTATGTCTCAAAAAAAAAAAAAAAAAAAAAAGTCATCTGTAAGCATGGTCTATACTCGCTTAGTCAAAATTTCTCTTCTCTGTACTCCTAAAGGCATTTATTCCCATCATTTTAATTCTGCTTTGGCCAAAGTCACCACTGACCTCCATGTTACCAAATCCAATGTTCATTCCTCTGTTTCTATCTTGTTCAACTTCTCAGCACTGTTCAGCATAGTTGATTACTCTTTTTTTCTTGAAACTCTTTCTTCTCTTGGCTTCCCTGACACTATGGTCTCACGGCTCTCCTCTGTTCAGTCTCTTGGACTGTCTCTTCCCTTTAATGGGCTTCCAAACTTTGTAGTGCTCAACTCATTCCTGGCCCTCTTCTCTGTAATCCTCTCACTACTGAGCTCATCCACTCATTCATTGGACAGGGAGCACCACCCAAATGTTAATGAATCTCAAGTCTTATCTCTAAACCTGTCTATTCCCCAGAAATCCAGGTTTGACTATTACTTAATGTCTCCACTTGTATGCCAAATGAACGTTTCCAAATTTGCATACCTAAAAGAGAAATTTTTACTCCCTCTCTTCATCCAAACAGACTCCTGCCTCAGGGTTCTCCTTCTCAATAAGTAATACTATCCTCCTTGGAGGTCAAGATCATGATCTTGCACGTGGCTTCTCAAATTTTAACGCTGATATGAATCATCTGTGGATCTTCTAATTTAGTAAATCTGCGGTATAGCATATGATTCTGCATTTATAACAATCTCCAAATGATGCAGTGCTTCTGGTCCTTGTATCCCATTATTGAATAGCAAGGACCGTGGAGAAAATTCTTGGTGCCTCTGTCTCCCTAACATATATCCCCACACCCATAATCAAACAAACAGCAAAGCTCAATCAACCACATCTCTCCAGAATCTGAGTACTCTCCAGCTCACAGTTGACATCTTGTTAAGGCCTCCACTGTCTTTCTCCTGCACTACTGTAATGTATTCCTAAGCGGGCCCTGCTGCACTGTCACCTTTTCAAGCTGTTATCCCGACTGCAGCCTTATAATCACATCACATCATTACCCACCAATGGTTTTCTTTTCCCATCACACTTGTGATTAAATCCCAGTCAGTGACTCATCCTGGTCCCTGCCTGTCTTGCAACTGATTGGTACCCCTCTCTTCTTGGCTCATGATGTCCAGCCACACTGATATTCCCTTCTCCAAACTTGCCAAGTTCACTCCCACCTTGAGGTCTTTGTACTTGCTGCCACCTCCTCTTGGAAGGCTCTTCCCCCTTGATCTTACACATGGCTGACTTCTTCTTATCCTTCAAATCACAACTTAAATGTCATCTCAGAATGACTGTCCCTGACCACCCAATCCAAAATAGTCATCCTATCACCCATCACTAGCTATAAAATCACTATTTTCTATCTCTCCATTTCACTTATTGCTATGCGATATTTACTGGATTATTTATTTGTTTACTCATTCATTCTCTCTGGCTCTCTCTCCCTGTCCCCCCAACCCACACTAAAGGTAAGCCCATGAAAGCAAAAACTATGTCTGTCATGTTAGCAGTTGCAATCCCTGAACCTAGGTGAATTCCTGGTGAGTAGTCGGCACTCGATAACTACTTGATGCATGATGGGATGAGTATATGTTGAGTGTATGGGAAGGTCTGGGGTCTGTTGCAGATTGAGAAGAAAGGTGCAGCTGCCTGGCAGCCGTTCTCTCCACTTTGTCCTGCAGGATTGTTCTTAACTCCTTCTCCAGGTCCACCCAACTCAATATGATATAATTGAAAGTGAACCAGCATCTGGGGATGAGTTGTCACCATTTTTGTCACTAAAAAATTTGTGTTTTATAGTTTCTGCAAAAGCCCTAGAATTCAGCTCATTTCAAAATAAACTGGCCAATTTCTCACATAAAAAGAGAATCCCAAGCCCCAGCTACTAGGGAGGCTGAGACAGGAGGATTGCTAGAGCCTAAGAGTTCAAGGCCAACTTGGGCAATGCAGTGAGACTCCATCTCTTAAAAAAAAAAGAGAGAAGCCCCTCTGAGCATGGACTCAATTTTCATGACTCTCCACTGATTACATTCAAAACCTTTATTGACTCCATGCTCACTTATTTTGGTGGGGAAAAGGGGAGGGGAAAGTTCATTCACAGTGATTAGAATGTGCAGTTTGATTGAATTATTTATAAAACACAGATGTGGAAACACAGTGGTTCCAGTGGGTCACCAAGTGTGGTCCTCCAAAGCAGCAACATGCACACCACCCAGGAACTTTTAGAAATGCAAATTCACAGGCCCTGCCCCTGACCTTCTGAATGGAAACTCTTTGGATGGAGCAAGCAATCTATGTTGTAAAGACTCTCCAGGTGACTCTGATGCAGGCTAAAATTTGAGAACCACTGATTTAGACGATTCACATATACAGGCACACCTCAGCGATATCTCAGGTTCCATTCCAGACCAACACAATAAAGTAAGTCACACAAATTTTTTGGTTTCCTGGTGCATATAAAAGCTATGTTTACATTATACTGTAGTTTATTAAGTGTGCAATAGCATTATGTGTTTAAATATATATATATAGCTTAATTTAAAAATATTTTGTTGTTAAAAAATTCTAACAATCATCTAAGCCCTTCAGCCAATAATAATCTTTTTGCGGGTGGAAGGTCTTGCCTCCACATTGATGGCTACTGACTGATCGGGGTGGTGGTTGCTGAAGGTTGGGGTGGCTGCCGTGATTTCTTAAAATAAGACAGCAGTGAAATTGGCCACATTGATTGACTCTTCTTTTCATGAAATATTTCTCTGTAGTATGCAATGCTGTTTTTATAGCATTTTATCCACAGTAGAATTTCCTTCAAAATTGAAGTCAATTCCCCCAAATCCCACCACTGTTTTTTCAACTGAGTTTATTTAATATTCTAAATCCTTTGTTGTCATTTCAACAATGTTCACAGCATTTTCACTATGAGTAGATTCCATCTCAAAAAAACACTTTATTTGCTCATCTATAAGAAGCAACTCCTCATTTCTTCAAGTTTCATCATGAGATTACAGCCAATCAGTCACATATTCAGGCTCCACTTCTAATTCTAGTTCTCTTGCTATTTCTACCACATCTGCAATTACTTCTTCTGCTAAAGCCTTGAACCCGTCAAAGTCATCCATGAGAGTTGGAATCAACTTCTTCCAAATTCCTGTTAATGTTGCTATTTTGACCTTCTCCCACAAATCACAAACATTCTTAATGACATCTAGAACAGTGAATTCTTTTCAGAAGGTTTTCAATTGACTTTGCCCAGATCCATTAAAAGAATCACTATATATGGCAGCTATAGTCTTATGAAATGTATTTCTTAAGTAATAAGACTTGAAAGTCAAAGTCACTCTTTGATCCATGGGCTACAGAATGGATGTGTTAGCAGGCATGAAAACAACATTCATCCCCTTGTACATCCTCATCAGAGTTCAAGAGTGCATTGTCAATGAGTAGTAATATTTGAAAGGAATCTTTTTCTCTGAGCAGTAGGTCTCAATAGTGAGCGTAAAATATTTAGTAAACCATGCTATAAACAGATGTGCTGTCATCTACGCTTTGTTGCTCCATTCATAGAGCACAGGCAGAGTAGATTTAGCATAATTCCTAAGGCCCCTAGGGTTTTTGAAATAGTAGATGAGAACTGGCTTCAACTTAAAGTCACCAGCTGCATTAGCCACTAACAAGAGACTCAGCCTGTCTTTGAAGCCAGGTATTGACTTCTCCTCTCAGCTATGAAAATCATGGGTAGCATCTTCTTCCAATAGAAGGCTGTTTTGTTTCCACTGAAAATCTGCTGTTTAATGTAGCCACCTTCATCCACTATCTTAGGTGGATCTTCTGGGTAACTTGCTGCAGTTTCTCCATCCGCACCTGCTGCTTCACCTTGTACTTTTACATTATAGAGACGATTTCTTTTTTAAATCTCATGAACCAACCTTTATGGCTTCAAACTTTTCTTCTGCAATCTGCTCACCTCTCTCAGTCTTTACAAAATTGAAGGGAGTTAGAGCCTTGTTCTGGATTAAGCTTTGGCTTAAGGGAATGTTGTGGCTGGTTTGATCTTACATCCAGACTACTCAAACTTCTTTCGTATCAACAAGAGGCCTAGCTTTTGACCCATCTTGGCTTTCAACATGCTTTCCTCACCAAGATTATTCATTTCTAGCTTTTTTATTTAAAGTGAGAGAAATGCGACTCTTCTTTTACTGGAACACTTACAGGCCATTGTAGGGTTACTAATTGTCCTAATTTCAATACTGTTGTGTCTCAGGGAATATGGAGGCTCAAGGAGAGGGAGAGAGACAAGGTAATGGCCAGTTGGTGGAGCAGTCAGAACATACACAACATTTATTGATTCAGTTCACCGTCTTATGTGGGAGCAGTTTGTGACACCCCCAAACAATGACAATAGTAACGTCAAAGATCACTGGTCACAGATCACCATAACAGATAGAGTAATAATGAAAAAGTCTAAAACATTGCAAGAATTACCAAAATGTGACACAGAGACACAAAGTGAGCACATGCTATTGGAAAAATAGTGCCAATAGACTTGCTTCACACAGAGTTGCCAACAAACCTTCAATTTGTTAAAAAAACACAATATCTGCAAAGCACAATAAAGCAACACTCAGTAAAACAAGGTATGTCTGTAGCATCATGAGTTTCTATTACTCTGGAAAGCTGGTGACCTCAGTCATACGTAGCCTACGCATTAAATGATGTCCAAAAAGTGACTCAGAGCTGCCCAAGTTGGGTACTAACCGGCATTCCAGATATGCTGAAATGCTTTGACTGACCCAAGTTTACCCAGGAAACAGGACTCAATATAACTTCATTTCACTCCACTTCCTTTTACCTTCTATATCATTCTCATTTGTTCCCTCAAATTGAGCTAATATCACTCCAGTGAGAGCACTGGTTGTTGGCATCTGAGGAAAGAACTAACACCTGAGTTATAAACTAACTATGTTGTGTATCTCTCTCTCTCTCTCTCTGTCTCTCTCTCTCTCACACATGCATGCAGCACCTATTGAATTGTTATAAGAAATTCCAAGAGTACAGTCATATCTGAACTTATGATATGTATTTCACTCAGTTGTTCAGTGAACCAAATCTCAGCAACCTCGACATGTCTTCAACTCAGGCAGATTTGATATTCTTACCTACACAACCACGGCATCTACCTGCTTTCAGTTTTGATCCTAGAAATGTTTCTGTGTCAGCTATCACTAGTTTCAAGATGAGAACTTACATAAGGTGGCAGTGAGTGAATTAGTTTAAAAAGAAAAAAAACAGTACTTATGTACACAGTACCAGTTCTGTATTGGTTGCTTGAATCCAAGGAATCACTGTGGATCCATGTTTTATCTACAAATTCAAAACAAAAGCAGATACTGTAGGTTGCTTTGTAGGTCATGCTTTCCATGCATTGCTCTAGTTGCGTGTAGAGAGACAAAGCCTTTTTTTCTACAACCCACCACAGCTACATTTGTTGACTCCTATTAAATTTCTCCAACTGCTACAAAGAGAAAACATTAGTATTATGACTTGTCATAAGTTGAGAGTGATATTATCTCAGAAGGTTCAGATGAAGAGAGTATGGAGGATACTCTACAGAACTTCAGTGAACTACTTGGTCACTACTCTTGGTTACATTTGGGGTTGTGCAACTAAGAAAAACATGTTAGTGAAAAGTAAGAGCAATGCTGTACCTTGGTTACTTAGATTTCTCTGACATAGTCTAGAATGTCATTCATTCTTACATGGGTTTTGTTTTTTATGGATCAGATTATGCTCCCTGTGAATACTGAAACTTGAGGAAATAGTAAAACCTGTTCCTCAATGTCAATATTAAGGAAAGGTCCTACTTTACTTAAATATTGCCATAATTGTAATGCCCTTTTATAATTATATCAATCACCAAAGCACCTTCATATGCATATAGTACACTGTTAATTTTACTAGTCATTATGAACTTGTAAGGTGAGCAGAACAGAGATTATTCTCCCATTGAAAATATGAGCATCTGAGAGTCAGAGATATTAAGTAGCTTACTCAAGACCACACAAATAACTTGTGTGGTGCTAAAGTGAATACCAGGTCTGGCCCCTTTTTCTGTTGTACAATACACACCTACCTACAATTCCCAGAAATCCTAGGAGGTGGTAGAAGAAATCTTTGTCCAATAATGTAATGTTGTATTGTATTATGATTATGCACTTTTTTTTTTTAGCAATAATGACAAATGACTAGTTTTAAAACCGTATTCACTGACTGACGAAAAATCGCCTTTTGAAGGCCCAGGCCTGTCTCACACTTTCCAGTGTTTCTTATGCTAGTGTGAAACGTTGGGGATAGCAAAGCAGGGAGGGTAGAGAAGGACATTCATTAAATGAAGAAACAGCACATATTGATTTTTCTTTCCAACGTAGAGACAGGTAGTACAATTTCATTGCCTATTCAATATGAAAATAGGACTTAATGGAGTTATGGTTTATGATTTGGCCGTTGTGTCAGGCTTCCTTTCCAGCAATCTCCTCTTCATTTTAGACTCCACTCCAGAACACTGGGTGACCAGACAGCTAGATCTGCCCTCAGTCCTGCAGAACATGAGACAGAGTATATGAAAGAAAATAATGAGCGAGGGGCCATTCTTCACAGGTTATCCAGCCGCAGTAATTGTCCTGGAGAACATTGGAGATACTTGCAGGAAGAGGCTGTCCCTCAGTAGCACAACAGAAAAGGACACACCACCTCCAAAGATACGCCTAACAGTCCAAAGGTCATGGCAAATTGAGAATTTATTAGTTGTGGCAGTTTCTTCCAGGCAAGATGTGGTCTCAAAGAGCAGATTTTAGATTTGTTGTTCACATTTTGACTTATTTTCTTAAAATCAGTGGTGAATGTTGTCGGGGGACAATTCTCCACGGGTCTCAATCTTTTCTGCATATCTTGCAAGCAGGCTCACTGACTGCTTTTGTTACAAACTATCTTTGCAAGGATGTTTGCATAGTAAACAGTCATGGAGGATGTTTGTGTAGTGAACAGTCATGGAAGATAGAGTTTCCTGCTCAAGCAATGGGCCAGCACATTTGTCCTGTAATGAAACTTTCAGGTTCCCTAAGTGCGGGATTTCTATCCTGCAACACAACCTACTGCATATGGAGATATCACCTGGTCACCCAGGAAAAATGGAGTTTTAAGGCATCAAATATGCTGCTTCTCATTGTCAGTAATAAAGTCCTATGTCTCTGACCTGGGTCTCTTTTGATGACCTGTCCTTTAAATGACCAGATAAAAATAATAGTGTATAAGAGCTATGATCATTCCCATTTCGTTTTTCTAGGTGAGTTTACTACATTACAGATTTGTGGTGTTGGCCACACTTCCCTGCTAGAGATTCGTACTGACTTTTACTGTCAATCTTTCCTGTTGTCAGGGATAAGCTGATCGTCAGTATCCTCAGGGTAAAGAAAGGGAAAATTAATGAAAAAGTATTTACGTAAAATTTGGGTTCAACATTGAAAAAGGCTAAGAAATTATCCAATAATCTATATAATTGCCTGTGTAGACCAATTAGGTTAAAATAAATGTCATATATAAATTACTCTGACAGAATCACTACCCCCAGACACATGTATTTCTGGGAGTTCCCATAAGGTATTTCCTATGTACTCCACTCCTTTGGTGCCTACTGTGCTCTGCCACGTGCTGTTGTCAACTTAAGTAAGGTTCTGGCCCCCCAACCGTTTAGCTCCTCCAGCTCTCTCAATGTGGAGCAGTTCTTCCCTGGTGGTGGTCTTCCTCCCATGACACCCAACAAGCTCCACTGATAACCACAGTTCAAGTGCCAGATGGGTCTTGTTGCTTGGGCAACAAATATATTTTTAGACAAATCCAGAACAAGATTTAACTGTGGACCACCATGGAGGATTTCTCCTTCCCCTCTTCAGTGACCCATGGGTCAAGCTCAGGAGGAAAGATTTCTTCCCTTAGGATCTGTTCTTTCACAGATTTCATGTACTTGCTTCAGAAAGACTTTTGTGGGACCAATACCCCAGTGAACCAAACATGCCTGAAGCCCCCGCAGTGGATATACTGGAGAACACTTGCCCCAGGTATCTGTGGGGCCCATTTCCTCACCTCCTTCAAGTTTGGCTCAAACAATCCCCCTGTCAGGGAAGCCTTTCCTGAGCACCCATTTAAGAGTGTTAACCCCTACTCCCGGCCCAAACTCCGTATCCTTTTCTCTGCCTTATTTCACTCTGTGGCACTTATTACCTCCCAATGTATTTTAAAATGCATCTCTCTTATTTATTATTATCTTTTCCAGCCAAAATATAAATTCCAAGAGGGCAAAGGTTTTTATCTCTCTGTTTCACTGATGTGTTCAGAATAGGGCCCAGCACCCAGTTGGTGCTCAGTAAATATTTGAAGAATAAATAACTGAATCCCGCACTCAGGCTACATGTGTGATGTGCTCCTCTCACATAAACTCCCTGGCCACATGCCCATTAAATCTGACATCCAGTAAACATATTTTGGCTGAAAAGATAATTGTGAATTGTGATGCAAATAAGATATACCCCACTTGAAGGACCGAGTAGTCAGACACATAATGACAATCCATTTTCTCATTGTGGTTGCCTCTCACCTTTGAAACGAGAACAGAAAATACATATAAATTTAGCCTGGCCTTTCCATTCTCTGTAATGACTAGTCATTTTAAAATCACTATAGGTCTTATATTCAATAATATAATTCTCTCCTCAATCCCTTTCTTTTTCTGTTGTCACTTACAATTCCTTCAGAAATGAATTATGACTATTGAAACTTCTATGTGATTCAGAATATGCAGTTAAATGTCATAATGAGCTAGGTCAGATTTTTGCATCTGTGTTAACTATGGGGAAAATTAGCAAAAAGTAATCCATTTATTATGTGGGAGTAACAGGTCAAAATGAAAAAGAAGAAAAAGAAAGTCTTCACTTGGGGTTCACAAATCTATAAGGCAATACTAAAGGACAGGTAGATGGCCACAAATTGTCAGGAAAGCACTTAGAATTTATCAAATTTCTTTAAAATATTCATATATTAGAACATATTTATTATACTTTTAAATATATATAGAAGGATGTTCATGGCAATGTTATTCATAATGAATAAAAATTACAAGCAATTTAAATATCCAATAATAAGAAAATATTTAAATGAATTACATGTTTATTATTCTATGTAATAGAACATTATTTAGTCACTTAAAATTCTGTTTTTGAAGACCACTTAAAGAAACCATTTTCACAACATAACACTGAAACTAAAAGCTAGAAACACATTATGATCCATATTTATCAAACAATAAATACATAATATGTTCACAGAAAAAAGGTGAAATGAAATTTGCAAATATGTTAACAGTAATTACTTCCGATTATAAAATTAGAACTCACTTTATGGATAACTCCTAATATATCAAAATACTCAGCTGGCAATGGCCACCATGTTCTTAACTGATGTTCACAGCTAGACAAAACACTTTGCAAAAAAAAAAAAGATTTTTAAATAGTGAAATATATTTAGATGCTAATGCAAAATAAATTGAATATAATCATAATAAGAGCTGGCATTTAATGAACTCCAATTTGAGCCAGGTACTATACACTAAACACTTTAATCCCTCTAGGAAGTAGGTATCATTATATTATAGATGAGAAAACTGAGGTTTTTAATATATGAAGTAACTATTTCAGTACCACATGGCCTATAAGCGGCAGTGTGAGATTTGATCCAGAATTTTCTGCCTCCAGAGTTTCTGCTCTTAAACACTTTGCTCCATTAAAATAGTTGACAATTACCCATTATAAGTGAGTTTATAATTTACTTTTGATCAAGACAATGGATTATTTATTACCATGACCAGGCTGTCTGATGATAATCACTGTTCAGATGATTACTATCTTTTAACTCTTGCTCAAATATCTGCTGCCTCTCTCTAAGGTAAGTATTATTTCAGTAGCTCACTTTGGCTTAGATGCTGATGAAAAATGGGTTTATTTAAATTTTTAATCAATTGTAATTAAACCATAATTATAAAACCTTTTTAAAAATATTTTTATAGAAGGCTCTATTTAAAACTAAAACTAGGACAAAATATGAAACTGGAAGATTTTCTGATAAATGAAGAAAATATTAAAACTGTGGCAAAGGCAAATAGGCTTAAAAAAAACACTGACAGCTTCATAGGCTCTTCCTATAAATGAAATGTTGGGGACTCTCTTGCCAATTCTCCCAAACATCCAGGTAGAACACTGAGTACACTGATTACTTTAACTAAAACAAGCTGGTTTTGCACAAACCCACTTCAGGTGTAACCAAGTGTGAAGCTCATTGAACTGCCAGACCAAGAGAAAGACAGTTTTTACCTGAGGAGAGAAGCTAAGCAAACTGGGCCAAACATATGTGAGCTTATAATCTAAGATAGTTAGTTTCACGTTACCTAGAAGAAACTGCTAGATCAAAAGAGTTCCTATGGAAAACTTCAAAATATGCAATATAAAGAGAAGGAACAGTTTACAAATTGTATGTAATATGAAACAAAACAAAATTAAGCTTTTTAGCTCAATTTTTAGGAAGAAGTATTTTCTAGAAAAAGTTCACATAAAAGTAAGGTGAATTGTAAATTTAAATCTTAATGACAAGGCTGCCACTTTAGATGGTAAACATTTTAATAATCCCACAATTGAAAACCATTTTAAAGGACAAGCCCAAGAGTTATTGAAATGTTTATGCCAGTCTGCTTTAAGGAATCTGTATGTTGGTGTATTGAATAATATGCTGCTGTATTCTTCAGAAACACTCTTTAAAAAAAAAAAAAAACTCTTATGCTTTCTAATCATCTACCATTTTGTTAACAAATAGCAATCTCAAATTAAAAAATAAAGAATGTTTCTAAAATAATGTCTTTTCCCCTGAGGAACCCCCTCAGAAGGTAGCAGTCAGTAACACAATCAGAGATCTAGGATGATTCCAGCTGTCTGCCAAAACATCGTTCATGACTATCAAAGTATGCTGATAGTCATTACATCCATTACATCCATAACAGAAAGCGTTGATTGTTCTTATTTCTGGAATTCCTTCTGATGTGAGTCACTTCACTGGGTGGGATTTCACTGGAAAAAGGCTTTAAGAACATTTTAAATGAAGGAAGAATAGAACTAAGGCTTTCAAACCAAGACATAATGGAAAACCATAGGATCAAACATCACTCAGCAGGCTATGACAGGGACAAAATTCAAAGTAAAACACGTAGGTACAAAAAGTTCAATTTTCTGTGCAATTTGATATTTATGAAATTAACATTTCTTCTTAGCACAACAGTCCAAATGAAAACATTTCACCCTCCGTATACAAAAACAAAATTCTGTGACTTTGTTTTTCCTTTCAAACCTAGCGACATCCGATTGAAGGAGGAGCGAGAACATGAGATTATTTTAAAGATTGCTTTCGTATTTTCCCAAAAGTTCTCCAAAGGCAGTTAGGAATTTGGATAATTTGAAGGTGCACAAATAATCCACAACATAAAAAGACTTTATGGCTTTTTTTTTTAATTCTTAAACTTATAGAAATTTAAACCCAAGTACAATATGCCGTCATCTAGAAGGCCCTCTCTGCCTGGGTGGATCAGACATGCACTCTCTCTCCTCTAACTCCCTCTAGACTGGGATGAAGAGATCTTGTTCACAGTACTGCCTACTGAAATCAGTTCTGTTGACTTTTCATTATTTTATATGTTTATATTGTCCTTCAAACTAAGTACAGTTGAGGAGGTGCACTTTATCTGTTTTATTATTCCCTCAAAGGACGTAGACTAGAGCTTCATCCACAGAGAGCATTCTCTATTTATTTGTTTATTCCAGATTGGTCCCAAAAATTTTTTTTAACTCAAGAATCTAGAGCACTGCTAAAAAACCACTGGTTTAGTCTACCACGTAATATGTATTCTAATAAAAAGAAAATCTCCGCTTCTCCTTTCTGCCAATTCAGTGTCATAAATTGAGCCTTATACTTTCATAAAGTCTATTTTAAATGTGTGTTGAATAAATGAATGTTCCAGGTGAATGAATGATTGAATACTTGTAACCAAACTGAACAAAATGCTTATTATAGTTGTGATATTTGTTCCAGTGGAATTGTATGGGATATGAAAATCTGAATGTAATTTAACTTGGAGAAATTAACAAGTAAAAAGTATCAACCAAGACTGAAAGCTAACATCTGAATTTTTTAAGTTATTTTTACAAAGTAAAAATTGTACACGTGGAACGCTTTCTTATCTATGGTGATGAAAAGGTTCCAGGATGTAGGTGTGTTTCTGCCTGCCCTAAATCCACACCTCCCTCTTTTGGTAACTGTAGCTCAATTTCCCCCCGTTTTGGAAAAAACCCCTTCCCGATGCCTCCAGTCTTGGCAATCTATTCATCAGAAAGCTCCACTCACTCCCCATCCACCCACCTCTTGCCCCACCAAGGTATAGGCACATTACCCAAGCTAGACTAGTCAGATTCTCAGGCCCTGAAATATGAAGCTGTTCTGGGATGACAAAATACAGGAGCAGTGACTTGAGCTGCTCCATCCACCCACAGGACTGTGAGCAGACTCCATACTGGGTTCTGCAGCATGATTTCCTGAAGCTCTGCTGGTCTGGAGCTTTCTGAGCCCTGGTTGTTTAGCCTCTTCTTTTCTTGTTGAGCTACATTATATCTTTCCAATAAAATCCTTACATTACTTATGCATGCATTTATTTTTGTTTATTTGTGTTTAAGTTAGCCAGAATCCATTTCTGAAACCTAAAAGAAAGAGATACAGGGACCCCAAGCACTGATAACACAGACAGAAATTCACTTGAAGAAACTTAGAGCAAGAAATCAGATTCATGTGCCATATTGAAATAGATCCCAAAGTCTCAGCTTGGCTACTAGGATTTCTCTTAATATTATTAGGTGTTTTGAAAACAATGCTTATAGCACTCTACAATGCTGCTGTATGCAAAGTGAAGATCATTAGACTAGATCAGGAGAATAACTGTAGTTTGGGGCAAGTTACATAAACTTCTTAAATCTCCAGGTTCTCATCTGTGAATGGATGTGGTTAAAGTAAAAGATTTATAAAGCCTCCTCCAATTGTGACAACTGATAAATTTTCAAGTTTGCAAATATAGAATCGCACACAAACTGTTGCTTTTCCCCACCTAGTACTAAGGAGACTCTAAAAAAGTCCTTGCTGTCTCACTTCAAGGCAGTATTTAAATTTAATACTAGACCCACCCAGTGTCAGCCTATGCTGTGGTGTGACTTTTCTTCACGGTTTTGTAGAATCTCTTTTTGAGATGGAAATCAGTGCCACTTTCTGTACTCACATTTTCCCTTTTCCGTTCTCCTTCTAGAAAAAAATGAGTTATAATTAGAATCAAGAAAATACTGAAAGGATAAATACAATGTATCCTGTTTTTATAAAAGGTCATTCTTTCAAGCTATCAAAGCCCTTTACAACAAATACCTAATTGATGGTCACAGCCGTCTCTGTAGGGATAAAACACACCCGGTTTACAGATGAAGAAATCAGAGAGAGTCAACAGAATGTCAGTTGACCATTTCAAATCTGGGAACAAGAAATTCAGAGCTCATCCATTTTAGAACGTTATATGTCAGAGTGCCAAATTAGCTCAGTTAGTTGTACATAATTTTAATGTTGACCTAGAAATATGTATAATCCATTTATAATGAAAACAAAGAGAAAGACATATTCAAATAGCAGAGAGTCAATCCTAAAACAAATAGCTCTTACAGCAGTTTTCAGAAGTTCTTTGGTGACTAGTTGATGACTCTATGAAACTCCCATGTAAGTGTGACAAGCCTATTTTGCTGTACAATTACAGAAAATGGGAAGAGAGTCTACACCGAAGACCAAGGTATGCATAGTAATAAACCAACACTGATAGTCCTGATCCAAACAACAACTGCATGCCACTCATTTAAACCAGAAACCTGTCTCCCTGCAGCACCACCACTGTCTTTTCCTAAACTGTGTCCTTAGCCAGACAGCCCAGGATGAGAGAGGAAGCTTAAGTGCCTCACTCATTAGATAATGCCTATTTAGCATTCAATCATTCACTCTTTTATTTATTCAAAAAATAATTATTGAGTGCCTTCCATGTGCCAGGTCCTGTGCTAGGCACTCCATCAAATCACTCATCCATGAATCTGTGGAACTCATTCTCTCGGCTTGGGGAACGAACCCAAGGAGCCCAGGAGAATGTCTATCAGTAAAGGAACTGGAAGCCTTTTCCCGACTTGTTCAATGCTACACCTTCAGGTATTTTCCTTTTAGTTATTTGGTGGAGTGAGTGATTTCCTCAGGGGGACTGGTGAGAGACTCAGACTGAATCAGAATCCATTTTTTTAAGATCCTTAGGTGATCCATAAGCATTTAAAATTTCAAGAGTCCATGTGAAATAAACTTTAATACATCAGCCTCCCCACAGATAGAGGGACCATGGGTGTCACACTTGCCATATTTGGAGTCAGACAAACTCCTCTTCCTTCTACTATTAGAAGCCAATAATGGGAAGAGACAGGGCAGCCTCCTCACTCTGCATTCCTCCAAGACAGAACAGAAGTGACGACTTAAAAACACAAGTTCCTTTGCTTGTTTGTTTTGTGCTTGTTAAAGGCAACAGGAACTTAGGGAGAGACAGAAATTTAATCTCCACCTACACCCTTAATTTCTTTATCTCCTTTCCTCATCTATAAAAAGGGAATAATAACATCTGCTGTATGAGCTCTTACTAAACTCAAATGAGATAATACACATCAAAGTCCTTAGCAAACTACAAAGAATTATTTTTTAAAGTTAGTTCTTGTTACATAGAGAAAACCTATAAATCAGCAACCCCTTGGGTTTTAGAAATTCAGCTTATTGACTGCCATTGCCAGGTCATGGAGAATTTTACAAATATTTTTATATTATCATGCTGGTCAAAAATGTGCAGCAGTGATGTCTGTCTGCAAATCAGATGAAAACATTTTAATATGTTAATACTTAACAGGCCAGTTTCTATCAGATAAAAATGAAGAGCTGAGAAGGAAAAGTTTGAAGATTGGCTACTGTATTTTGAAGAACAAACACAGATGTATTTAGACTATACACACACACACACACACACACACACATATCCTTTCTTAACTTTGAAAATTCAAAACTAACCTCTGTCTCACTCTGCCTGCCACTTACGTAAAAGAGAAGTGATTGTTCTGAAATATGCCCTCAATAAAACAGCCAGTTACCCTTTTTTTAATTAGCAGGTAATGAGTTATTTTGTCTAGTTATACAGAGGCATAAATTTTACGTTGTCATTTGTTTAAGCTGATTAAACAACATATAAATATTTCAAAGATTATGAAGCTTTTCCTTGGGACTCTCTTTTTATCTTTAAAAGAAAACAATGCTAATAGTTTCCTTTTTCCTATACTCAACGACTATTTACTACCCCATCTTGATGTGGGCTTTCAAAACACAAAGAAGGTTTGGCAAGTTTTCAACGTCCTTTTTAAAAGTCTGTTCTTAAGCACTTGTATAAAAGCATAAAGAGTACTTCTTTGGAGAATTGATAATGTCCTACGTTCAGTATTTGTATATTAAGGACTGTCAGTTACATTTAGTGTATTCATTCATTGGACTCTGTCCTTAATCTGCATGCAACTGATTTCAGAGAAGCAAAGTGATCAGAAGAAGTCAAAGTTAACATAACAATTCCTTTTCTACAAAAAACAGCCCACAACGTTATGGGTCCAAATTTCAAAGCAAGTTACTGTATTTGCAAGTTTTAAGTCACACTTGGCAGTTTTTCCAAACACAGTGGTTAGGAACTGAAAAAAATAAACATGTGTTTCCAGGATTTTCTTTTCACATGCCACACATAAAGTAATCTTACAACTATGTCTTCACTGTCTTTAAAAAGTGCTTCTTAAGGAAGAAAGCTTTGCTGTTTGTGTTGTTTTAAGGTAGATTTTACAAAATAACATTAAGGGGCAAGATAAATATTACTTTCACTGTATAAATGAAAGTTTAAACTTCCCCTAAGGAAGTCCTTGAAAAATCTGATCCACCCGGTATGTGGTGATACTTTGTACTTTAAATCTCGTCCTTAAACTCACAACACTTTGCACTTTGCATCTTCCAGATGCCTTAAGCAAAAGTCTGATGTCGTTCCCATTTTGCTGAAAGAATAACTGAGGTAAAGCAGATTTATGACCTTCCTGGGGCTTAACAAAGCCTTAGTAGCTCTAGGAGAATGAAAAATCACAGGTGTGCTTCTTATTTAAGATAGAGGAAGCAGTCAATCATAAAGTGGGGTTTCAGCAGTTTATAAAGGCCTCTAGACTCGGAAAATATCTCCATTATTAGTCAGCCAGGTGGCCTAAATCTCTACTCCAACCTTCCCACCCCAATCTAAAGCTTTGTCTTGAAAGACCCTGACCTATTAAATTGTAAATATCATACCCAGGAGGAATAACAATAGCAGCCTTCAACTCAATAGGAGGAGTTTATTTCTCAGTTCCCTAACAAAGATCTAGACCTACAGAGAATAGGATCCAGGGCAGAAAGGGAGTTGGGTAGAGAATAAAGGATGAAAAGTATTCAGTGTGGAATCCTTCTTAGGGACATTGGATGCCAGTAGAGACCAGGGGCTGCTGTGGATGGTGGCATAATCCTGTCACCTGGATAAAGAGGGAGAAGTTGAAAGGATGAAAAGATAAAATAGACTTATCCAGGCAGGATGGGGTGGTATCAGGAATGTTTGCAGGGGAAAGGATGATTGGAAAGCATTAAATAATACACGAAAAAGGACTTTCATTGATCAGGCTCCTTGGCTCAAATGAGTTGAAAACTTATGTCCACACAAAATCCTACACAAAGATTTTTATAGCAGTTTTATTCATAATTGCCAAAACTTGTAAGCAACCATGGTAGGTGAATGGTTAAATAAATTGTGGTACAGCTGGACAATGGAATATTGTTTAGTGCTAAAAAGAAATGAACTATCAAGCCATGAAAAGCCATGGAGGAACCTTAAATGCATATTACTAAGTGAAAGAAACCAATGAAAGGACTACATCCTGTATAATCCCAACTATAGGACATTCTGAAAAAGGCAAACGTCAGTATTTGGAGTCAGTAAAAAGGTCAGCGGTTACCAGAAGAAAAGGAGGAAGGCAGGTTGAGTAAGAGGAGCACGGAGGATTTTTTAGGGCAGTAAAACTCTTCTGTAAGATACTATATAAAGGGAGATACATGTCATTATACATTTGTCAAAGCCCATAGAATGTACAACACCAAGAGGAAACCCACATATAAACTATGCAATTTGGGTGATAATGATGTGTTAATGTAGGTTCATTGATTATAGCAAGTGTATCACTCTGGTATGGGATGGTGATAGTGGGGAAGGTTGTCAGTGTGTGGAGCAGGAGGAACTCTCTGTACTTTCCTTTCAATTTTGCTGTGAACCTAAAATTGTCCTTACAAAAGTATATCAATTAAAAATAATTAAAAAAAGCAACCTACTGGGCATAGTGGCTCATGCCTATAATCCTAGCACTTTAGGAGGCTGAGGCAGGAAGATTACTTGAACCTGGGAGACTAGCCTGGGCAGCACAGCAAGACCCCATCTCCACAAAAAAAAAAATTAAATTGGTGTGCTCCTGTAGTCCCAGCTCCTCTGGAGGCACAGTCAGGAAGATTGCTTGAGCAAAGGAGTGGGAGGCTGCTGCAGTGAGCTACGATCATGCCACTGCACTCCAGCTTGGGCGACAGAGTAAGACCTTGTCTCAAAAAAAAAAAAAGAAACTGTTTAACCACTTTGTCAAGGACAGGCTTTAATCTTTGTTTTTGTTTTTTGTTTGCTTTGGAAATTTTGTTATTTTTTTTTAAGTTATGGACTACTTTGAGAGTCCAATGAAAGTCATATATATATTCTCTCCCAGAGAGAAAATGTGAAATAATACATACTTTCACACACTCTCACAAAACAATGCATCCAATTCAAATATTCACAAACTCCTGGAATCCGTCCATAAAACTAATACTAGCTAATTTTATGGCATGCTACTAAGTGCTAAATGCTTTGTTAAGCAAATCATGCTCCATCTCATTTCATCCCAGCAACAACTCTATGAGGTAGATATCATTATCATACCTGTTTACATATGAGGAAATTAAATTGCAGAATGCTTTTTTTTTTAACAGCTGCTGAGTGTTAGAGCTGGGACTCCGACCTGGGCTGGTCCCAAGCAGTATTCATGTTCTTAAACATTCTCTGCAAGAGAGTCCAGCTCCGGCAGATCACGGACCCCAGTTTGTCACCCCTTGTCTAAGAATGGGTCTGTTCACCTGTTCCCAAGCTCCTATTTCTGAGGTCAATGAGATGCCTAGAATCAGTAGGTGGAGATTATACAGAGCTGGACCTACATTGGCATAGTAATCAGTTGCTGCTGGTCCAACTCCTACAATTGACCCCATCCCGACCCGCATCTATCCTAGCAAGTCATAGGTGAGAGGCAATAGCAGAATTTCATTGTATTTACCTGAAGGCAGAGGACTTGGATCATGGTGAATCATTGTCATAGAAATTGAAAAGATTGGGTCAGCTTAATGTGAGTCTCAGTATTGGTGTCGGATAAAGAGTATTCTATAATCAACAGATTCACACTAGCTGACACACAAACCACAAACACTAGTAGAGATTTGAAAATTCTAAGTGTATTGGACCAGGCATTAATAAATGAAATAGAGGACAAAAATAAATTCCAAATCCCTTAATCTGGCACATAAGGAGACCTTACAACCCCCATTCAGCCTCAGCTTTCTGTCTCCGGGATGTAGAATGTTTCTCTTAGGCTAAGCCAACAGAGCTCTCCACTAGATGCCTCAGAAAGACACCAAATCCAAGGTATGTAAAACAGAATATATCAGTACCCTTCTGGGTCTATTTCTTCTCCTAATTTCCAAATTACAATGAATGAAATCACTAGCCAACAAGTCAAAAAGCCAGAAGCATGAATGTCATCCTGAGAACCTTTCCCCTTTTGTCCCCAACATTTAAATTCCACATGTCCTTTTTAGGCTCCCCCAGTATTTCCTGAGAGTATTACAATAGCCTCCCAACTGTTCTCCCCACCATCAGCACCAACTCCATCCCCAAGACTCTTCTCAACTCTGTCAGATGAGTTATTAGTCTAAAGTATGAATCTACTGTTGTTTTACTCAGAATTCTCAATGTTTTCTCATTTCTTGCAGATGGCACCTAAATTCTCGACATGTTGTAATGGATCCTAATTTCCACACACCCCACTCTGTGCTCCAACTATACCAAACCATGACCATCATTTTTCTTTCTAAATGATTTTGCACAAAAAACTTCACCTCCCATGACACACATCACCCTCAAAATCCTTCCCTCTCCCCTATCCCCAGTCAAGGCACCTCACAAACTCCTTCACAACCTATAGAACTTCAAGTTCTTCAAGAGTCAACTCAACAAGCATCAAGAGTCAAGCATCACCTACTCGTAGAGGTCTTCTCCAAAAGTCCAACATGGGTCAAGAGTCTTCACCCCTAGACAATCTAATAGGCTCATCATATGCTAACTAGGAGGAGGCACCAAAAAACTGAAAAAAAAAATAATTGAAATTATTTTATTTAAAAGGTTTTTTTTAAAACAATAAAACATTTATCCTGGGCAAAACCAAAACTGTGTTGGTCTTCACTGAACTGATTTTACAGTTTGACCTTACTTTTATCTTTAACTACACAGGAGTAAAACACAATCATTTCAGTGGTCAAGGCCTTAAAAATCTTATACACCCTGGGTACTCTCCTTCATGCTTCCATATGCAAATTATCTTATATAATTGTTGGTTTTCTTGAGCATCAACCCAACTAGAATACGAATTCCTCCTGAATAGGAACTGTGTCTCTCCTTATTTATACCCAGTGACCATTACAATACCTGGCCAATACTAGGAGTTCAATAAATGGTTATAGAAGGAAAAAGGGAAGGAGCAAGCATAAGAGAATAGAATGGAAGAAAGGGGAGACAGAATAAAGGCAGAAGAAAGAAGGAAGTTCCTTCTAGCCCTAAGATCCTGTACTTCTAATTTTGAAACTGAATTCTCAATGCTTCTTTTGACCCAATAGCTTTGTTAGCAACTTACAGAAAGGCAGCTTTGAACTCTTGGGCAACCCTAAAGGCAGCTAAAATCAGTCCTCGTCAAACCAGGTCTACCCTAAGGACAAGTTAATTGTTCCATGACACTGACGAAAATAGCCTTTTAAAGTAAATCCAATCTCAACTGACTTTGAACTCCCACAGGATACATAACTAGACACTCTCCACTACCTCCCCTGATCTGTGTGGCTCCTAACATACGTGTCAAGATGCTCTTTGGGCCACCAGGGTCCTCAGGTGCAAACCAGAGGATCACAGAGGCTGGGCAGCTCCACATACCGACTCTCACAGAAGTCTTACCTTGAGACAACCCAGCAGATAGTCCTCATTGCCATGTGTTCTGCTCACAAAACCAAGAGTGATGCCCTATTTGGACAATGACAAAATCCTGCAAGTGTGGCACATACTGTATTGTTATCCAATAGGTTATAAGGCCCTTGTCTTTCCATTAAAAAGAAAATAAAAGGCTACACTGAGACATATGCTAAATGAGAGCCGAAGTATTTTGAAAAGTTATAATGTATTCTTATGACAGAAATTATATTATGCATAATATAAACATCTGTATTTAAGGAAGATAATGGTTTAGCTCCAGGAAATAATAGCTAAGCAGTGATGACTTAAGCAAATGTTTTACAATTAATGGAAATAAAAATTATATATTATTACAGTTAAGGGATGTTGGGAGAATGGGACAGGAGGTAACTCATACCAATGCACTCAACCCACTAGAGAGAATTTAAGCTTCTATAAAATAGACTCTCCCCCAAAGAGGGAAACTAGAAAAAGATCAAACTTCTTAAAGTTCAAAGATGTTAAATTCTACTATGTAAGCCCCATTACATATGTAGTTACTGGCATAGCCCTTTCTCACCTTCAACAGAGTCAACGCACCTCTTAAAATGAGATATTTAAAGGCAGACTGCTGGCCTGGTGTCTTGGATGGCAGATCACAGAGTCCCAAAGTCCCTAAGACGTTGTAGCACTAGTTCTTACTAAGTCGTAATTAACTTCATTGGGAGTTACATGATAGCAACTTAGAACAGGATTTGGCTGCACATTTTTAGTAGTCTTCCACTTGGTAATTACTACTTCAATGGGAATCTCAAGTAAGAAACAGAGGGCAGAATTTGGCCCACAAAGAGAAGTACATCAAGTTACTGGCCCAATTTATAATGCCAATAACAGACTGTATTAAAATCTCCCATGAAGCATCCAGTTAGTGCATTGTTTTCATCATGAATGTAAATCCAACCAAAATGACCACAGGACTACTAAGATTCTTCACTAAGTCCCCAGGAAGGACAGCAGGCAGGGGAGAACATGGCTAGGGCATGACTCTATATATCAGATAACCACCCCGGAAGGACAATTATGTAAAAACTAAGTAAAGAGCTGGACACGTTGGACAGTTTAACCACATAATAAATTCTTTTTGATCCAAGAAAAAGGAGCCATCACAGCTCTAGTTTGGGCATTAAATATCTGAAGAATAAGATTGAGCCCACTAAGATTTGGGCTTATGCTTCAAAATGAAAACTCAATGCTAGGTTCAGAATGATAGCTCTAATGATAGTTATACATTATAAAATTTCAAATTATACAATATGCAATTTTTTGCTTCCATTAATTGTGGAACACAACATTTTCTGATACTCTATTGTGATTCTCCTTCAAAAATGTTTCTATTGTGTATGACCTAATTTTTATCCAAAATGAAGAATTATTTTTTTGGCTTGCTTGCTTTAAATTACAGTATTTAGCTGGAAACTAATTTTAGGGTATTATCAATTTGACATTTGAGTTTAAAGTAGACTGAAAATTGGGGCTGGGCACGGTGGCTCATGCCTGTAATCCTACCACTATGGGAGGCCGAGACAAGAGGATCACTCGAGCTTAGGAGTTCGAGATCAGCCTGAACAAGAGTGAGACCCCCATCTCTACTAAAAATAGAAAAATTAGCCAGGTGCAGTGGTGAGCACCTATAGTCCCACCTACTTGGGAGGCTGAGGCAGGAGGATTGCCTGAGCCCAGGAGTTGGAGGCTGCAATCCTCTATGATGACGCCACTGCACTCTAGCTGGGAAGACAGAGCAAGACTCTGTCTCAAAACAAATAAAATAAAATACACTGAAAAATTACAAACTGATGCAGAATATAGGAAGATTATATTTTAAAAATATATTCCCATCTTTGCTATCTATGTTTCTGCCAGTAATTCACCTGAGATGCTGAAGAAGGTAACTAATATATGTCCTGAGGGCCAATCCACAATCCTCTTGATATGGTGATTTGGCCAGACTTTTAATTGAAGGCCATTAACACCACTTCCCCAAGCAGTCTAGAACTAACTCTTCCCTGTCCTCAAGTCCTCATTCCCCGTCCCCCACCCCCCAGCAGTCCCCGTTTCTGAGTGGCCACAGCATTGAGAAACAAAAGAAAAATCATACCGGAATGCCCTACCAAACAAAGCAGACTGCTCTCCATTGGCCAGCCCACTCATCAATGCACCATGTTTGTTAACATTCTGAAAGACATTTGTGCAGAGAAAAAATTGACGGAGCTCATGTTTATATCAGAAATTTCAGAAATGGCAGGAGTTTCATTCGTGGAATCTTAACACCCATTCAGACTGTCATAAAACACAAAGGACCAGATTCAATAAAAACTCTGTCCAACTTCCACAACACTAAAGTCTGTGTGAGCCTTCAAAACAAAATCAATTTTTCCAGTTTTGCAAAGGGCTGTTCAGACTTCGGTAGCATGGGAGCCAGCTGGGGCATTTCCTAACTCATCCCCTAAATTAGTTTCCAAAGTTGTTTTGAGGACCACATTTGATCAGAAGAATTTGCACGCTTTTCTCTCTCTCTCTTTCCCTCTCGCTCACTCACTCCCCCTCTCTCCTCTTTCTTTTTCCTTTTTTTTAAAAACATATTTCATAGTACATCACATGGAGAACAAACAACAGAACTGCAGCATATGTCTTATGCAGTTAAAAGCTTCAAAACTGGCCCATAAAACAGAATTTTTTGGTACACAGTGAAAAAATATTTTTTGATTCCATAATCCATACTGCAGGAAAGTTGGGTATAATCATTTGTAAAAGTTGCTGTGTCCATGGACAGCTGTTCTTCGTACATACTGGGAATGTTTCCTTTACATTCCTAAGGACACAAGAGTTTGACACCAGGCCAATACCTTTAGAAATGGTGAAAGCTAAACACACCCCATACTGATGCGTTTACTCTCCCAACAAACTTTCTCCCACAACTAAAATGTTAAAACTTTTACCCCACAGCCCACATTCTGAGATCAGTCCAATAACTAATGTTCTGTCCAAGTAAAATACATTTTGTCATAGCTTGAAAATGTTACCTTTCACAGAAGTATAGTATTTCTGACCAGCAGGGAACATATGTCAACATTATCTATTATTACCCAATGTCAGGACCAAAAAGGGAAGGTGGGTGGTGGATGTTAATAACGACTTAAGCGATTTCTAAAAGAGGCATTTGAGAAGTACAAAGCCAGAAGTTTCAAATGTTTTGTCTTATTTTCGCTGTGTCAGCAACCTGCCCCCCCCCCAAGAACAAACCTAACGCTGCCTCCGACCCAACGCCTAGTTCTCTTTTCAATTTTAGCCAATGCTTTGCTAAGCTGGAAAGTTTGAAAAATACCCTAGAAAACTTCTCCACCAGAAAATGAAAAACAAAAACATATGACCAGCAACGATGAAAGCAACTCCCACTCGCTAAGAAAAAGATTTTCAATCACAGAAGCACACAGCTTTCAGATTTGAACATTTATTTTCATTTTTTGAGCTACTTGTCTGGTGTTTAGATTTGGGGGTTGGATTTCTTATTGGACATTGAAAGAACAGGGGGAAATGCTCTTTGGGAGTGTGATTGTATTTAAGCAGCTTTCACAAAGGTAAGCAGAAAGCATTCTCCTCATTCAGTGAGGCTACAGGGGAGACATCTGCCCATCCTCAGTGGAATATTGGTTTCTCCTGCAGAAGTATAGAAAGTCACACTCCATAACAGAGTGGAGGAGGATTTGTGCTTCTTGCCTTCCCTAAAGTTGGATCAAGATCCAGTGCCTATATATTGCGAACCAGTAGTTCACCATGCCCCTACCCTGGGCAGCCATGACCATGAACTGAAAATGAACTTTGAGGCACCAAAATTGGTTATACAAAAATAATACTAACTTAGATATATAGAGTATCCTTTAGAAGAATCATTAACGTTAAGATGGAAAACTTAACTTCTTGCTGTCCCTTTGAACCACGTGGTTGTATACAGTGTTTCTCAAAGAACAGAGATTTAAGTTCTCACCTCACCGACCGCACAAGCATGTTGGGGAAGAAATGACTTTGGGCCACAGGGCAAAGCTTGTGTCCTGGTTCAGTCCTGGAACAGGAAGTCCTGGGGTAATATGCTCCTTGAGTCCTGCAGATTTGTGTACTTTCCCTTGGGGGCTTATTGTCTTGGGGTCCTGGGCCTGTTGGAAAATAGGTTCTTGTGCACTCATCTCTTTGGTTGCATTCAAAATGAATCCTTCCCTTTGAAGAAATCATTCAGGAAAGATTATAGAGAAAAACTATTCAAATAAATCCCTGATGATAAAGAGATTCTTATAACTACAGAAAACTCAAACCATGGAAAAGCATACGCCACAGACTGGAGGAAGGTGGCAATGCTTACTGTTTCAACTTTTGGAGGAAGTTAATCCTAATTCGTTCTTCCTCATCTCATTCAGCTTCTGAGGACAGAAGTCATAGAATGATAGATTCCTTCTAGATTATATCACTGAAGCAAAAAGGAGATTTAATTACTGATGCAGTCTACGCTGCTACCCAAACAGTATTTTGATTGCTAAATAACAGAGGTTCATATTCATCCCACGACTGAATGGTAGATTTAAAGTGATCAAATTATAGAGAATTTTCTGGTTTTCGTGTGCTGTACTGTTGCCCAGTGGACCAAGCAGAGGAGAATTCTTTGAAGCAATTCTTCCAGCGTAATGGGAGAGGTAGAGTTTTCTCAGTTCCTTCACTTCATCAGTCCTCTCTCCCCTACTCTTTCTGGGCCCATGTTGGGTTAAGGGTTTGGTTATATACATGATAAAGGATAAAGTTAACCCTCATCTAGAATATGCCTTCTGTGAAGCTCCACCTGAGCTGACAAACCATGGAAAATGTTATACAAAAACAGTACTAACTTAGATATATAGAGTGTCCTTTGGAAGAATCGTTAAACGTTAAGATGGAAAAGAACCTTGCAAGTTCAACCTCCTTACTTTTAAAGAACAGAATCAAAACTTAGAGAGAAATTGCCCATTTGAGCAATTTGCAGTGTCACACAGTTTGGCATATGCACTGATTCTACTCCATTTGGGCACGATATCACGGAAAACTAAGTGATAGTATTGGAGCCAGGATCCGAGTCCCCCTTGGGGTGGGGAGAATTAGGTAGTGATTGGAAAGCGCAGGAAGAAAACTTCTGACATACTGATCCCTTGATCAAGTTGCTGTTTTACTTGAGTTTTACACTGATGATTTGGGCACTTCTCTACAAGTATACTATCCTTCAATTAAAAAAAGAAGGCGATAAAAGAAAGAGAAAAATAATCAAATATAGTTTTAAAAATGTGTGCACATGTAATTGCCATTTCTAATAAAAATCTCTAGCTATTAAATTTAAGATGAAATTAAACATGACCTACAGAGGAAGTTGACTTCGATTATCATTCCAACCCCAATGTAGAGAAATAAGGAAAACAGTAACATATGTCCTCAAAATAACAATAATAATTTTCATTTAAAATAAACTGATCAGATTATAAAATATTCTATTACTTCATTTTTCTTGGTCTCAAAACAATCTGTTCTCTAAGAAGAAAGTTTATTCATATCATCATTTTATAGCTATGAAAACTAAAGTTCAGATAAATTTAGTAACTTACCTAATAGCTAGTAGCTGGTACCACAGGAGGAGAAGCTGGACATTTTGACCCCTGTCTACCTAGGTGTCCTCTCCACTATGATATGTAGACAGTGATAATTATATCTTTCCTTTTATGAAAATATAGCACCTTTACATTCATTCCACCCAAATACATATCAGATATTAGGCACTTTAGGCATTACAAACATGAAATGGAAACCTATCTTCAAGAAACTTGTTTTTTCATGAGGAAGTGAAACAGCTTAGTGTTTAAGATATAAGTTCATTCACCAAAAATTAATCATATGGACCAATTTTGTCTTCACTTGCATTTTGAGATGGCCAGAGTCTAAGAAAAGCTGAAGAAGCATTTTAGGCTAAAATTGCCAAGAACCAAGTTCCTTTTTGAAGCTAGAAACTTTTTTAGCGGTGGAAGTCGGGGAAGATTTGATTGAGATGTTGATATCTTCTTTTTCTCTGATTTTTGTGAGACTGATACATGCCTCACAAATTGACTTTATACTTTATGGAGAGATTTATAGATACTAATGAAAATACAAAGATATATTGTTTGGTTTTTTTTACAATTGGAAATCTAAAAATGTAAATGATGCATAATCTCTACCACACTCCATAGTGAAATTTTTAGAGGGGAAAAAAAAAAACAGTTTGGAAGAGACAAGAAGATTAAAGGGTGAAATTATGTCTGGGCTTTTTTTCTACAGATGTCATCTGAGCAGGAAACCTGGATGACCTTGGAAAATTTGCCAGTTTTAGTGGTAGGTACATTAATGTGCATGATAGCGTCCTAGGTGCATAGGTTACATGTTCTGCCTCAGAGTTCTCCTTGAACCTTTTTTCTGGTTAATATCATCACAATTCTTTCTTCTTACATGGGCCTATGATTAACGGATGACATTTCCCTGAATTTGGATCAAGTGTTAATATACCATATTAGACTGCAACTGACAGGATCCCTTTTTCACTTTCTTAGAGACTTTTTGCAGAAGAATAGTAAAATGTATTATGAATCCAGACACAACTAGGCAAAAGCATACAGGGAAAACAATTATGCCAAATTAATATAACTGAAATAATCAGGGCATTGTAGAATCTGGCCAATTATTTTCGACCCTCTTATTACCAATTTGGAGCACCACACAGTCGGTATGTTTAAATGCCATGAGAGGAATAGCTGTGAGGTTTGAAAATACCAAACTAATAAGCTGCAACCAAATTAGTATGTGAATAGTGTAATCTTTCTGAAGAAAAAGGTACTAAAATGAACTAAAAGTCTAAACTCCATACATATTTTTGACTCAGCAATTCTACTTCTGGAAATATGTTCTAAGAAAATCATCAAGAGTGTGGGCAAATATTTGGCTACATGGAACATTTACACCAACCATATTTATAATCTTGAAAACTTTGGAAACAACCTTAATGCTCAATAATAGGGGACTGATGAAATAAATAATAGCGTAGCCAAGACAACAGGTGTTGTGAAAGAATATTTAATGACACTGCAATGTAGTCAATGTATATTCCTATGTGGAAAGAGATGTTAAGGATTATAGTAAGACTGACATTCTTTTTAAATGTGTGCATGAACAAACATGCATGAAGTGTTTGGGAGGATGTGCCCCAAATTGTTAATAATGGTTACTTTTGAGTTGTGGGATTGTACATGTTTTCTAGCTTTCCTCATTTTATTTAGCTGCACTTTCTAAATTTTCTATAATGTACATGAATTACTTTGGTTAAGAGAAAAACAAAATAGATTTTTTTTTAATGGAAAAGAAATGGTCACCATAATGCTACAGAAGCATTTGTCAATTCGGCAAAAACCATAGATATTACAGGCACATTGTTTATCTTATGCTATTTTCTACTTAAAGTGAAGACCCCTTTCCAACAAAAATGAAAATAACAAAATATAATGGATTTTTTTAATTACTCTTCTTTAGCCATGCTGCAATATCAAATATTTAAACTATCTGATGATAATATTGAACAGTATCAGTTAAAACATAGCAGTGTTGTTCAGTGGGCTACAGCCTTGATATTTAATCTGCTATTATGAGCTTATATTATCTCTCAGTGTCTTGGTTTAATTACTAATAAAAGGGGATAGGCTGTGAGTCATATTCAGCTCTTTGAAGAATATTAAACCAATCAAACCAAAAGGATGCTTTAATTTCATTTGGTCCTAGTTCCTGCCTTAGGAACAGGATTAAAAATAAATACAGGGAAAGAGATGGAGAAAGTGAGTCACCTAATTTGCATCTATCATAATGCAAACAAGTATTTCTTTAATAGGTGTTCAATACCTAAAATATTCAATTACAGAAACTTAGGAGCAACTTCTTAATGGAAAATCTTAGCATTTTTAATCTCACTGCAGATTTTTTACCTTGTCAACTCAGAATTCATCTGTTTCTAAAAAAGAAAAATCTTTTACTTGGAGACAAAGGTAAGCCTCTGTATACCTCAAACTAATTAAAGATGAATCTTTTCTGGAACAATGGTACAAAGAAAAAAGCAAATTATATTTTATAACTCAGACAAAACAGTCATCCACCAAAAGAATATTGCCTTCTTTTAATTATTAGAATAAATCATTCCATGGAAAACTGTTTGGCACACACTGAAGATAAGATGATGATAAATATAATACAAAACAATAAAAAGAGATAGATTCTCTATTCAAGCAAACTCATCCTTGTTGCAAGTGAAAGCCTTGAGGGACCATATACCCAGAGGCACCTCCGAGGCCTCAAAATGCCTGTGGTACTTCACCTAACAGCTACACATCACCTAGTCCGATCAAGGTCCCCCAATTTGATTTTCAGTAACTGGCCTTTTGTAGTATTCCAACTCAAATAAAACATTTGAAAGTATTGTTTTAAAAAAAATTTTAGTTGTCAGAAGAAAATGAGGGGTAGGTATTTTATTCACTAAGTAAGGTTTAGGGACACATGGAACTGGCAGTTTGTGCTTGATCAGCCGTTGGGGATAGAATGGGAAGATGGAGTGCAACCTGGGATGCTGATTGAGTTCTATTTTCAAGAGGCTTCCTTTTTTTCCAGAGAGGTCTAGGGCACAGAACACTTAGGTAAATTTCTAGAAGTTTTCCACGTCTTTGGTTTTGAGCCCCATGGCAGATGCTTGGAAACTACACTTGCAAGAACTCTGGTTACTTTATATAGCAGAAGGACAAGAAAGCTGGCAAACCTAATAAATCATGATTCTTTATAGGCCACTGAGCCAGCTGCCCAGTCTACACGGTCTACGGCAAAGTCGTCCTGGCAGTCCTGAGAGACCACTCACTTCTCACTGTTCCTAAGAGTAGCTTCTCTATGGTGGATGCCTCGTTATTGTCCACTAACTTCCTCTGAAATTCCTCCTTCATAGTCACCTTCCAGCAGCACCCTTAGCTCTAAAAACTGGCACACCACCCTGGCGAGTACCTCCTTGTGAGACATATTTCCTATATTGGCAGTTTAAGTCTTTCTAAATTTCTGTTTGAGTCTCCTCCAAATAGTGTCATGCTTCTTTTTATTCTTAACTCTATTGATCTTGACTAGAACTCTATCCACTAACCCACTGTCCAATTATGGTACTCAGTGCCTCACGTGGTTCTTCCAGTTGTGTTTGGGAGACTGTGGGACAGTTTCTCCAAAAGGAGAAAATCCCAGTTCTCTTGGGCCACAAGGGAATTTTGTCTCATTCTCCTAAGGGACTGGGATTCATGATACAACGTAAGAACACAGACACAGGAGAAGTAGAAAATTTCTAATACAACATTAAATTTAAAAATTTTAATTTAAATTTTAGAAATTTAAATTAAAACACCATTTTCTATGATTTGCATAGAAAAATCAAGAGTGTAACATTTGACACTGGACAGCACACATTTCTCAGTCTGTTCAGATACCACAGCATTATGAGAAAGGGAAATGTGTAAATAAAGAGAGGTAATTTTTCAAGAATTTTGCCCATGAAGAAAATTGATGGGCAAAAAAAACAGTTATTTAGATAGCAGAGTAAGAGAACTTTGGGGGTGTTTTCATTTCAGTTAATGCTTTTTTTCAGATAAGGGAAATCTGATTGTTTTCATAATAATATTTATAGCTACCATTTAGTGCATATTATATGTCAGGAAGTTCTTTACGTATGTTTTCTTAATCTATGCAATTACCTTTCTTTATCCCCATTTTATTTGCAAAGAAATCAAGGTTCAGAGAAACTAAGTCATTTGTCCACTGTCAAAAACCTATTAATTAATAATAAGTGAGAGAACCTGGATTCAACTGAGGTCTACAGATTCTAATGCCCATGTGCTATACCATGCAGTGGAGGTACGAATAGCGGAAGCAAGGGGCATAGGAAAGAGGCCACAATTGTGTGAGGAAGCAAAGTCTCAGGAGAGGCTGGAAAAATTGGATTCAAAACACAAGTATAGGAAGAAAGATATGCCTTGAAAGGTGGAAACATACTACACAGAGACACAAGGAAGAAGTGCATTAAAAATTAAATGGCCAAGTGCAGTGGCATGTGCCTGTAGTCCCAGCTACCTGGAAGGCTGAGATGGGAAGAAGGCTTGAGTCCAGGAGTTCATGACTATAGTGCACCATGATTGCCTCTGAATAGCCACTGCATTCCAGCCTGGGCCACACAGTGAGACTCTCCAGAAAGAAAGAGGGAAGGAAGGAAGGAAGGAAGGAAGGAAGGAAGGAAGGAAGGAAGGAAGGAAGGAAGGAGAGGAAGGTAAGAAGGAAGGAAGTATGATAGATTAACACTACAACTAAAATGGCATTGGATAATCACCCCAGAAGGTTAAAAGTTTGTAGAGGTCTTTAAGTTACTTACCTGCATTGGATGGTAGGCTAAAACTTTCCTAAAGAGTAGAATTTGGTGCAACAGGTCTGTCTTGGACTTCAGCCAGCCACTTAGTTACTGATCTTATAATTACTTGCACTCACTTTCCGGACAGCCCCACAGTGCAAGCCAAGAGCTATGAGGACTGCATTCCTAAGTCTATATAATACAGTCTTACACAGTAATAACAACAGTAGCCACAATATGGTACAATGACAAGAGCTTTAGACAGAGAATCAAGAGTCCTAAAGTCTAGTTGTAAATTTACTAACTCATCTTGTGAGCCTAAAAAATTTAGTTAACTTCTTTGTGACCCATATTTCTAGTCTGTGAAGGAGAAGATTCATTTACTCAGCAATATGCATTGGGTGCCTATGATGCACTTTATACCCGATGCCCCCACTCTCTTGAAACTGACATCCTAGTATAGGGTAGCCAAGCCAGAAAATCACAAAGGAGGCAAATCCATAAACAGAATCTCAAATGACATGTAGAAAATAACACAGGGAAATGTCTGAGAACATGCAGCAAGGAGATGCATTTCGGGCCCTCACTATATCAAGGCAAGTGATGAGGCTGGCTCTTGGAAAAGAGTGGGACAGATTCAGAATAGCAAGAAGATTTACTGATGCCTGGATATAGGGTGGTGAAGGTAATAGGAATTGAGGTTGATTCCTAGAAGTTTTGCTTTTCAACACATATATAGACCAGGGTGGCCTTCCTTGACCTGGAAAATACGTTGAAGAACAGGTTTGTGGGTTGGTAAATCAAGAGTGCTGTTAGTTAGTTTTTAGGTATTGCCCTACATGATCTCTGAGGTTGATTCCAATTATAGCATTCTGTGACTTTAGATTGTGAACAAATAGGCCATTTTAAGAAGTGAAAGATGATGACAAATAAATTATACCCATTGCAATGAGTGATTAAGACAAGATGAAAATGGTGGTCAAGAGAATCCAAGACATGCAGAAACTGTGTGTGAGCCCAGGTGGTAAAATTCATGAACTCGTTTGTCTAATTCACTGACTATTAAGATCAAGAATAGGACAAAGAAGAAGATTGTTGATCTGGAGCCAAAGTCATTGGAGACATAGCAGTGGCGCTCTGGAGACCCACGCCACGCTATGAAGAGGTGGCATACACATCTGGATGACAGTAGGGCAGACAGAGACCTCTCTCTACCACTCATTTGAGCAAGAGACCTTGTTGCCTTTTTATTCTCAAAGAATGCATGAGTTAGGAAACTACAGGAATATGCCTGGGCGGGTTCAGTGTGAAACCTGCCATTTTATTTTGTGAGGGCTGGACTTATCACCTCAGAAGTGTGAAAAACAGGTGTGAAAAACCCCTCCTCACCCCCATCTCTTCTAGTAAATTAATTGTTTTTAAAAACCCTTTACTCAGACAGTAAATGATTCTAAATATCTCATAGTTCTTATTCCCCGTGCCTATTCCGCACTTTCTTCAATAGAATTGTCTGACACTCTTGGGATCGGGAATGTGGTGTCATGATAAGTTCAGGGTGATACAGGGTTAATTGCTATGGAACACATTTTGATTTCACTTTTCTACAAGTCGCTACACTTGACAATACCAATTTGCCAGTGTCTGTTTCATAGGAAAATGCTCCTGAAATGTTGTTAGGCAGGGTGGGGAACATTTCTGCCCCCTAAAAAAAGAACCGCATTGCTGGAGTCATGGCCACTGGCATAGGACAGATGACCACCTGTTACTGTTCCCATTTACAACCAGAACCAGATACGACCAAGGATCACTGGAGGTGTTGCAATGGAAAGCATTTCGTAAATTGAACTGTAATATGCAAACATAAGATGTGATTATTATGTTCTTATTCAGTCCTGAAGAAATAGATGTTGGTTATAAATGGGTAGAATTCCTACAGCTTTTTCATTACTTAAGGCTGGATCACAAATGTGCCATCACAACCAAAACTAGTTTTGAACAGTCCAAGCAATTACTATTGCTGAGAAAAATGGTGATTTACCATGTGTGGCATTAATTTGGCTATAATAGTTTCACTTCAGCACAAGATATTCGACATTCAATAGCACTGAAAAAAGTAAAGGGCGGTTTTCTCACTCCTTTTTATATTTGGTAAGTGATAGGTCCCACCCAATTAGAGTTCCAATTTATTTTAAATGATAGATTTTATAAAAAACAACAACAACAAAAAACCTTACCTAAACATCTATCTTGTATATTTCTATCAAATTTTAACTTCTTCTTAAAAAGAGTACAGAGGTAGATATATCCACTAAAATTGTCCCCTGGCATATTTAAGCTTTACAAATACATTTATCTTATAGACTTTATACCCTTCTTTCCTATTCACAGAAAATGCTGGCTTCCTTATTTTTTTTTCCTCCACTGTGAATACCATCCATTCTCTGGTTCTATTCTTTCTAAGTTCATATACATACAGGTCTCTATTATAACAAAAAATATATTCTTCAGTCCTTTAATCCTTCCACTCTCAATCATGTTTTTAAAATGCTTTCTCCTCCTCCTCCTGGCATCAGTAAAGTGAGAATATAAAAAAGATACACCACAACATATTTATAAAGTAAAAACAATATGTAGCATGATTGGCTTTGTTTTAACAAATGTGCTGAGCATTTCTAAATGCATGTTCTCCTTTATGGTTGCCAATGTCACCTGATTTTCTTTTAATGTGGGCTTTTAAATGCTAAGGACCCATCTTCCACCAAGCTAAAGCACCATAATTCTCTCACTCAGGAAGCCACTGTGTTGATGTCCCAATCATTGATTCCAACATGTTGGGGAACCTCTTTATCTACAGCTATTCATGTGCATTTTCAAGTCTTCATTTACAAATATGACCAGATAGATTGTCATAAAGCCGATGCACACCAGCCTGTCCCCATATCCGCATCACTGATTTGACAGCATGAAAGTGTTCATGCTAATTTTGCCTTGAACTTGCTGATTAAACATTTCCTTTATCCTGGACAAAAAGACTTAATGTAGATATTAGTAAAGTATTGTCTGTCTACTATTAGAAATAGTTTTAAGAAATCACACTTTTGGGGAGGAAATAAGCAACTCATATACACTCCAAGCATAGGCAAGTTGTTGCCATATTTCCCTGCTTACAACTTCTAGAAGTCAAATCTATACCAAGCTTAAAAAAAAAAAAAAAAAAAAAAAGCCAGAATACAGTGATCAAGACATTCAAATCAACAAGCTATTCTAAATTCACTGTCTTCCAGGTGAGAGTTAAGATAGTAATTCCACTCAAAGAACACCCTGGTCATCAAATCCAAAACCTGCTCAAAATAAAAGGACAAAAATGAGATTAAAACACAACTTTAAAAATCTATAGCTTTATTTAAGAAGTTCTATTTCAGCTGTAAAGAATTTCCTGTCATTCTTAATTTAAATAATTGTATAATATTCTTTTGTTCTTGGGTTACTCTATATCCAAATAATCATGTATGTAAATGACAATACAACATCGGATACCCCTGACAATGTAAACATTATTGTTTATCCAGAAGCATTATATGTTCATGCAAAAATGGCATTAAAAGCTTGTGGTCAGATCAAAAAACCACAACTGTAATTGTTTATTTATATAGCTCACCATTACTCTGTGGTGTAAGTTTACATTTTTAAAAATTTCTAAACAATGCTGAGTTAGTCTTAGAAGAGTGAAAAATGCATGGTTCGCCTAAATGATTAAAGACAAACAACCTAGGTCTATGCGTGCAGCAAGATGCTTTAATATGTAAATTATTCACTTTGCCCAGGCTTATAGTTTTCATTTTTATGCTGCCCTTGAAACTCCATGATAACAGGGCCATTCAGCAGAATTTCTGCATTTTTCTCTTTAGTTCGGGGCAGCTGGTTTCTTTCCTCTCGAAGCAGAGAGCTAAAGTATATTTATCACTCTAACAGTGACTCAAAACAAACAGGAAGTCTTCCTCAGTCGGCTCCTGGGCATAGCTGATATTAGGTACTGGCAGAAAGGAAACAGAGACCGCATTCTCTAGGAGTCCGGCAGAATGTACACGCAGATGCAGGCGATAACAAAGTTAGGGATGCTCCAAATGACCACCATGTTCTCCCAAGATTAAGTGCTCCTGCAACGCTCGCCAGCTTGCAGAGTCTGCGAAAATTCCTCAGGAGTTTTCCTTTCCATTTCAGTTTGAAAGAGAAGCTTGAACTGGCTACCACGAGCCTTAGAATCCTTGTGAACCTATGCGCCAAAGGAAACCTGGGGGGGAGCTATTCTGGGAGATTTGGCTTTGATCTGGTTGCTAGGAAAAAGCCCTGCTTTTGTCTGGAAGTATTCTGAATGGCTCCTTCAGTCAGAATGAGGCCTGCAGGTCACTGTCTGAATTAAGGGAAGAGGATTTTTTTTTTTTTTTTTTTACTAAAAATGAAGTTGTCGCTGTATGCCATCATAAAGCTGCAGAGAGAGGACTGTGTCGCCGAGCGATGGCAGCGGCTCTTTGCTACAACCTACACTCCAAGGTATACTGTGCAAATCACTGAAGCGTGCTTGCAGATCAAATAGATGCAAATATTCCTCAGTGGCACATATGTTCCCGGAGACCTTCGCTTTCACCTCCTTCTCAAATAAAACCTGTTTCAGATGCAAAGCCCACTTTGTTTTTCTTAATAGAAATGTTCACTATCAAACAATTTTTTTAACCTTATAAACAAATAGAAAGGTCAAACACTCGCACCTAACTTTTTTCAGCCAAACCAAACTCAGAATGGATTGGACTGCAGACTACTGATCCTAATTTGAAAGTATTAGGCAATACACTTTGGGGGGTCCTTCAAATATTTTCTTTTTTATGTGTTGGCTAATCTCCTTGTTTATGATAATGTGTGTACCTTTGTATAAGGACTTTACAGCCATTATCTAATCTTCACAGATCCTGGTGAGGTAGAAAGGGAGCAAATCTTATCTCCATTCTACAGATGAGGAAACAGAGTTACAGGGAGGTTGAGTAACAAGCTCACGTTTGAAGCAGCACGTTGTGGGTAGGGCGCGGGCTTTGTTTTTCCAGGAGTGGGGCTGGCTTTTCACCTACAGCTCCTATGTTCACCAGGCCCCTTCACGACCAGCATTTCTTCGTGACTGCCCTGAATCTCCACACAACCTGTTGGGAAAATACGCTGCACACTGACCCACGGGAGGATTAAACCCTTGACCTTGGCACCGTCAGCGGCGGGTGCCAGTGAGCTGAGCCACACACTGAAAGCCTAATTGGCCCCAAGCAGGATGAGACCGATCAAAAAAGTTCCCTTGCTCTCCTCCTACATCTTTCGGAAATAGAAAAGAAGGGGCTATTTTTTTATGAATTTATCTAGTTTTGTTCTCTCTCCATGTATTTTACACTCCAAGCAAATCCTAAAGTATGAGATATAAACACAGAAATAGGAGAGAGCTAAGAGGTAAACTACATAAGCAAAAAATTTATTTAAAAAAAAATGAATCATGGAAAAGTATACAGAAGCAGGCCCACAGCATCGCTGCTGGTATGAAATGGTTCTTCACCTGTGTTTGTACCTGTAGATCAAGAAAGTAAAGATAAGGAAAGGTTAACAATGAAGGAGATCCTTTTCCAAATAATATTAGCTAGCCTGTTTTGAAAACAGTAGGGAACTTATTCCTGAGAAAAAGTTATAGCAAAAATATATTCAAGACTACTGGAGTATTATTCAGATACTACCTGTATGAACCAGGTGATGGGGGATTCTCTTCCCAAAACAGGCTTGAGAAACATCTGTTACATGACAGTACCTTCCTGAGGTTTCAGGAGCAGAAAGATAGCCTTGCCTATCTTCTGGAATGCAAACTACCCTGCAGACCACCGGACAAAAAAACTCATGAGGCCCAAACCAGACATCCCGGCCGAAAGACGCTCATACTAGAAAACAGAAGTGTCTTCAGGGTAGCATTGCTTCTCTCAGTCTACCTGTCTACTTACTCGAATTGCTTTTCAAACCACATATACAGTTGTAGATCTGTGAATTACACATCTGTGAACACTACAAAAATTTTCTAAATCTATCTCAGAAAGCCACAAGTAGATCCAAGTTTTAGTATCAAATTGATCCTGAACTCTCTCAACCCAGGACTACTAGTGTGTTGAGCCCAACTATGAATGTGGACAGGGACCAAATTGCTTTCCTGGATCCATGAAATGGCAACAGGCTAACTACCAATTAGCCAGACTACACAGTGGTTCTTCAGACCCTGCCGAAGACTGACGCTGAAGACCCCCTACTGAGGAGGACCCACACCCTGGGGCTTGCTCTCCGCACGCTTATTCACCACTGCCTGTGCAAATGTTCCAGCAAGCCGGGAGCACTTGGCATTAATTTCTCAGCATGTCGCCATGGCTAGAGCTAAGCAAGGGCCAAAAATGAATTAGGTAAATATAGGAGGCTTCAGGCACAAATGCAGCAGGTGAATTTATTTGCAAATTACTCTTTTTACCCTTCTCATTTAAGATTCTCTTTAGAGACATCGAAGAGAACTTTATCATTCTTGAAGTAAAGAAAAGCAATATTTGGTTTCAATATTTGGTTCATAGCCAATCACACACAAATGCTTAATAAAAGAATCCTTTTTAAAGTTATTACGCATTTATTACAGGATTACTGACTTCGGTGATGAGAATGTTATTGTTAGGATTGGGTGGACTTAAGACAATCTTTTCCTGGAGATTTCTCTGTCATTTAATTGAGTCACCTTACTCCTTCTGCCCCAATACACAACTGTTCCTGTTATTTTTTTGAATTATTTTGGATAAAAGCCTTCTGCAAAAGCCATCTTTCTGAATCCACAACCTCCTCTCTGAGCATTTGTTAACACATTACATTATACTAAAGTGAATCCGCCCACCAGAAATTAGACAATCTATCCTGGTTTTAATATTTTTTGAAGGCTTACAAAGTGCTAATCACTAAAGCAGTGATTCCCAGCCCTGGTTTTGTGATAGCCTGGGGTATCTCCGATTACCTCATAGATCGTGAAAAACAAAATTCCAAAAATTTTCCAGAAGAAAATTAATTATAGTTTATTTTAATTTGAAATATAAATATCTGCCATCGGAGGTAGGAAGTGTGTCACAGTGGGACTTGGTGGGCTGGAGCATTGTAAGAGAACAAGCAACAATAGTCTATTGAAACTCCTCAAAGCTCAAAATTATTATGCTCTCCAAAAAAAAAAAAAAAAAAAGAAAAGAAAGAAATGCTATTCTTATTCCTAGGAACTTAACACACCTTATGACAAGCACAGAAAGGAACTCAGACAAAACCCATTCCAGGACATTTCCTCAAGAAGAATACAAATAAGGTGTGTCACATATTTTCAGGAATAAAATAAACATGATAATATCTAATAACACCATTACACTATTCAATGTGCCTAAATTACAGTTGTACTAAGAAATGAGAAAATCTCTGGAATGGGACCAGGATTGCTTTTTAATTGTTCATTAGAAAAAGCAAAAACTAAAAATCTCCCGCAATGATTTCCTTTCGAGATCATTCACCTTGTTTTTAAAATACGAAATCAAAAACATATTGAGACGCATGATGAGGCTGGGCAGTAAACTCGGAGCAAACTGTCTCCTCTGCTCAGCTCAGGCTCAGCAGCTACAGCAAGCCCACAGTGCCAGCTTGAGCCTGGCAAGGCAACTAGCACTGCACAAAGCAGAATCTTCATTTCTCAGTTCTGGCTGATTCCACTGAGAACACCTCTCCCTCCTCACCTTTTCTTTCCTTCTTTCTTTTTTTTTTTTTTTTTTTTAATTGAGGTCTTTCTATTTAGGGATGTTCTTCCATTACGGGAAATGTCCCCTAAGCCAATGAAAAACAATGACAATTTTATTTTCACATTAAGATTCCTCTCCCAGGGCCCTATTCCATGAATGAATGGCTTGTAGGACACACCGCTAATAATAAAATCCACCGACTGTGCCAACACAAGTGCAAGACAAGCACAGGGAAGCTAAGGCTAGCCAAAGGAATTCTCTCGTACCTACAGCAGCTGACTTCTTCCAAGAAAGCTGTTGGGTCTGCTCGCTTGTTATTTGCCAGGAAGGTATTCCTTTCAAAAAGTAAAAATAAATAGCTCCTACAACCTCTTCCTTGTCTTGAAATCACAATTTCTACTACTAAATAAACTTGTAAACACCATCTGTTAAGATACTTGAGAACTCTACTCGACAACATACCCCAGTATTTGTTGAAGGAGCAATCCTATACTGGCTAGGAAAGGAACTGGAAACGAGGAGGTCATTTCCCATTCAAATTTAAATGTCACCATGAAATACTGTAGAAAAATCAAACATGTCTAGAGCAATTGCACATGTCACAAACTCAACTCATCTGACCTCCCCAACACTTGTACCCTAGTGTGACTGTCACTGAATTGTCCGGATTCCAAAGAGCATACTGGCCGAGCTCTCACCCACCCTGCAGATTAACTAAGGCCATGTTTTTTTTTTTCTTTTAGATCTCAGGCTTGTTTTCTCCCTGCAACACAAAAGGCGTTTAGTCCACCTACCCACCATCAATAAGCTGGTATGCAAGAAGAAAGCTACTTAGTTAACTGCTGAAACAGAACTTAGTTAGAAAAAACATACACACATTTATTCCACAATCTGCATCACTTACTAGATAAAATGCAAGCTTCTATCCATTCCTCAAGCCATCCTCACCCCTCTTCTCTTCATTTGTCATCATCCATTTAGCAAATATTTACTGAGCACCAACTATATTCAAAGCACATTGCTGGTCACTGAGTTGGTAGCACTGGAGAAGACAAAGCAAGTCCTGTCTTCTAGAGCCGAAATTCTTCTAGAGAGAGACAGAAATAGAAGACATAGATGTTGTTTTAAATAATTTTTAAAAAGCATAAGAACTATGTAGAAAATATATTGAGTAGAAGGAAAAAGACTGATTTGAAAAAAAAATTCTAAATATGGAGACAGTGATTTCCTTCTAAAATAAGGGAAGAAAACAGTCATGGACATAGCACTTTAGGTTAGTTATTTAGGGAAGGGCTCTCAAAACCTGGAATATTTGAGCTGACTTTTTGATGGAAGAGAGGGGCCATCAAAAAAAAATTAGTAAATAATCCCCTCCGGTGAGACTGGACATGGTGTGTCCAGGGAGCAGAAAAGAGGCAGGAAGGCTGATGCACAATGAAAAAGCCAAGGCTGAAAATTTGAGGGACTTGGAGGTTGGAATTTATTCCAAATGCAATGGAGCAGCCTTCAGAGGACACTAAACAAGAACGGGACTCAATCTGATTGAGGCTTTCACACAAGAGAGTGCCCACCTTCTGTGATTTCTAATGAAGAGTTAAAGCAGGGCAGATTCAGGATATATTTTAGAGTGGGAGGAAAAAGAGTAATCAGAAGTAACTGTCATGTTTTTGATTTGGACAGCTGAGTGGGTGGTGGGTCATTCACTGAAATGGAGACGACTAGGGGGGAAAGAAAGTCTCCAGAGGTAGAAATTCACTTATTCAACCTTATCCCTCAGCAGTCCTTGAACGCATGAAAAGTGGCCGTTTTTCAGAGGTCCTCATTTTTCTTGTGTTCTTGTCTCCTATTTAAATCACAGCATTGTGGGCTGCAGGCATGCTTTTCAACTCCATTCCCATAAATGTCAAACCCTAGCTTAAAATCCAGCTCATCCAAGAAGTCTATGCCTATTGAAACTCTCTTCCTAATGATTATTCTTCATTATTATCCATTCATTTAGTTTTTATTGCAAATCCTTTATTCTATACTCAACTCCTTCCGAATTTAGACCAGATTCCTGGGTCTTCTTCTCTTTTTCAGCCCCCGACTAATCCCACCTCCCAACTGCACCCCTTGCATCTTCCTGGTGCCCCCTGGGCTCTGTCCTACCCAAGCCTGAGCTCTCCCTTTACACAACAGTTCTCAAACTGGCATTTGCTCCCCGTAGCTCTACCTGCCGCGATCCTGCCAAACCTTTAAGACCCAGATCAACTGTCCCCTTTTCAAGCCACCATGTTTGACCCCTCCCCAATCCAACATGATTTCTCCATCCCCACCCCCTAGGAGGCAGTGTAGTGTAGTATAGCAGCTGGCATCTCTAACTCTGGGGTCTGGCTGCCTCAGTTCCCCCAGCAAGACCCATTCTGGCCATCCTAGCTGTGTGCCCTGGGGCAACTTGCTAAAAGTTGCAAGTTCTCTGCTGCTTCATCTGGGAGGTGGCAGGGAGCAGGGCTGTAGCAGGGGAAGTAAGGATACTGACCTTATGAAGTTGTTGTGAGGATTAAGTGAGGCAACACACCTAAAATATATATCGCTTGGCACATAAGGACTCTTTGATGTTAGATATTTTTGTTATTTTCATTTCAGAGTTTTTTGGCTCTCTTGTGAAAATAACAATTTTCTTTCCATCGTGGTTGTCTTTAACCCATTAGATTAAAAGCTGTCTGGGGGTATAATGGCGCCTTCTTTATCTCTGTATTTGGTAGCTCTTTTATGAATATTTATTGATGAATAAATGCCAAACATAAGAAAATACAGTTTTAAAGATTTTCATGTCTTTGACCCAAGTAGATTGATTTCCCTTAAGGTAGAAATACTATCTTCTTGTTTTTTATTTTAAAATTTCATGTTGTCCAGTATATAGTGGGTGTGTATACTATATATAGATGCTGCATATATGTAATATAAAGTATATAATATTAATTTTATGAATTAAGGGACTCCTAAACAATCAATACAAGTAATGCATATATCACGCTAAATTCACCAGTGATGCTGATTTTAAAAAGGAAAACTATCTCTTCATTTACCCTAAACATAAGGAATTGCAACAACAGGGCATCATTCCAGCTCACAAGAATCTTTAGGCCTCTGAAGATTCGGAGTTAGGCAGGAGGTTCTTGTTAGTGACATGTGCTCTCTCATCAACATCAATTAATATTTATTGGACAAAGTGTGGATGCGGCACACTACGCTGTGTGTTTTGTACACGTTTTTTAAATATGAAGACACCATTTCTGCTTTCTTACATGTTGAGAAGGACAGTGTTCATGACCACAATAAATAATAAAAAACATACACGTCTCTGTAGGTTTATGACAGTATTGTATCTCATCTCACGTAAGCAAGGAAACCTTCAACAAGCAGGTAGGTCTTGACTGGCTTTTAGATATGATAGGGACAGAGTCTAGTGGCAAAGTAAAGGAAAAGTGTGGATTGGAAACAAAATCAAGGTTGACTGTAGTTTACTTTTTGTTTTTAATTAAGCATGACATGCTAAAATAGGGATAAAACTAGACTAAAAGATAAACATGGAGTCTCTACATCTTTCTTCACAAAGTATCACTTAAGCTCAAAAGGATTTCCTATCCTTTCTATTAAACATAATTTTATTATACTCTTTGTTCCTGGGTTATCCCAGACCCAAATAATTATAGATGTAAATTATACAACTCCATCTAAAATATATCACTTTTCCCTAGTGATAAGCTGGTATCAAAACTCCAGAATAATTATGCCTTAATGTAATCCATTGTAGCTCTCCTTTGTTTATTTGAGTTTTTTCCCCCTCTCTGTTTTTGCCTTTCTGACCTTCATTTCTTCCCTCCTTTCTTTCCTTTCTTCCTCTCCCAAGTTTTCCAGCATTTGTGAATAATTTGGTCAACTCTTCTAGCTGACAGTCTGCATCTTCAGGCACTAGTCAGGGGCTATATTCTTTTCCACAGATTGAGTTATTTAACTGCACACTCTTCTTTTCTCGGTTGAATTATAACACATACTTTTTTCATCAACCTCTAAAAAAAGTAACAAAGACTCCATTCTTACACACCAACTCAAGAATCCGGGATAATTTCTCATGTAGCATCCATTTAAACTTTCAATATTTCCATGTAACAATCTAACTGCCTATGGCATGTCCTGAATTCTGATAAAAAAAAAAAAAAAACTTGTCCAATTCTATCTGTAAGATTCATCTCTCTTGATGTCTGATTTACACATTACCTAAAACACACTCAAACTGAAACAAGGAGGTGATAAAACCACTGAAATAACCATTGTCTAATCTGTTTTTTCAATGTCCACGTACTTCTCTATACCTTTAGTGACCTCACATGTAGTAGAGCCTGCATCATGGGTTACACATTTGAATTAAATAAATTTTGAGCCTTTGTCTTTCTGCTTCACTCATTATTTCTCTGCTTAGCTACTGATATTTATTTCTCCATTACTGTTCAAATTAGCTAAGTGGCAAAGCCCATAACCTCAAATAAAAAACTGTTCAGCTCTATTTGAAAGTAAAGGATCTCTCCTAATTTTGCATCCAGCATTTGCTGTGCAACATCGTTGTAAGAACATATCCACTCTTACTTCTCCTGTTTCTTTATTTCCTCCTCAATAAAAAAAAAATTAAAGGCATTTATTTTTAATTCATCAAAATCAGTTTTGGCCATTGCATTTGTTTGTCTTTTTGCCTACTGAAAACTGGAAGTTGGAGGGTAATGAGTGAGAGAAGTCTCTGGAAGGAAAGACATTATTTGATATCAGAGTAATATTGCAATCATAGGGATCTTTCCCCACATACTTCAAAACTGACTCAATTTAGAAAATGAAGTGGAGTTAATTATTTAATTGGAAACTTAAATTGAAAGTTAAAAGCTTAACTACTTTATTTTTAAATAGTAATCCTCCACCAAGGTAGCTCTTGGTCTGTGTTGTTTCCTACTGAATCCCTGTTCCTAGAACAGCACTTGCCACAGAGTGGGGCTTACTTCAATAAATAAGTATTAAATAAATCAGCCACTTTATCAAAAAAGTGTTGGAATTTGTTTACTAGTCATCCAAAGTAGGTCCCTTCATGCATAAAATAGAATTAACTGTGTCATATGCCCCACTTCCTCCTTTTGCAGAAAGCCAACAAAAGAACTGTAACTTTTTACCTAAGGATCAAAGGTGTCAACCTATTGGCTCATGCTACTTTAAAGTCTTGGATAATAGTCTTTGGTTATTTTTAGATAATTTCTTTTGTTTCAAGCTTGAAAAGAAGTATTAACAAAGATCAAAAAATAAATCACTGATTCAGAGCAGGAAAATGCATATTAAGAAGATCAAAATATAGTATGTAGAGGCTGTGAGCTAACCTTCCCAGAATACAAGCCAAATCTGGCTTTAGGGACTGAAGTATTATATTGGTCCCATCGACATAAAAGAAATGGGGAGGAGAATTTGGAGAGTTGAAAGTCTGAATAGAAAAGCAAAAAACAATTTAAAAATTATAAAATGACCAATGCATTCTCAATACATAAAACAGTAAGTGATGAGTTAGAAAAATACAACCAAATTGTAACAATGGTTAACTCTCAATGGTGGTATTATAGGTGAGTTTATCCTCACCCATAATTTTCTATATTTCCAAGTACCCTGCAATACATATGTAAGACTAGTGCAGTCAGAAAGAAAATAATACACATACTTTTTAACCCAAGAAAAAAGCCAAGGGTAAAAATCATATGATAAATGAAGAAAACTTAAAAGACGAGGATCACAAAGCCAAAGAAGAGAAGGCTCACGTGTGACTTAACAATCTTCATTGCTTAAAACAACCATTAACCCAAACCTATTGCAAAACACATAGGATAGGTTTATTTCTTGTTTAAAAAATTATGTAGATTGACAGATATACATACATATGTTCATGCATACACACACACACATAGTTACAGGGAGTTAGGCTCACAGAGAAAGGGCAAAGGGCACACAAACTATGTGAAAAAAAGAAAAAAAACACCCAGAAAGTCAAGGTATTATTTATGGCAGCAACTCTCAAACAGTGGTGGAAAATGAAGTTTAAGGACATGAAAAAGAATAAAGGGGTATGTCTTCCCAAGAGGACACCACAGAATCACAGGAAGAGGTGTGTTACTAAAAGGAGACATGTTTAAAATAGAGGTTGACATAGAATGCCTCTTGCACCATAATTGAGGTAGATCCATGGAAGTATCCTATGTATGGACATACATTTAGGAGTAGAAAAATGTTTGAGAATCCTTAACCTACAGTCGGTCTTCAAGGTAAAGACCTAAGATAGGCACAAGAATATGTGGGCACAAGCAGTTTCTCTTATAGGCTGGAATAGAGTGATAAGAAAAAAAAGGCTTGTTGAAGAGAAATAAAGGAGCTCAAATCTAGCTCTCTTTGTTCCACAGAGCAGACTAGAAGCTGTCTTGACGTCTATATGTATCTTGATACATCCAAAATTATTTGGGGGAATACAAACTCCAATTTGTAACCTTCTATACCCATTACATGGTCAAGAACTTGTACTATACTTAACAAAACTCCATTTAGCTACCGTTTGAATCCAGTTTCTCTCTTCCCAGTTGTCACAGAGGTAATAAACAAGAAATCAACATTACCCGCATAATAAAGGTGGCCACTTTCAAGTTTCATAATTGCACCATAAAGGGAATAGGAAGAAAACATGCATTTACTTAGAGGAACTTCTTTACCAACAGAAATGTCAGGAATGTTAGCAGGTGCCATGGTTAACTGGGGAGGCACTCAGAGGACATACAGTATTTTCCAGGCTCTTTATATCCCATTGTACAGATAGCTATCTTCCTTTGAGTTCATGACAATGATATGTGACCACATATAGCTAGAATTAGAATGGTTCAGGTCAATTCAGATATTCACACTTTCACACTGGTCTGGACCAAGCAGATAGAAAACACAACCAAACCTAAACCTTCCAATCAGGATAGGAGCCCCTACCAAATTCTATTTCCTCAGGCAGTGCTACACCTGGCAAACACAGCCAAAGGAAATATTCAACAAGAAATTCATCTGGCTTCATTTCTCCAAAAGGAATAGTAAGAATTTCCCCAGCATCTCTCATGTGTTCACTACTGTACTAAACACTTCTCATCTGTGATTTCTTTGGGGTCCTGAGGCTGTCCAGTTATGGCTATTCTCCCTGAAGTTAAATTTAGGCAAATTCTGAGGTCCTTGAAAGTCCTCCTCTGGCAATAGCCATGGAGGTGTGTAGACTAAGCACAGGAATGGCCTAATCCCAATCACTCAAAAAGGATGAAGACTACAGAGTACAATTGGATGGGGAGGACTATAAAACTGTTTTTATTATGGAAGGCCTGGCGCCACTATCTTGCATCAGAGCAAATTCTGATGAAGTTCCAAACCTGAATCATTCTCCTCAGGGTTATTGACTCACCCTATTTGGCTCCTATACATCTCACTTGCTCATTCTCTCTCTTTCTCCCTTTCTCTCAGCTTTGCTCTATACCCTCATGACACAGAAAGGGTGCACAAAATTGGTGAGAGGTGACAAAGATCAAAGGTTAGCATCACACTACTTGTTCCATGGTGTTAGCCCTGAGACTATCCTGTTACTCTCAAGTCTACCCACAACCTTTAATTTCTGATGCTTATTGAACCTTGACCAAAAAGCTCACCACATTCCCAGCCCCTTCTTTCCTCCCCACTCCCTCTCTCTTTCTGCATCCCATCCCCTCTACCTGCATATACATTCTCACACACACACACACACACACACACACACACACACACATCCCTTTTGCTTCAACAGGCATCATATACTCAACAAAGAGAAAAGGAAACATTCATATCTCACGGAAGCCCTACACACGTACCCTAAGTCAGAATTCGACTTGGTTTGAAAGTGGTTTCACGTTATTAGTTTCATAGTCACTAATCAATACCACACAAGAAATCCATTTCAAATACCTTTCCTTTAAATGGAGCTTTGACTGTCCAAGTTTAGAGCAGATACAACAACTAGAAAGAATTCTTTCTACATAGCTCTTGTGAATACAGGATGTTGGCAAAAGATTATTAGAGTAACTTCTTTGCTGGCAGTTTCTCTTTGTTCTCCACATCTCAGAAACCTGCTAAACTCAGCTGCATGTCAAACAATGCAGAAGCATTTTGGTGTGAGCAGTGATGCACCCTTTTGGTAGAGGGAAACATAAATATTGGAGAACACATTCCTTAAAAGTGAGCATTGCCTCCCAAATCCGCTATTCCTTTTCTCTAATGCTACATAATGCTACAGGGTGCTCTCCTACATTCATCTGGGCGGTAGACTCTCCACTCTCTGACTCTTCTGGTCTTTCATGAAGAGACGTGAAGGGGAGAGCTAAGGAAAGCCTCAAAGGTGGGGAGCTCTAAGTTTATGTGCAGCAACAAGGCAGCCATATCCTTCTCCTTTCCCCTGAAAATCAAGCATCACCTTATCATTTCCTCACCAAGATTAACTCCTGCTTCCTGAAGAGTATTTCTGAGGTAGAAAGCAGAGGTGGTGAAAAAGGGGGAGCTGAAAAGTCCAATCTGTCAAGCTCCATTTTAGAAGAAAGGAAAACCGAAAAGTGAACGTATTTAACATGAGCCATTTCCTGCACTCAGGAGGGAAGAAAGCACGCTAGGAGCTGTGTGCAGGAGGAGATCCGCACTGGTGTTATCTCTGACCTGCAGCTTAGCCCCAGTGTCGCAGCTGCCAAAAAGCTCCCATTCAACGTTGTGCTGAGTTCATCAATGCTCCACGTGTCAGGATCCTAACAGGAAAAAGCAGGACAGACAGTCTCTCCATTCAACCGCCTGGGGACCCCATGACAACTAAAATCCCCTCGCAGACCGTCCATATCAACCTTCGGCAGGTCAGAGCACGCAACCCCTTCAGAACCACAGGCTCGGGCCCACACCCTTTCCCCTTGTCAACATTGTCACTTTAAACAGAACATCGAGCCTTATCACAAAACCTGAAGTAAGTATGACAATTAAGATGGATTGCAAAGCCTGCTGGTGCTTCACAATTAACAATCACTTGGCAGCAGGTTCCACGCAACTGTTGGGGGGTATGGCAAGAACTTTATCCCTGCTTAGTGCTGCATTAGCATATTTAGTAGGCTGCAAGACATAATTCCTAAGATATGAACATATTTTTGTCTTTTTAAAAAATCTGCAATTAAGCTATAATATGTAGAAACTCTGCACCATGCAATCAATGTGCAAATACCACGATGGAGTTGGGGTAAGGAGGGCAAGCAAAAGAAACGGTCCCCCAGCACCGATAACAACTTGAACCGGTAACTGCTTACAGTGTCACAGGTTAGCTAGAAACTGTGGCTCCTTCCTGTCTGACAAAATCAGGGGGGGTGCTGGCGTTGCCTCCCTGCTGCTGACATCAGGTGATTGCTCTGTAAGAGCGTAGCTACATGCTTGAAACCCACATATTAAAGAAAAAAAATCAGATCCCGACATGACCCTAGTGGCTACGTAGCAAACTAGGCATTTTTCACAGAAAGCACTTTTTGACTCTCAGCCTCTGAGTAATGAAAGATGTTGCTAAAAATCACTAAAGCACTTTATTCTACAAATGTGAGGTCTCTTCCTCAAAGTTTCCATCCTTTTCCTTTAGTGACTGGCACATTGGTCACACTGATGAAAAGAGATCAGGGAGTGCTGAGAATGGACCGACGTTACTGGCCGAAAGACAACCCAAGTTACCGTCCCTCACCTCTCCATGTGTTTATTGTGTAGATTCAGGCCTAGCGTCTGAGTGTGACCCTGTGGGGGCTGCGGAGGGAAAGAGACATGGCCAGATCTTTCTGAGATAGCCAGGACTTTGTCTTTCTTGACATCTGGGTTGCAAGAAGGCAGGATATCCTGCTAAATATATCACAGCTGTTTGAGACCCACCTTGTGACTAAGACACAGCCGAGGCTAAGGAACACAGTGGGAATAGGTGTGGAGTTTCTGGGAAAGAAACCTCACCCTTTACAGATACCTCCTTTGTAAAAGACAACACACACACACACACACACACACACACACAGGCTCTCACAAAGTTTAGGTGAGTAGCTCTCCAGTTGCACAAAAGCAAGCATATGAAAGTAACAAACGCAATTTAGTGCACAAAGTCTTTCTTTACAAAACCAGAAGAGTAGCAGATTAAAGCACCTGGCAGTCTTGGCACGCCAAAAGAAAATCTTAGCTGTGACAAAACAAAACAGGTGTACAGGTATAAAACTTTTGCTTTCCAATAATGCCCCTCTCTTCGCTGGAATGCTTTGACAGGTGCAGAAGTTCAAGTTACAGTGGGGAAGTAGCAAATAAATACACAGCATTAGCGTCTGACGTGCTTGCTGAGCACCCGGGGATGTTAATAACTGGCAAGGTACACTAATCTCTGATTGCAACATTTGGTTTACCTTAATCTGGAGGGACAGCTGTATTAAAGAGGGAATTATACTAATCAGTTCAAGGCCCTTGCATATAAAACTTCCCATTAGGCTTAAAGTACACCAGCTTATGCTCATTCTCTAGGAGCCTTACATCTGGTTCTGAATAAGGCTGCCTCTCATTTGCAAGGTACAAACCGAAAACAAGGGGGAGGGGGGCTGTCAGTTGCTGGAGGATGGGTGATAGAAGAGGAAGCTACTAATTCTTTGAAATTTTTAACAGCACAAAACTAGCTTCTAGGCATCTTAATACTAAAAGAAAAAAAAAAAAAAAAGCATGTGTTATCAACCCTAGGCCATTTTTTCCTGTTACCGGAGGTGACCAACATAAAATAAAATTGATGATGTCAGTCAAAAACAGCTAAGCACAAAGCTTGGCTGTGTTATCTTAAGTCAGAAGGTATGATAGGCCATGCCATATGGCTCTAATCCTCCTCTATCTCCCATCACCTAACAGGAAACCTTCATGTAGCATGACCTTATTTGGCTGGTTCCAGGTTAGGGCTGCCCAAAGGGGATTTTTCTGTTTCTGCTATATCCAAAGGTTTATGTTGATTTTTTTCTGAGCCCTGCAAACTATAAATCCGACTGATTACTCTGCACTCTTTTGCTTGACTGAGCCTTTACAATCAGACATCCCCGTTAACAATAAGCTCCTAATGAATCAAACATCTATGGCATTAGTTTCACCTAGCTGCCTCTTTCCCATGCACTGTGCTGCTTTGTCAGACCTGGTTTGATGAGAAAAGCTAGTGACACTTGCTGCACCTATTGATAAACAATTCAGTAATGAGGGGCATAACAAAAATTACCTACAACAACCTGATTAAAAATGACAGGCAAAGCTTACTCCTTGCTCTATAGCGAAGGTAACTCTGGCACTGCTTGGGGAAAATAATGAGGTAAAAATAAAATCTCCTTTACCAAAGAGCTCACTTCTGAATGTGCGTTTATGAAGAGATGAAATTTTTTCAGTGATGTTTTAAATGCTTTCAGGTTATGTGATTACCAATAACATTAGGGACTGCTAGAATTCGGGATGCTTGCCTTTCAACTTTCTGATATGAACCCCCTGCTTTTTCTACTTAAACTTCCTGAATAACCAATCCAATATCCAACATCTTCACTTTCTTTCTCAAATGTGAGTTTAGTCATTGAGAAACTCAGCGGTACAAGCGCTAATAATTAGGTAATAATAGCATAGGGATAAAAAGAAAAATTCTAAGACACACACACAAAAAAAAAAAAATTTTTTTTTGAACAAAGTAGAGAAAACTTTATAGGGCAATAACACTTCCCAAAAAGGAATAACTTAGCCTTACCATGGACACTGAAGTTCTTTTTTATTGGGGTCACCCAGAGGACCTTTGCAATTTCGAAACAAGCATCTACCCAGGGGAGGCCCGGCTCTGGTGAAAGCTTGATTCAAAGACAGAAATGTGTGGGTTCTGCAATTGTGTAGCAGCATGTTGGGAGGGTTTCCATCAGTGCACAGATGCACTTGAAAATCAAATATGGACATGGGGAATGTTTTTTTGGAGATGGAAAATGAGTGCTGATGACATGTTTATACTTCACAGATGGATCCAGTACAGAACCATTTTTTGTAAAGAAACAATATCCACCATTTGCTAATTTTTTTTTTTTTGAGGAGCTACAAAATGGTGGCACAAAAAGTGAATATTCCCATCGTACATACTCCACCTGTTCCTTGGTCTTACAACTGTCTTCCATTCTGAATGTAATCATTGACTGTTGTAGTCTTATTTTTTCTCAAATGTTATCCAAAAGGATATGAAAAAAGAAATACAATACACAAAGGCACTTGGAAGAGCAAAATGATTTGAAATTAATTTGCTACATATGAAGAATTGGAAGATGACAAATGCTATTAAGCAACAAATGCTGAATTTAATCTTGAAAAAATGCATTTTCTTATTGGCATATTTTCCCATTAAATCTGATATCAAATCAATTTTTGAATGTTTTCTACCAAGAGTCCTGAGTGTCTTCTTCATTTGTTCCTTTGGCCCACCGTTAGCCAAATACCACTCTTAGGTGTCAGAACCTCTGGAAAATGCAAACTCTTAGCATAAGATTAATTCTAGTTATTGCCTTATTGTTAATATACTATAGTGATAAATATTTTGTAGTTATAAATATCAACCATGATAACATGGAAATGCACAATATGTATACGATGTGTATTTATGAGAAGAAAATCTAAAGCATTTAACTGCCAAAGAACATTATTGATAACATTGTAAACTGCTTCCTCAATAGGAGATGTCAGAATAATCAAATCTTATCGCCACAGCAATAATATTAATTTGCCATTTCAGGTGTGAAATATTGGTGAGAGTGGCCCACTTCAAAGTTGCAGAGATTGAAAAATAATAAACAAGCCATGAATGTAAAATATAAAAGTAGTTTGATTTGCACAATATTTAGGAGCAGTATTTAAAATAACTGATATTCTGAATACATTTTCAGCCTTGATGAATGTGTTTTTAAGTGTTCCAAATAATATATGACATATTAGAATTACTTTTTTCTTAGTATTGATCAGGCTAACTTTTCTTGTGTTACCTTTCTTGCCATCTGTATTCATAACCTACTAAATTCCAGTTAACCTTTAGTCAATAATATTTTCATTCTAAGAATTAGTCTGAGGTCAAGAATTAGAAGTAGAATATGAATCCCAGCAAATGATCAAACAGCCTGAGACTGGATAACAAAATCTTGAGAACACACAAAAATTAACATGTTCTTCTGACCCTGTATTTTCTGGCAGTGTGCCAAGCATCAATCTGTGGTTCTACATTCTATGATTCTAACACCTTGTTATCATCCTGAAACCAACAAAAGCCTGTGTACACGTCTCCAAATAAAGCAAGTCTTCCTTTTTTATTGCTGGATTTTTGACACATGTGAATAAGGCCAAAACATTTTTAAAACCCTTAATTATTTTTTGTCTATACGTCAAAAACAAGTTTTAGTCAAAGATTTAATGTATGCTCAGAGTCTTACAGAAAATGTTAGTACTCTACTTAAACTTATCAAACTCTGAAACAGTCAAGAAAAATGAAAGTATATCCTTCCAATTATAGCATTTCTTATATAGTTATGTTGTTAATCATCACTCAACAAATGCATAGAACATAGAGCTGCAAAAAAAATTAGAGATCATTTGTTTCAATTCCCTCATTTAAAATATTAGGGAAAGAAGATCTGAGCAGTAACTTAACCAGAGTGTCTGGAAATCCTGTTTTCTGCGGCTTTATTCCACCAGACCATCCTGTTTGTATATTTTGTAATGATTAGTTATAGTGGACTAATTTTATGTTACCAGTTACTTATTCTAAATACTATGTCAAATATTATAATAAGTGTTCAGAAAACTTCACACTTAGAGAATGAGTGAATAATACAATAAAAATTAATAAACTAGATTCTACCAGTGCCTAAATTGTTGCCTGGATATAAGGTGTCTTGCTCTCCTTTTTGGTCACTAGACTGTTAGTGAATAAGTTAATTATGGTTAATCAGGTCCCTGGTGAAAAGTAGAAGTTATGTAACTTGCAAAGGTGCTATTAAGCAAGGAACAACTTAAATGTAGGGACTTTCTGTCTCAATTATACAGGGTGTTCCAAAAGTTGCCATACACAGGGAAAATGAGAAATTGTAGATAAATGTACCTTTATTTACAAAATATTCATTACAAAATTTTTTCTTTGTATGGAGACTTTTGGGACACCCTGTATTAATCTACCTTGAAGTATTAACATACTAGCTATTCAGCTACATCATTACCATGACAGTATTTACTATCCAAACATATCTAAAAATTAGAATCATAGAATCATAAGATATGGTCTCTGAACCAGAACAGATGAAGAGATTCTGGTCCATGGAGATTAAGCGGTATGCCAAAATACATTTAGAAACAAGCAGTACTGGATTATAGCATTTCCTTTAACAAGTAGATTTTGTGTCAAGTCTATAATAACTAACACCAATTTAGCTCATGGAAAAAATGAGCAGACCCTTTACTTCACGGGTTAGGCAGCATACCGCTGCAAGAATAAGAATAGCCACTCTGGAGAAATGAGAATTTGGTTTAATCAGCAGGTATACAAAAAGACCCAGGGAACACATGCCCCCACCAAAGTAAAAGAATAAATACTAGTTAATACTCATAACTGGATATCATCCTTTGGAAACTTGATTTCCCCTTCAAGTCTTTCCCTGGCTTCTATTTTTATAATCTGTCATATTTGTTATGAAAATGTTTGAAGGAAAATATGGTAAGTGCATATAGCATCACAATTGTCTGCAGAATTGAGCCATAATATTTTTTTTGGAAAGGTAGATTGGAGCCAGAAATTTTTACTTAATTCTTTTCATTATCATAAAAATTATCCATGTTCAATGTAGAACATAAAGATAAGCAAAGAGTAAATAAATAAATAGATATATAAACTAAAATTTTGCACCCCCCCATGATACCATGTTAGTATCTAGCCTTTCAGAATTTTACCTGTGCAAATATGCACCTGCAAATATTTTATGACAAAGACAAGGTCATGCTATGCAGAGCATCTTTTGATCCGACTTTTGCCCCCTAAGAATGCATTGTGAATGACTTTCCCTGGCAATAAAAATAGATCATCTTCTTTGCCATCATAGTAGTCCAAGCTGCCATCATCTCTCACCTACTCTTTTAGAAAACTATACTAACTTACTTCTGGCCACCTCCCCATATCATTTTTTATATTACAGCCAGAATAAGCTATTCAAATGCAAATCTGGTCATGGCATCCCCTCTTACCTTCTCAAAACTCTTTAAAGAAATTTTATTGTCTATATCAGGATTTCTCAACCTCAGCACTAGTGACATTTTGGACCAGATAATTCTTTGCTGTAGTAGGCTATCCTGTGCACTGTAGGATGTTCAGCAGCATCACTCACTTTTACCTACTAGATGCCAATAAAACCCCCATCCAGTTGTAATAATTAAAAATGTCTCCAGACATTGCCAAATGTCCCCTGGAAGGAGAGGAGGTGCAAAACAGTTTCCAGTTGGAAACCGCTAGTTTGTACCAATAACCGCAATCCACAGGATGATCCACATCATCTCGCTTTACTCTTCCTCTTGTTCTTTGTCTCCTTCAACCACGCAAGCTTTTTAAAAGTACCTTGAATGTATCTGCTCTGTCCTGCTCTGTTCTTGCACACGCTGTTCCATCTGCATGATAACGTTCTTCATCTCCCTGCCTCCCAGCCTTTTGCCTAGGTAACTTTAACTCACCCTTCACATTTCATTTGAAGAATCAATCGCCTTCTCAGAGAATCTTTTCTGACCCCCTTTAATTAATCTGAATCCTTTGCTATGTGTTTATAAAAACACAATAGGCCTGCCTTTCAGACCTGTTATCTCCATTTGTAAGTGTATATTCATATATATGGTTGTGTCTTTACTGTCTATGTTCTTCTCTAGACTTCAAGCTCTGTGGACTGGGGCTAGGCACCTCAACATTCCCAACACCTAGCTCAGTGGCTGGTACACAGTAGACAGTTGACAAATACCTGTTGAATAAATGGCTGCCCCAGAATTATTGTCTTTAATAAATATTATAATTTTAATGAATGTACCATGAATGATTTGGCCATTCTGAGATTGGGAATAGATTTTGAAAGCTATTAAGTAAGGAAGTTTCCTGAACTTCCTGAAAGATAATATCTTTTCAGGAAAGTCAAATCTTTGAGAGTTTTGAGGTGTGATGAACCAAAACTCATGTTTTAAAAAGATTCGTCTAACTACGCAAGTGAAAGGAAGGGAAGTAGAAGCAGAGAATTCAGTTAGAAAACCATTAAATCATTCAGTTATATGGTAAAAATGGACTAGGGTGGGCGGTGATCGTAGAAATGAAAAGAAACAGATAATTATAAGAGAATTTGTGAAAGAATCATTGGAAGCTACTGATGTGCAGGATTTCGGGGGAAGTAGACCAAGGTGGAACGACCCAGGGATATAACACTCACTCTGTAATCCTGGCCATGCCGATTCTCATTTGTATAAGGAAGAACTGGAGAACTTTTCTATATCAAAGTCAATCTTGACTTGCAAAGTAATTAAAAGGGCAAGCAAGGTCATTCTGAAAGCTTGAAGTTTGTGAAAATCTATGTCTTCTCAATATGGTTCTTTTTTTTTTATTTCAGCTTATTATGGGGGTACAAAAGTTCAGGTTATATATATTGCCCACGCCCCCCCACCCCCCGAGTCAGAGCTTCAAGCGTGCCCATTCCCCAGACAGTGCGCATCACACTCATCATGTAGGTATACACCCATCCCCTCCCCCTACCCCCCACCTCTGTCCGATACCCAATTGGTGTTATTCCCAAATGCGCACTTAGGTGATGATCAGGGAAACCAATTTGCTGGTGAGTACATGTGAGTACATTACCCAGGCTAGAATGCAGTGGTATCATCATAGCTGGCTTTAACCTCAAACTCCTGGGCTCAAGCGATCCTCCTGCCTCTGCCTCCCAAGTAGCTAGAATCATGGGTGTGCACCACCACACCCAGCTAATTTCTTTTTTAATTTTCTATAGAGATGGGGACTATGTTGCTCAGACTGGGCTCAGCTTTATTTATTGTTCAAAACTAACAACCTCATGAAGGTTTTAGAAAATGTCATAGAGTTGAGTCCCTAACATTATGGCAATTTGAAGAGAATAGCATTTCTATCTATAAAACGTCAGGAAAGATTTGCATGGGTGAACGAACCCTTAACTCTACTTCAAGGGATGCAATAAGATAAAGATGCTAGGTTTATTGCTCCCCAAATGTAACTGCAATCAGTTCCTAAGGAGCTCAGAATTCTAATATTTATGGAATACATTAATTTTGTCAAGATAGAGAACGTCAGACAGAAAAGAGCTGCCATGGGTGCTCATATTCCCCAAGCTAAATCATAAAGAAGGGTTATTAACTCTGCCACCCTTTTCCAAGTGGAAACCAGATCTTCTTGTGGCTTCTTCTGGGTAGCCTCTCCCTTCTCCACAGAAGTTCATTTACTGCATTTGACCTTTGCACTCCAACACTTCCAGACCTCTCTAAATGTATGCCTATTGTGACATCAGATGGAAAAAAAGGGATCTGGAGTCAGAGACATCAGAAATCAATGCCTATTCTGCCACTTACTAGTGTCGTAGTATTGAAAAATAATCACATAGTCTCTCTGAGCCTCAGTTTCCTCATCTATAAAATAGAAATACTGATTTTATTTCTGGGGACATTGTGAGGACTAAATGAAAGAATCTGCATGGATCTCTTAGCATATGCTCTCACATGCAGTGGGCATTCAATAATGGTTTTATTATAAAGAAGGAGAGTTCAGATGAGGTGAATGAATATGACTTAGTTGTAGCAGTAGATACAGGGGCAGGACTCTCTTCCTCTGAGAAGAAGAAAAGTAAATCTTGATGGAACCAAAAGAAGCAAAATATCTAGAACTAGAGAAAGGACAGAAGTGTGACGCTGGGTGGAGAAGAGCATCAGGAGTGTCTTAGTTGGGTTCCACTGAAAGCAGAGCCTGACTCAGGGAATTGGATGCATGTTGTTTTTTCTCAGAAATAGTAGCGAGGGAAGAGAAGGAGTAAGAAAGGGCTGGAGGAAAAGCCAAATGATGTTCCAAAGGGTACAGAAGATCCCTGTTGTTGAAAACAGGGCCTCTGAGAAGCACGCCTTGTGCCTCCCAGAACTACCTGCTCAAAAGATAGGTGGATGGAATATTTGTCCACAGGCCCCCACCTTCCACTGGTTGAGGGCTGCCCTCGAGGGTGTTAGTTCTCCCCACATTTCCATGCTAAGCCTGAGGAAGCATTGAGCAAGCTCCCGCAACTTTGGAGAAGGCTGAGGCAGAAATTCGGGAGAATCACAGAGTGTTCTGGAGTGGGAAAGTCCTGGCACAGCCAGGGTTTCCTGGGAACTGTCCACTGAAGCTACAGCTGAAATCAGACGAGGACTTAGGGGATGGGTCACGGGGCTGTGAACTTATGTTCTCCAAATGATACTTCTGACAAACTATGGAAAGCATCAAGACAGTGAAAAATGTACTATCAAACATGAATGCTGGCCCCAAAGAGAAATCAGATATTTGATTTTCTGCACATTTTAGCTTAGCTTCTTTCATAGCCACTAGATTACTGTGACCAAGTTAAATTAAACAAAATAAAAGTGCAAGGACACAGAATCTTTCCCTTCCCAGAAGTTCTTACCGGGATCAGAATCACAAGGATTTCAAACTTGGCTACCTATGCAGTCACAACACTGCCACAAAAGGAAAGATGTGGCTCCAGAGATATTATATATGCTCGTTGCATCTTTCAACTCTCTTTGCCTGTAACCAGGCTCTAGTCAGAGCCTGATCTGTGTAAGTAAGCTAAACTCCGCCATCTTTTCTGATGTCTCCATGGTATAGGAAGGTTGGTATCACTACCTACTCAAAATGACAAGTCATAACTTGCTCTGGGAACATGATGGAGGAAATTAAACTTAGCATTAAGGAGTTAAAAAGCCTTCGGTTTCTATTTAAAGGGGGCAAGCTGGGTTGGCCTATCTAAATCTGACAGTAAAAGGTAAAATCACTTATAAATGATCATTTATAGATAATTAAGTTGTATATTCAATGCCTGCTTATAATTTCTATCAAATCAAAATGCCCTCTAGGGTTGCCAGTGCAAACATTGCATGGGCCATACTCATACTAAAAAATTATTCATTCATTATTGGGAATTCAGACTTAACCAGGCATTTTTTTATTTTTATTTACTAAATCTGACAATCCTAGTGCCACCTCCAAACAATTATAGAGAAGCAGCTACTTATTAAAACAAGACAATAAATGTTCTGGAATGTTGTGCTAAAGGTTCTAGGACTTTTCAGTAGCAGCAATGCTAATAAAGTGACATATAAATTAACTATAACAATTTACATATTGTTTCCTTAGGCATGTTTCTAAAAACTTTTCAAAACATTTCAATAATTTATTTTGTCACACATGGCGATTTGTATATTGAAAAAACACTGTGATGGTAAGAGCAAAGACTCGTTTCAAACATTTCCAAGGGAGCTTTCAAAAAGCTCCCATTTATTTAGGAGTCAAATAAGCATACTTTAAAATGTTTTTGTATTATTGACTTAAATATAGTCTTATAAGTAAAATTTAAATTAACTTGTAAGTCCCAGAACAGTTCTGCAAAATTCTCTGATGAAGAGAAATATCCAAAAACCCACACGCAGAGTCACTTCATTTTAGTTGCAAGATTCTCATTCCAGCTCACCTTCCAAAACAATTTCAGTCAAGTAGAGATGTTCTGAGGATCCCCGCTTAGAATGGCAAACAATCCCTGCCTTTTCATTCATTCACTCATTCCCTCTCTAAAAAAAGAATGTGCAGTTACCAGAATTTTATACAATTAGTGCTCCAAGAGTGTTTTAAATGCAAACCTATAAGAGGAAAGTAAAAACAAATCAAAGTTAATTGTGACTGGCTGGAACAAAATGCAGAAATCAATAGAAGGATGGCTCATCTGCTCATCATTCACCCATTACCTGGGAGACGAACACCTCCTGCTGTGCTTGATTTTTGATACAAATTTACCATTGCCTGCATCCTGCAGACGCATGCTAGGGAAACCCAGACCTTGTTTGACTCCCTCTCTGCTTATCTTCTTTGAACTTAATAACCTTACCCAATCTTATTTTATTCTTGCTTATGTGTTCATTGCTAGGCGGGCATGTACACACACACACACACACACACACACACACACACACACAAACTAGAGAGTTTAAAAACTTTATAAAGAAGCTAAGGGCCTTCCTGCAAAGCAATCAGAGGAGACACCAATATCTGTCTATGTGCTGTCTTCCCTCAACTAATCTCCATAATCTGATTATTGTGATTTTCAGAAACCCCCAAAAATAGAACACACAACTTCTTTTACAAGGCATTCCTTGGGGAAAAAAAATTTTTGTTAAGAAATGAAGATATTAGAAGCAAATGAAAAGAAATAAAAGTATTCTTATTTGGAGGTGTAAGATAGTAAATTCTTTCCCGAAGGGGTGGCCTTAAAACCCAGACACAGAGTGTCCAGGTGAAGGACCTGGGGGAACAGCCATAGGCAGATACACGCCCAGAGTTGGAGCCTCTGGCTTCTGAACGCCATGGATGTTCTTTGCTTTTATTGATAAAGACAAACTCATGTTGAACCCCATGCTGCCCCTTGCAAATGCCCTTCACCATAACCAAATATCAAAAAAAAAAAAAAAATAGAATGTAAAATGTACCTGCAATTGGAAGTTAATACATATCCCTGAATTAAATACACACCAAATTTACATATTTCCGCACAAGATGATTGTGTAGATACATTGACAATTTTTTTCCAGACAATTATGCAAGTGAAAATCTTGGAACTATATCCTAGTAATAGTGGTAGTAGTAATGATTTCCAGGAAAAAAGACTAAAAGATTTTTGAAATAATTTTAGTTTTTCTTATTCTGTGTGACAATTAAATGGATGATGTATAACTACTACCATCATCTATTTACTGGCAATTCTCTTCTTTCAGCTTTCGAGCTATTTTTTTTTTTTAGTTGTATATGTGGATTAGCTAATAGAAGAGTATAGAAATGATCACATGTGAAAAGTAAATCTTGGAGTGATGCTACATTACTTTTTCAGCCAAGTGCACCCAAATAAATGGTCTAACCATGTGAAGGTTAGAAATACTGTTCCCAAACTGGAGTATAAATATAAATGAAAAAACCTAGGAGTACATTGATAGTAGAGGAAAAAATAGCATAGTGCAAGGATGACAAGGGGAGTATTGCTATGGTGCACAAAAGGAAAAATAACAAGAAAAATCTGATATAACTGGTAGCTTCAGCCTTTCCATGGACGGTTGGTTTGTATTCCACCTACACTCTCTCAATGCATCCTTTTATTATTTTGGGGGTGGGGGGTGGGGAGAAGGAAGGACATTCATGACCAATAACAATGTTGTAATGATACCAAATTTAGGATTTATGATACATTAAAAAAAAAAACCTTTAACCAACACTAAAAAGCCACCAAGGGTTGGGGTGGAGGGTAGTTACCTAGCTCACGGTTTTATTTAGTGATGGTTCCACTTTTTCACTCACTGCCTGCAAATCAGCATTTTTAGTGGACAAAGGGCTCAGCGGCGGCCTTCTGATTGCTTCTTTTCAAATGGTAATGGCTATCCTAACTCCTCTGCCAGGTTTTTCTTACCAGAGCACAAATTGCAGTTTACAAGGCTCTGAGGGGGAAAAAAAAATCTTAGCTGAATATCTTTTTTTTTATTCGACAAACTGACATGTAAATTACCCTTTAAGTGCTCCACTCTAGGGCTCTGATCATCTCCTAATTGTCACAGTCAATTGTAGCCAACAGTCTCTTCAATCCCAAGCGCTTTGACAACAAGCACAAGGATCAAAGCAGAATCAGCTCCCTGCAATATCCTTCTGTTTAGGATGCTACAAAATGCCTGCAAAAGAAAGGTGTAAGGGCATTGCTGTAGAGGAAACTGAGAGTAGCGAGTATTACAATAGTCATTTTCTTCATCTCTAAAATTATGCCGTATAAACTGCCGTGATCTTTAATCACATGCACAGAACAAATATATAAACCTCCTGGGCAATTAATATGCTCTTAAGATTATACTAATAATTGAGCTTTACAAACAACACCGTCTCCATGGCTTAGGAAAACTATGACACAGTTATGGGATAGCAATCATTTCACAGCAGCCTGCACATCAAAAACTATTGTCCAACATACTCCATGTTTGAGCATAAATTCCAAGGCATAGTTTTTATTACTTAGTTTGGTGTCAGGATTCACTGCTCCTCCAAACTAAATAGCCCACTGAAAATTCTAGAGTTCTTTAAAAATTAACCTAGAAATATCCAGCTGAAAATAGGGCACCAAATCAATTAAAAATGTGACTCAAAAACTAACTTCAGGAGAATGGTTTTTCATAAGGGTGACCCTGTCTTATTGCTTTATAGGAAACAAACTTATTAAAAGCTATTACATGATCTACAAACATAATTTCTAAATAAGATATATCTACCAGGATCATTACTTAACAAAAGATGTCAATCCTTTCTAACTAAAGTAGTTATCATGTCACTAACTTTGCAAAAAGAACATTTGTTTTTTTTTCAAAAGATATAAAATTTCATCCTATTAATTATAACACTATAATTAATAACTCAATAGAGAGAGAAAATCTTATGACAAATCTGTACTTTAAAAATAATCCAAAGGTTTTCATAAAAATAACAAATGGAAAGAAATCAAAGGTGCATGTGACACTCCCCCTACATCTTGTCCTGTTGTATCCAGGTATTATGCACAAACAGCGTGTAAGGTCACACATTGATTGACAGCATTCCTATGTTAAAGAAAAGAACTAAAAACAAGAGACAGCACCTGGCAAATACCTCAGGTTCCTTTCTCAGCTAGTTCACTCAAGTCCCCCGGTAGGGGTTTCCAATCCTCCCCTTAATTTCACCTTGAATTCTCTGGTTTGATTGAAGAGCTTCACAGAAGGGTCTATTACAGATTGAGGAATGATCCATTTCACATCTGAAGCTCCAAAGAGCTACTTGTGAGGAATCTTTGAGTGCATTTATCTCACATGTGAAGCTTTCTGCAAAATCAATATGGGTATTTTTCAGTTTGACAAGTCAACATGAAATATCACATAATAATAGAAAAACAGAGTTGTACATTTAAACATACCCAATACAGTTATCTATGACAAAGCTCATAGTTATTACTCATGGATGTCCTTGAGTATGTCTAATCTAAATTCCTTCTGATGGGCTGGGCTAAAGAGCATAGACAGTGTAACTGACTGGTCACCATATTTTTTGCTGCTGTAGCCTAATTAATCCAGGTTCTGTGGTGAGGGCAGAGAATGGGCAGGAATCATGGCCTTTTCTTCTAATTTGAGAGTGATATGATAAGTGGAAGGAAAATAACCAGAGGTGAAAAAGACAAAGTAATAGAACAAAGGAGAACTGTAAAATAATTTCACATTTAGCTAATTGGCAAAACTGGGTAAAATGGTCACCCAAAGAAAGACAACCATGTCTCAAATCCCAACCACCACTGAGGCAAGTGCTAGCAGGATAACTGACATATTTGTGAATAAGTGATGTATTTGTATTAGGGTCTGACAGGCTTTGGGCAAATTCCAGGTCTATTTTATCATCTGCATAAGCTTGAGGAACATGGTTTAACATCTCTAAATCTCTGTTTTTTCATGTTGAAATGGGATTAATCATAAGACTTACAAGGTCTCGTCGTGAGAATTAAACAAGATGATGCATAAAGCACTTGGCACATAAAAAACATTTCATTCTTGGTAATTATTGATGAAATTATAACAGTTTCTGTGAACGTATCCATGAACTCTCTAGGGTTCTAACCTGGTGCCATTTCTACTGTTCCCTGGGACCTTTAAACATTGTTTAAAGTTCCCAAGTTGTAGATGACAGTTCTGGTCAAAGACTGCTCACTGAATTAGCTCTGGTCCTAATGGAGGAGTGCAGCTGTTATCTTAAGAACAGTCTTCCTCCAACCAGGAAGACTGCCTTCATCATCCATGTGGGCAAAAATCGGATGGGAATGTGAAAAGGGGAAAGAACCCAGGCGTACAGTCCAAATCAGCTATTTAATTCAGGCAATGAATGAAGGTAGAAAAATGTCACATATGGTTTTCCTTCATACACCAATATGTTATAATTAATAATGAAGTTATCTCTATATATCCACCACAGAAAAAACCTTAAAAACAAACCAAAAGTCCTCAGGAGAAACCCAGATTTAAATAGTTCACTGTAACTATTTATTCCTTTCTACCATATTTTATGGTAGCCCATTACTACTTAATACTTGATTATCTATGCTTGGACCAAGTAATTTGTAGATTACTTAAAATATATTCTGAATTTGTTTTTTAATTTAATTTTTAACTTAGAATTTTAATTTTAGGTTAATTCTCCCCATCACTCAGAATAAAGCCAGAGTAGGTAAAACGTGTGAGTTCAGAGTCATGAAAATCCATGTTAAAAACAAAATAAGAAAAAACATGATTGTAAAATGCAGTTGAAGTTTAACAACTCTTCTCCTATATTCCAAAGTCAAATAACTAAATATAAATGACTTTCGGTTTAATTAATTCAAATAGTATGTATGAAGAACTTAATATAGGCAATATTGTTAATTTTGTGGCTATCCTACTATTCTCCTTTATTATTAAAATTAAGCTATAGCTTTCATTCCAAAGACAAATTAAAATATTTTATTATATGCTGATACAGAATTACAACTACAAATTGAAACAATTTCCTACTTAAAAAGGGTCATTTCCTTAAAATTTTTAATTTATTTGATTTGGGCTCAAAATACGTTTTTACCAAGGAAACAGATTTGTAAGTGATCATTAAGTTCCCAGATTGACACATAAAAACCTGTTTAATGTAAAATGTACCTGAAATACACTAATAATACCAAGGCTTGGGCAACTCTAGGTCATGAGATCTATAAATTTAACCCTGCAAAGGCTTAGAGAGTGTCATTGAGCACTGAGCTTAGAAACTTTGGGACATACCAGGTGAGAGATCTGATAGAAGGGTGGATCATTTATGACTCTAGGTGCTCACCATTCTCATCACCACCATATCCACATCGTCATCATCACACCATGTTTCACCCAAAGTATTACTATTAATACATGGTAGCTATTAAGATGATAATGGTAGATAGTCAATAAGATAACATATCATCTTGACTTTTTTAAGTCAGTGAAGAAGAACTGCTCCAGAATGTCAGGACCTTACCCTTCTCTCTGGCACTTAAACCTCTTCCATGATGTTTAATTTCCCATTTAGGATCCTGAGTACTTTTTAAATGCTTTCATTTAAGCAAACAAGGCTCTACGATATCACTATCCACATTTCAACACCCCCTCCTTCTGAATTTTGCCTCGTGCTATGGCAAACCACACTCCTTACACATAGCTTTGAAAGGTCTAGGAAAGGAATCAGCTGAGGACCTGTTTAACATATTCCTCGGCATTCTGCTAGTACCACAATATTGAAGTGAATATTTGCTTTTTTTACTTTTTTTGTGACAGTTTCGCTTTGTCATCTCGGCCAGAGTGCGGTGGCGCATCATAGCTCACAGCAACCTCAGACTCCTGTGCTCAAGCAATCCTCCTGCCTCAGCCTCCCCCAAAGCTGGGACTAGAGGTGCACACCACTGAGCAAGCGGTAATTTTTCTATTTTTAGTAGAGACGGGGTCTGGTGCTTGCTCAGGCTGGTCTGAAACTCCTGACCTCAAGACATCCTCCTGCCTCGGCCTCCCAAAGTGAAAGGATTACAGGCGTGAGCCACCTCCCGGCCATGCCTTTTTTAAAGATCGTAATGGAAAATGATTTCACAACTTCTGTCAATTACTTACGTATTCCAAAGGTTATCCTCCTTCATTATCAGGGTTTTCTGCCTTATCCCACTTCTGGTTTTGATTTTAATTATAAACCATACTACTCAAAACTATGAGTAATACCTATCTTTCGAGTACTTCAGGTATGCCAGTAAGTAGTAAGTAGTATCGTATAGTTCAACTAATACAAATGCTGACTACGGGCACTCATTCCAGCCAGTTGTCCATACTTTTCAAGTAAGTACACAGTACACACTATCCCTACAGTTGGCAATCTACCTAAGTGACCTCTGGCCTCATCAAATTGTGATCACAAAATACGTACATACCCCATTTAAAAATGGAATTAAGCAGGGGCTGCGGAGGGGGGAGAAATGAAGAGCTGTTTAATGGTACAGAGTTTCAGTTTTGCAAGATGAAAAAGTTCTAGAGATCTGCTGCACGACAATATGCTTAACACTACTTAACGGTATACTCACAAATGGTTAAGATGGTAAATTTGGTGGTTTTTACCACAATTAATTTTTTAATAAAAAGTATGGTCAAACTGCTTTAAAAAACTAGTGCATTAATCCAAAAATAAATGAATAATTATGGAACATCTAAAACTGAATTAAGGATATCCTGATATTTAAGTGTTAGGCAGCCAGGATCCTAGATTTCGGCCCTAATTTCTTTTGTATGATAATATTACCTGGGAAATTATCTACCATGTTTTCAACTCCAAATGGACAAACATATAGCTTGACATAGGAGAAATTGCACATGAAAATACAGGTCAAAACTAAATAAATTAATGAAACTCAGATTATAGAATTTCACTTCTCTTCTGAAAGATTCAAAGAGTGAAACACAAGAAAACCACCACTCCCAGGTGCTACGTTCTAAGGCTGTAACTACCACACACTGTTGCCGTTTACAATCTCAAAATTTCACTGAATTTTCAAAAGACCGAAGCAAAAGTTGAAGCTCATTGAGACAAAAATACTTGAACCAAACCAAACTAGTTTTCAGTGGTTTCTCTGTTTTTGTAACAGTAGTTCTACAGTAGTTTACCACTCACTTTCATTAAGGTTGATGATTTTTTGTTTTTAACATTTTATTCTGGTTAATTTTTTTAAAAATTATATTACAAAATAAAGACTTTTCAGGATTCAGGGACATAATGCTGAACAAGTTGAGTAAATTTATATTTGTCCCACACAAAGGTAAGACATAGAGGCTCAAAAGAAGGAGGCAAAATAGGACCAGAGAGTAATGTGGGTAGTTTATGGAAACTAGTGTCTTTACTTTATAATACTGCCTCATATGCACAGAATGAAATCAATTAAGAGCAAAAGTAGATCATTTCCTTTTTAATGTAAAATCCTAGAGATAAAATGACAAGATAAAAACTAATGGACATGGTACACCGATTCAAAAATTTGTTAGAATTTTTTCTCGGCATTTGCACTCTACTTCAATCATTCTATGACCTATTTTCTTAAGATTTATTTGTAAGAATAATCTGCATAGTTTATTAGATTAGGGGTAGCAAAACCTTGAGAGCCAGTGTGAATTTGAGGTTTATAATAAGACTAATAGTTTAAATCATAATAGTTACCTATGACTAACATATCTCAGGTACTTATATCATCCCCTTAGAGCAATCATGTGAGTTTAGTACCAATATCCCTCTGAGATATGAGGAAACAGAGACTTAGTGAGACTAAATAACTTGGCCAACATCATACACTAAAAAATGCTGTGCTCTTAACCAGAAATCTTGCCTGTATCTTGGTGAATTGCCACAAGTGTAGCTTCATTTCAATGTGGATTATTCTTCCACATCATCTATTACATATTCTTTTTTATCTTTTTGATAAATGAGTTCTGTCTTGCTTTTGGGATATTCCCTTGCCTGATAGTTTCTGAATAGAAAACATATTTTGGAAACCATACACTTGTTTTGATTGAGCTTAATGTGGTCATTGGCCAATGTGGCCACTGGCCCTCAGTAGCAGCTCCCTTTGTCCCACTGCTACCTCATAGGCACCTATGCATGACTTGCTTACATGGAGTGTGAGTGTTCATCAAGCAACGGGTTTGCAGACCATTTACTACATGGAGCAGCATCCATAATGGCATGGATTTTGAAATCTACTTGAATTCAGGGCTATAATCACTAGCAATTCAGGGTATATTCCCTGAATACCCATTGCAAATACCACAATCAACACCAGTGAAGAACACAAAGATCAGCATGACGTGCCTTTCCATTTCCCTGCCTCAGATATCTGGATGCCTTCCCTCACACCTCACACCTCACCTCTCTGCCCAGGTAGATATAGTCATGCCTTTCCTACTGAGCACTGAGTGAGGGCACACTCATGACAGGTTACTGAGGGCCAGCCTTGGAACCTAAGAATAGTAAAGCTAGAACCCTAAAAACATTCCAGATCATGCCATGAAATTACATATGAGAAAAATGTGTTCTAAAGAGGGAAAAGGTTTGTCCAAGGTTGTAAGCTAACGAGTGAAAGAGCGGAGACATTGAACTCCAAGTCCAGTGCATTTTTTACTTGTAAGACTGTCTTAAACTCAAAAGGCCAAATAATTTACTACACACTTTGCATACAGTATTTCACATAATCCTTACAACCTTCACAAAAGATAAATGTTGTTACTCTTCTTACAAATGAAATATGTTAAGTAATTTAGCAAAATTCACGTGGCTGGAAAGTGGCAGGTGCAGAGATCAGCTGACTAACACCTTAACTTTCAATGTAATGGGCAAATTTCTACCAAAAGAAAAAAAAAGGCTGATTCAGAAAAGATTATGACACTACACAGTGGTGGGTTGATGTTGAGATTAGAGGAGAGAAAGTTGTGAAATTCAGGCCTGGAAATTAAAAAAAAAAGAAAAAAAATCCTAAAGATGTTGCATGAACACACTGGTCTTTAATTTTATTTCTTTATAACCTGCTTTTTTGCCCAAAAGGATTTATCAAAAAAATTCTTATCAAAAGTTAAGCAAAAGCTTACCCCCAAAAATGCATCCATTACAATAAGATAAACTAAAGTTAAAATAAGTAAATAAAATGCATCTAAGGGAAAATACAGAAATGTTAAGAGAGACAAAATTCTTGTAAGGAAGTCTTACACACTTGCCAGAGGTAGGCTATAAATTTGAATCTGAGCTTTCAGACAGGCTACATGAAGAGGGAAACATGATCCATTACATGAACTGCAGCATCCCTAAAACAAAGAACAAGCCATTTGTTCAGGAGAGACACAATTATTCCTGGTTATGAGACCATAGAGAAATTTGTCCCTGAGGCCCTCCTCGAGAAGACACAGTATAAAGCAGGGAACAGAGGCCTCACCAATATCCTCACAGCACACAGAGCGATGCATTGTGTAGGGTTGTTTATTGCACCATTCATTAGTGCAACGCAGCAGCATGGCACTAGGGGAGAATTCAGCCATGGCAGTTCTTTGGGGAGAGCATGCTAGTTGTTTCTGGGAAAGGGAAGAAAGGAAGGAGAGGCCCATGCTGAATAGGCAGTATACTGAAACCACACAGACACAGTGTGGAAGTCTTGCACAAACACAACACTAATGCTAACTTCTTTAATGCCTTTGCTAGAGCACTGCCAATCCCATCTCAGCCTGTGAGGCACAGAGCCACTTTCCCTTACTTTGTCCAATCTTGTTAGAATTCACCCTTCCTAACCTGCCCTGGTGCAGAGGAACAGATTAAAACCAGTGGCCTCTGCACCAGAACTGGGTCTGAGGTTGGCCTAAGGAGAGTTATGGAGTGGGCAGAGTAGGCAAAGCAAGGCCAGGAGAGCCATTTCAACAGCAGTGTGCTCAAAGATTGTGACAGTCCAGTGTCAGATAGAGGCTCCACCCTTCCTAAGCTCAGCAGAGAGCTCCAGCTACAATGGGCAAACCTCTGTTAGAAGCTATTACCCTCGTTCATTTATTCACTCATTTGTAGAGTCAACAAATACTTAGTAGTAATTATTACAGTGACATGTTGGGCACACACAGCTGGACAAGACCAAGTGGCCCTTTCCTAATGGAGCTTGTGGGTTAGTCTCTACCTGGAGATGTTCTTAATTGGGACAGCTTGAGGAGGGAGCAGGGAGCTGAAGAATTACTGACTAAAACTGCAGATCCTGCCTTTTTTTCATAAAAATGGACTCATGGCAGAGTCATATGGAAATCTGGAGAGCAGCCCTTCTTTGGGGATTAACCAAAGACTGTGGCCTTGCACTTCACTCCAAGTCCACGCTTCCCAGTTGCCTCGTCTATCAAGAGTGAAACTAATACTTCCAACAAATGCTTCATCAGGTTCATGAAAGAAAATAAAAGAGTAAGGTGTGAAAGCTAAAAGCACTATAGAAATATTATTTCTGAAAAGTGTGCATATCGATAAAATGGACCTTAAAGTTATTATTACATAACTGTACCTATCTGTCATAGTTAGAAACGTGTTAAAAACATAAGATAATGAAATGAAAAGGAGAAATGTATTCAGTCTAAATACTAGACAGCTATATTAACTAATAACATTTAAAGGCTTGCACAGAAGGACTCACCAAATGTCCTAGAATGTTAAAAACATAATTAAGAGTAAGCAGAAAGGGAAGCACCAGTGTGTTCTCACCTGTTGATGTACAAGCAATATGATTATGTAAGGAATAAAACACACTTTAAAATAGTCATTTCACATTATCAAGCGAAGTTCAGAGTGTGCTAAGAAATAACTCTATTCCGGAAAGAGTTGTGCCTTCCCTTACAATTCCTTTAACTTAAACTGGAGTTGTCATCTCCCTTCCACAACTTACCAGTTCTTGTTATACCAAAGACATGTAGTCAACTGGAAAATAATAAGCACTTGTCCTGACTATGCAGATTAAACCAATTTTAAGCATTTTTACATAAAGCACACATCACATAAGATGCACTGCATAGCATTATTTACCTGAAATCAAGTTCTCACCTTTTCCTCTTCCAGATTGGCTAACAAGCACTATGCACTTAAGGATCAGACTCTCTGCTTTCAAAGTTATCTGTTTGCATGCCATAAAAGATTTAAATGAAAGTAAAGGGCTCATTAGATGCCTCACTTTATAAAGAAGTATGACACCTATGTAATGCTCCTTTTACACCCTTTAAAATATACCAACCTTTTACCTCTTCCCAGTTGGTCTCCCAGATTTGATGCCATTTAAATGTTCTGCGGACTCCATGCATCATTATTTCAGCAGATAGTTTGTTTCTGAAATTATTTTTCATTTCTGAAATTATTAGGCCTCAAGTAATAAACCAAACTTTGTTTCAGCTGTTATTTCTAAGCAATCATCATGCACATCTGAACTGTTTTCTAACGTGATGACATTTTTTGAATACTTCTTGACAATGAATGAAGCTGAGATAACATTGCATTTGTTTGTTAATCTGGATTTTGTACTTTTTGCATTTTCAACCAATATAATTGCAATCAGGCCCTAAATATTTTCCTATGAGCATGAACTTTTAAACTCTAGAGTGCCTTTGGTTCCTAATGAATGAGATAGCCCTACCCACATGGGCACCAGATATCATTTTCACCAGAGACCTGGTCCAGAAGTCTCTGGAGACTGAGCCACCAAATCCCAACCCAAGGATTGGGCACTGTGAAATACTGCCTGGTCTTCTCCGATTGAAATCTGGCGCTGGCCAGTCTTCTGGCAAGTACTCCACATGTGGGTGGAAATGACACCTTCCCTGAGCACTGAGAACTTCTCAGTGCCTGGTAGCTACATTTGGCTCCTTGTTCAAAGCCTCTTTTATTTTCCATCTTTCAAATAAAATCCTCTTTTGAGGTCCAGTTGAATATTAGAGGAATAATATATCACTGACCACATTCCCTCTCATTCACACACACAATAAAGCACTCAGTGGAAACACTCTTCAGAAATAGATACAATGAATACCTGTTAACATCTCACACTCGTCTTTGGAGACTTCTCCAAGATAACTGCTACAGCTAATATCCCAGTAGTGAATTATGCTGGAGCCAGAAGTCTCCCAGTGCTCCACTCACAATGCTATAGACGCACATCCTTTCCATATTGTTCTTCATTAAAGTTTCTGGAAATTTTGGAAAAATGTGTGGGGAACTATGGCATGTTTTTGTTATTTAAAATAATAAATATATATCTACTATCAATACATACAATACTGATTTCCTTGTGGATGACACTGAACTTCTAAAACAATAGCACCATTAAACCTTAAAATGTAGACCTTACACTGGGACCTAATGCTATGCCTTTTATAAGCATCTCTCTAATCTGTTCTTTCACCTTAAACATTTGATAATGGCTGAGCACCTTATCCATGCCCAGCACCGTGCTGAATCCTGGCGAGTACAGCAGACTGGGTCCCTGGGAATAAAAAAGGGCCATGATTGCAATCCATCGTGGTACTTTATGTTTGTGCCTCTGCAAGACAAATTTAAGCCCATTTTACTAAAACGCAATTCCATTTCTCCTTGTTCTGCCCATGGAGTAGATAAATAGCAGCCAATCACTATCCTCTCCAAGATAGCCTTTCTGATACTTAAAATGCTCAAAGTTCCTTTCTCTTGTTCAAAATAAACATATTTTTTCTGCAAAGAAAAGAAGATTACATTTGATGTGTGCAACAAGCCAATATAACTCCTTTGCTGTGTCATCACATTGTCATTGATATGAAAATATAGAATATGAATTCTCAGCCACATTGAAAGGATACAGCAAAAGATAGTCCCATGTGATCACCCAGTTTCTTAGGCATTAATCTATACACTAATTCTGATACTGCCATTCTAAGAAAATGCACCATAATGGAATAAAAATTTTGCATCACTGTACTTGCAGTGGGAAAAATAACTAATAGGTCTCTATCCCATATGACTCATATCAGAGTGCCCTGCTCCCAAAGAAATCAAGACACACTGTCACTGAACCACATTATTATCCCTTAAGAAGACTATAAAATGTGTACATCATTCATTCGTTGACATTGAACTTGTGCCAAAACTATTAAGAGCACATATTAATAGGTATCCCTAACGTGTAGGAATGAATACAGAATAAAACACAAAATGGAATTCGTATTCACTATTAATTTGTCTTTTATAAATGATTAAGTAAAGCATTTGGAGGAAATAAAAGGGCAATAAATACCCTTTTATCACAAACTGGGGGATTTCTCTTACTCTGGGCTTGCACACAACCAGTTTACAAATATGCATAATTGCCTATGGTCAACATCATATCACTGCCAGATCACACATTAAACAGATAACCACTATTATTATAAAAGTGACTTCCTTGACCTCATATTTTGGTCTGGCTAAGAATTCCTGTATTTTCCCAGATTGGCTGTTACACAGTGCCAATCTTGTGCTGTGCATGTCAATTTGTACCGGTATAAGTGACCGATGCCTTACCGAGCTTACTCTAAAACACACGTATACGAATATGAATAGCATAAGTTTAAGAAATATGATCATAGTTGTTCTTGCAGCGCTTTTTAAAATCTGAAGTCTATGTGTTGGTTTGTGTTTTTTTTTTTTTATTATAGCTAAGGTACAGTGTGTGTTATTTGGCAGCTGAATTTGACATGAAAATATAAAAGGTTTGGGCAACCACATATTTGGAAATAGAAATCTTTCCTGAAAACATGGCTTTGGTTTTTAAACACAGCTAAATTTCTGGAAACTTCAATTTGTTAAAGACAGCCAAGACTTCAATCATATTTAACATATTCCTGGGGTTTACATATAGTGTTTCAAAGTAATAAACAACATCTTGTTTGGAGTAGCACGAAGAAAATGAGGCAAGCACTTCTTTAGAGTAAAAGCTCCACTTTTAAAAATAGTTTGGAGACTCATTCTTATGTTGGTAAAATCACAAAACACTATTCAGCAAACAAAACATGATGAGCTCAATTCAAGTTGGTAAACATTTTTAGCTGGCTTCATTTGTAGTAAGAATTTTAATGTAACCATAACTTCAAGAATGGATCCTTTATAATGGAAACTTGAGGGCCAAAACTTTTTTTTGATTGTTAATAAGAACAATGGCATCAAATTTGCACTTGAAAATCAGAAGAGATGTGATGACAGCAGTAAATTGATTGTTTGAACGATTTTAAAAATCACATTACAGTGCACTAAAATGCATCTACACGTACCCACTAACGCTCTCACTGCAATGACCAAAATGCCTCCAGGCCTGATTCACTAGCAGAAAATAGTTTCTATCCATCAGGTAGAGTCTATATATGCCTTACCTCCAGCGTGCAAAACTTGCATTAAAACTGTAAATCTCTCAATCCCTCGCATGCTTTGCCTCATTGGTCTAAATATAATAGTGATGTCTAAAAACCTTTAAGTCACTTAGTAAGAATAACAAATACTTTTCAAGAAGCAAAACATGGTAAGTCAAAATAAAACCATCCAAGGAAAGGAAGGTAAAGGGAGCTTTCTCTATACTCTGTACACAAGGTCAGGTCAAATTTCATTTAACCATACTTCCTCCCCATACAGGGACTAAGTGACCAGAACATTCATCCTAAGACTTTCAGATAACTTATGGCAAATCATCAAATAAACACACAAATATCCTGCTTATGTCATTAATATTCCTTTATTTTGCCTGTATATTATTCCTAATTCATTTAGGTAATAAATATTTTGATAGGTAAAACATGTGAATGCATCTAAAAGTTTAAAAGTTGGTGATATGTATGCACCTTTCCCACCACCTGGATTCAAAGCCACTATCAAAGTGGACCTCAAAAGTAGAAAGACTTTAGATTCGAGTTTGCCTGGGACAGTCTTGGTGTGAGTCTCTCTTTACCTGAATCAATTTTTGGTAACGGCTCCATTCCATCTCAGAAGTCTCCCAGTTTGGATGGGAAACCATGTGGCCACCCTTCTTGTGGGATAATGAATGATACCTACTTGATGCGACTTCTAGGGTGTCAAGCATGTTTGCCCTGAGTATTTCCCCGCACCAGACAGCACAGAGTCTGAACTCTCCCAGCTACACTACAAGTTCCTTGAGTACTGAGATTACATGTTTATTTAACTGTGTGTCCCACAAACTAGCACAGTGTCTGGTATACAGCAAATGCTAAATAAGTGTTATTTTGACATATGAACTTTCCATGCCTATATCATAATTTAGCTTATAGGGTCCTTGATCACCTTTCCCTTCCAGAAGATATCACAGCAATCCATCCCACTGATGACACTACACTGATGGAATCTAGTGAGGGAAAAGTAGCAACTACACTAGACTTACTGGTAAGACATCTACATGTCAGAAGGTGGGAAATAAATCTAATTAAAATTCAGGGACCTTCTACCTTAATGAAATATCTAGGGGTCCAGTGATGTGAGGCATGTCAAGATATCCCTTCTAAAGTGAAGGATAAATTGTTACATCTGGCCCCTCCTACAACCAAGAAAGAGGCACAATGCTTATTGGGTCTACTTGGATTTTGGAGGCAATATATTCCCCATCTGAGTGTTTTACTTACTCCAGCCCATTTACTGAATGACCTGAGAAGCTGCTAGCTGTGAGTAGGGCCCAGAATAAGAGAAGGCTCTGCAACAGGTTCAGGCTGCCATGCAAGCTGCGCTATCACTTGGACCATATGACTCAGAAGATCCACTAATGCTTAAACGGTCAGTGGCAGATGGGCATGCTGGTTGGAGCCTCTGGAAGTCCCCCATCGGTGAGTCACAGCTCAAGCCTTTAGGATTTTGAAGCAAGGCCCTGCCATCACATACAGATAACTACTCTGCTTTGAGAGACAACTCTTGGTCTGCTACTGGACCTCGGTAGAAACTGAATGCTTGATCATGAGTTACCAAGCTACCATGGAACATGAGCTGCCCATCATGAACTAGGTGTTAGTTGACTCACCAAGCCATAAAGTTGGGACTGCACCACAATACTCCCTCATCACATAGAAGTGGCATGTACATGATCAGGCCTGAGCAGACCCTAAAAGCACAAGGAAGTAATATGAAGTGGCCCAAGTGCCCATAGTATGCTGCCTTCTCTCTCCCAGGCCACACCTATGGCCTCATGGGGAGTTTCCTAAAATCCAGTTGACAGGGGAAGAGAAGACTCAGGCCTAGTTTACAGATGGTTCTGTATAATATACAGGTACCACCCAAAAGTAGACAGCTGCAGCACCACAACCCCTCTCTGGATATCCCTGAAGAACAGTGGTGAAGGGAATTCCTCCTGGGAGAAAAACAGACAATGCACCAGGTTGTGTACTTTGCTTGGAAGGAGAAATGGCCAGGCATGCAATTATATACAATTCATGGGCTATAGCCAATGGTTTGACTGGATAGTCAGGGACTCAGAAGGAACATGATTAGAAAATTGGTGCTAAGGAAATTTGAGTAAGAGGATAGACCTTTCTGGATGGGCAAAAAACACGAAGATGTTCATGTCCCATGTGAATGTTCTCCAAAAGGTGACCTCAGCAGAGGAGAATTTTAATAATCAAGTGGGCAGCAGGGATCATCCTCTGAAACACTCTTCCCACCGGCACTGCTATCAGTTACTCCCTAACTTCCTTCAGGACCATGCACACCTTCTCAGCGAGGCTTTTCCTAGCCATCCTTGCTAAAATTCCCACCCTTTCCCATCCCCAACCTCCTTCCCCAATTTAGATTTTTCTATCACACTTATCATTACCTAATATATCCTATATTTTGCTTATTTATTTTTTATATCTTCTTCATTCAAATGTAGACTCCTTGAGAGGAGGAATTTTTGTCTATTTTCACTCTGCTGAATTACTAATGCCTGGAGTAGGGTCTGGCACAAATGAGGCTCCATAAATAATTATGCTGTTAGTGAATGATCATCCATAGCAGTAGGAATCATAACATTATTGCTATCAATTTACAGTCCATATAGTCTCAAGATTGGGGCGAGGTATATTGTATCATTTTATCATTGAATCTTGACAGCAACACAGAGCCATGAGTGATATTCTGCCCATATCACAGATGAGACAGCTGAGACAAAAAAAAAAAAAAAAGTCAGAATTCAGCAAAGATCACACTCCTAGTAAGTGGAGGGTTTGGGAAAGAAATGACTCCAAACCTGTGCTCTGTCCAAGAGTGTACCCTGCCTCTCACATTGACATTAATACCTTACTGTGAATTTGCTATCATTTACTCTGGGGGCACCAAACAGAAATCATTATCATTCAATCACTCACATATGTATTTGTCTTCATCTTACACCTAGGCACAAACTGCACTGGGATTCAAAGACAACACCATGGTTTATAGTCCAGCAGAGATGAAAACAAAGGTCTTGCCATGTATCCAGAAATATAATAGATTTATAGGCTTCTGTTGGAGCCCAAAGGAGGAAAGGTGATGGGCCTAATTAAGACAAGGATGAAGGCAAACTCTGTCTTCTACTCAATTTTATCTAAGACCAACTCTGTTGGATTCTAATGTGATGAAGAAGCATTCCTGTAACTTCTGTAATGATGATTGTCTTTTCTGTAGCCTTTTCATCCTTTTCTCCCCAACTTGTTCATTATGAAATGCCCTCATTTTTAATAGAAGATGAAAGCCTAGAAGAACCTATCCTAAATGTTTGTTTTTAAAAGGAATTTCTGATCTAAAAGAACAAAAAATCTGTAAGAATCTCCAACCATCCACATAGGAGAAAAAAATAGTATGAAACATTAAATATTTAATGTTCCTAACTGTCTAACAATGGGCAACTATCAGGAGAAAAAGGGAAAGTTAACATTTTAAAACCATTTGCCTGACGAATTCACACTTTACAGATCCTGACTCTCAAATTCCTTATGAAAGGGCCTGGTGTGGTGGCTCACATCAGTAATCTTAGCATTTTATAAGGCCAAGGTGGGAGGATCACTTAAGGCCAGGAGTTTGAGACCAGCCTGGGCAAGATAGGGAAACCCTGCCTCTACAAAAAAGAGAAAAATTAGCCAGGCATGGTGGTGTGCCCCTGCAGTCCCAGCTACTTGGGAATCTGGAGCAGGAGGATCTATTGAGCCTAGGAATTTGAGGGTGCAGTGAGCTATACTGATGCTACTGCACACTAGCCTAGGCAATAAAGCAAGACTCTGTCTCAAAAACAATAAATAAATAAAGGAAAAATTTTGACTACTGTCAGTGTCAACATGAAAAAAAAAAAAGTAAAAAAACATGAAGGTACTTTACAGTATTTTCCAGAGAAATAAATTTTGACATGTTCCCCATTCAAACAGAAAGTATTAAGATGTAATAATTTTGGTAATGAATCTTAAGATAAGACTTTAAAATTTAAAAAGGAAATGTATACGAAGTCAAGTCTAGATATGCCTAGGAGAACTTTGAAAGTACACACACCAAAGAGTGAATGACCTCAGAGGCACAGGAAGTCTCTCCCTTCTTATTTTATATGATTTTATAAATATATTATGTGTTTTTCTGGCATTTTTCAAATACAAAAAGAAAACTAGCCAAGGATAATATTCAATGCTTTTATATATGCATATTGCAGTGTAAGAGAAGGAAGTCCACTGTCAATGGATATGCTGATTTACATAACAGACACTTTATCCAGGGTTAGCAGGAAGTACTATAGCACAGTGGTTAGAAATGAGGTTTCGGCAGGGCAGGCGCGGTGGCTCATGCCTGTAATCCTAGCACTCTGGGAGGCCGAGGTGGGAGGATCGCTTGAGCTCAGGAGTTTGAGACCAGCCTGAGCAAGAGGAGACCTCAGTCTCTACCAAAAATAGAAAAACTTAGCCAGGCGTGGTGGTGCACGCCTATAGTCACAGCTACACAAGAAGCTGAGGCAGGAGGATCGCTTGAGCCCAGGAGTTGGAAACTGCAGTGAGCTATGATAATGCCACTGCACTCTAGCCAGGGCGACAGAGCGAGACTCTGTCTCAAAAAGAAAAAAAAAAAAAAGAAAGAAATGGGGTTTCTACATCAGATAAATATAGCAATGATTAAAATAGAGACTAAACTTGACTCTAAGCCTCATTCTTACCAGTCATGAAACTGAAAAAAATGTAAGTTGCCTTTTTTAAACCTATTTTTCCACCTGTAAAATGGGAATAATAATACCACTCTTTCTGGTTTGTCATTAATATTTTAGACATTAATATGTCTAGGACATACTAAGCCCTCAATTAAATACAATTATTGCTATGGGAGATGACAGTTTACAGAAGTGACCAGGTGATTCTACAATGTTAGCATTAAATTCCCCAAATGTAGACATAAAAGATCAGGAAAAAACAAACTGAGACTATAAGGAAAACCTGAATTTGATAATAAGGCAACCTAATTACTCAGATAGTGATTCGGATAATAATGATACTAAATTTATATCCTGTTTCTAAAGATGTTTGCTTGCTCTTCCAGTTTCCTAAATAGTCAACAATCTCAAGAGACTGGTTCTTGAGACTTAACCATGTATGATTAAAAATAATAGATGATATTGAAAGCATCTGGTTCAGCAAATGCTCTTAGGATTGAAAAGTCAAGGTACTAATGTTGCTTTTTAAGATAATACAAACTGCCAAAAGGAATGCTGATTGAATTTCTAGAAGGTAAACTGCTTAACACAGAGGAATGAGGAGTTATTTTTGAAAGAGTTAGAGGAGATTCAATTGAAATTTATCACAGTTAAGTACCAAACCAAGACAAGGGAAAAAAAAAATGTGATACAAATAAAACTGGTTAAGCAGAGATTTTAAAAGCAAGCTGTTTGGACAGTTAGTGGAAATCTTTATATGTTTAAGTAATAAAAATCACATAAAATAAACAGAAGTAACAAGGTTAGTCTAAAAGGAAAATGATAGACAATGAACTTGAAATCTATAAAATATTTCAAATAATCCTAAACATCATTTTTACAAATGTTAAACGTAGCCTCCTCATGAAAGAATAAATTTTCTTAAAAGTCGGCTGGGGAAGGCAGAGATTTAACAATGGAGAGGCATAGATTTGTCTTGCTGTCTCAGCAAATATTGTCATAAAGCAATTTTGCTTTCCAACTTTGTAAAAATAGTATTTGAGCAGCATCCATGTACCAGAAGAAATCACTGTGGGCAGAGAAGTAACACTGGCACACGGATCTCTTATTCCTTTGCTGCTGTTACAGGGATCTGATCACATCTAGGACATACCTGCAAAGCTGGCCCAAGATATTGACAGAGTAGCCACCAACTTTGTGGTGAAATCCAGGGGACCCCTGCCTCCATCAACTAACTATAGAACAACTCTCTGTCTTAGAATTAAACGAAGCCATGGCATTATTTCCAGAGCGCCACGTACACTACCTGGGAGGAGACAGAACACTCCAGATGTGTGGATTCTCTTGACCCTGATTTTCTCCTGCTGGCCCATTAGCACAGATTAGTTTACTGTTCACATTGCCCCCTAGACACTAGGCGTAGACGGCAGGAGCAAGTGGCCTGTAACAGAAACAAGCCTTTGATGAGAATGGGAAGTGGGTTAGGGGTAGGGCAGAGCAGAGGAATAGCACAGGGCAGCAGGCCAAAAAAAACAGGCTCTGATGTACATCCAGCGTCCATATTTTCCAAACCAAAACTCATGACACATAATTTGACAAGTATGATCATACTTATGGGAACAACAGGACAGAATATTTACAACCCAGGGTTGCCCTGGAAAAATCCAAGATATATAAACACCACGTCCATAAAGGCATTGAAAGTGGGAAGGCTAACTTAACCCACTTTAGAATTCTTCAAGTGCTGGCCAGCACATGTGAAAGCCAGTTCGTTAAGTCATCCTAGTCTCTGTTTTTTTCAATCACAAACACATACCATGTTTTTGACACACTTAGGGTCTCTATTCCAAAGACATGCCATGAGAATAGCAGGTGATACCTGAATGAAATAGATGCTTACAGTTGAGTTTAAAAAGTGTGTTATCAGGTCAGATTAGGCTATTTGCCAAGCTTGCCAAACTCACCTGCCCAGGCCTTGCAAGAGTATTAAATTCACCCTGAGACTTTAATGTAATATAAAAGAAGAAATATTCTCAGAAAGCCTCTGGACTCTTGCACACAACTTTTTTCAGGTTAGGATCCAAAAGTTTTCAGAAAGAAAGAAAAGTAATCCATTCAAATGTGTGCCACTTTTTTCTTGCCTTACATCCATTAATTACTTGCATGTGAGAGTCGTTTCTTATAAGACCCCCCTCAAAAATACTTTAGTGAAAGCTTCTTGTAGAAAGGAAAACAAAGGTCAGTAATCTAATATCCCCAAGCAACCCTACAACAACAAATCAGGGAAGGAAAAAAAGTGAAGAAATGCTCTGACTGGGAAAAAGATCTTCGTTTGTTTATTCTTTCAACAGTGAATAAAAGTTATGATTTTGCCAATAACTATAAATTGATAGTGCTCCCAACTTTTAAAGAATATATGAGAAGACCACATAAAAGATCAGCACGATCTTTTATTGAGGTCAGAGGCTTTTTAAGGACTGTAATTATATCAAATACGATTTATCAAATTTGTCATGGCACCATACAAACTTGACATTTGGGAAAATGGCTCAGAGATTATCTAATAAAGGGAAATCTCCTCTCTTTTAGATGAGGAAACTGAGGCACAACAGCATGTCCAAGGTTACTGGTTAGCTGTCACTGGGTCAGGGCAAAACACTCTCTCCTACAGAGTTTATGGATGAGTTTACTCATCTGTAAAATGAGGCTGCCGAACTCAGAGGTCAATGCCAACCATAACATCCTGCAATTCTGTATTGATTGATTGCTTTGTAATCTACTTATTTGTATTTTGGCTCTTAAATAAAGGTAAGGCTGCCAGGTTTGACATATTTTAGCCCTTAGAAAGCTGACCTGACAGTAAAGCCCTTCCAAAACATTTATAGAGACGATGTTCTGAACAATTTGCAGAATTTAATAAGGTGACATATTTTGAAGCCCCGTGCAGTTACAGGCAGCCAACCTGAATGGATTCATGTGAGGGAGGTATTATTTTTTTTAATTTTCAAGATGTCACTGCCAAGGGAGACATATGCCAAATGGTAACATAGCCCTCTACTTTAAAAAAAATACTCTGAAAAAGGCATGAAGAGCAATAAAGAACTTGATACAAGAAGAATGATGAAACCTCAAAACCAGATATTAAGAATGAGAAAATATATTGATTAATTATTTGAAGTTTAAAGGCATCCAATGCCACTGTTTTTTAAGTTATACCTGCCCCCATGGCCATACAGAGGTTTTCCAATATTTAGTAACCTAGTATAAATCCTGGAAAGATAATCTAAAAATAGACTATATAAATCAGAATACTGAAGAATATAAAAAATTCTCTATGCTAGTTATAATGTTTTTTGCTTATCTTTACCATGGATTATTACCAGTATTTTATACAGCACTAAGGTAGAATTTATATAGTAAGAGAAAAAGTAGCTAGTGGCATAAATATTGAATTAATGAACAAATGACCAAATTGTTAAAAGCAAGAGTAGCCAGTCTATTACTGTATAAGGAATGGTCCAGTGAGATGTAATATATTTCACGTATTATAGGTAAGATTCTTTTTGAGTCACAGTGTGCCTTTTCAATAATATATTTAGCAAAAGATCTATGCCACCAAAATCATGATTGGAGGCAGTTGAGAAAGCAAAAGTACTTGGGAAAAATTGCTGGACAATCTGTCTGGTTGTCTGGTTACTTGACTGACTTCCCACACCATCCGGTAACCAGGTAAACTTTCAGATCTCTAATGCATTTTTCCTACATCAATAGAAGTACATAAACTTTACAATTAAACAGACCTGTTTTTGAGCTCAGTGTTTATTAGCTGTTTGTTCTTGGACAAATTACTTACCTTCTCAGTAAGTGACTATTTCATTGTCTGAAAAATTGGAATAATAATGTCTGACTGGCTAGATTTTAAATGATTAAATTAGACAGAATCCAAAAAGTAGCTATCATGGTATGGCACACTGAATAAGTGGGGATAGTCATAGTAGTAGTAATAAAAATAGTGATGGTCCTTTTTTTCTCTATTACGGTATGTTGTCATGAAATTAACACAGGTTTGGGGTTCAGAGAGTTTGCTTTGAAGCCAGATTCTATGCTCAGTGATTGGATGACAAGAGAATTTTGTTGGTTTCAACTTCTTCTTCTGTAAAATGAATACCATAACACCTGATTCTTATTGCTGTTATGAAAATTAAATGAGATACTATATACTAGTGCTACACAGTGCCTGGCACAATGGGAGTGATAATAAATGTTAATTCCCAACACTCCCTGTCCCCACAACTCCCCCCACATGCCTTTATTCATTCATTTATTCACAAGCATGTACTGAGCCCTGGGCACTGTGCCCTGGAAATACAAAAGGAATAAGACTGTCCCTCCTGGTTTCAAGAAAGGGATGAAGGGAGAAAGAGAAAGAAAGAGAGAGATTAAGAGATGTGGTGACAAATACTTTAAGAGAGATGTAAACCAGTACTTGGGAGCACATAAAAGGAAAGAATAAAGCTTTCTTTTAGAGTCTTTAAAAGATCTTAAAAATTAATTAGGCCATTTAACACCCACTAGCATGGCTATAACCAAAAACAAAAACAAAAAACCAGCAAATAACAAGTGTTGGCAAGGATGTGGAGAAATTGGAACCATCCAACACCGCCAGTGGGAATTAGAAAAGGCACAGCTGCTACGGAACACAATTTGGCAGTTCCTCAAAAAGTGAAACCTAGAATTAAGACCCAGCAATTCCACTCCTAGGTATATAACCCAAAGAATTGAAGTCAAGTGTTCAAGCAAAAACTTGTACACACACATACAACAAAAAAACGTGTACACAAATGTTCATAGGAGCACTATTCACAATTGCCAAAAGGTGGAAACAACCCAAGCGTCCACTAACGGATCAGCGGATACACAAAAGGTGGGCTATCCGTACAGCAGAATACTATTCAGCCATAAAAAGGAAGGAAGTACTGAGGCATGCCGAAACATGAATGAACGTTGAAAACACTGTGTTAAATGAAAGAAGCCAGTCATAAAAGACCATGTACTATCTGATTCCATTCATGTAAAATGCCCGGAATAGGCAACTCTACAGGGACAGAAAGTACAGCAGTGGTTGACTGAAGCTGAGGGAGGTAGGGGGTGGGGGAGGGGTGGTGACAGCTAAAGGTACAGGGTTTCTCTCTGTGGTAAGGAAGATATTCTAAAATTGTTTCAATGATTGCACATATAGCCATTGAATTGTAGGCTTTAAATTGTTGAACTATAAAGTGTGTGAATTTTATCTAAATAAAGCTGTCTTTTCAAAAAAAAAAAACAAAGAAGCTAAAAATTTTTGAAAAAATTCAATGTCCCAGGAGCTTAGCCAAACTTCTGCTAGATCCAGTAGAGATTGTGACCACAGGTGATCACTCCAGTGCTGAAGTTGAAAAAAACAAAACAAAACCCAAACTGGGAGTATGTCAGGCAAAGAAGGAAAGGGTGGAAAACCATGCCCAAAGCCCAAGAGGCAGCGAATAGCTTTCACGCCTTCTGAGACATGGAGACGAGAGGGAGCTGGAATATGAGGAACATGGCAGAACAGGGCTGGATGGATACTGACCACCACGGAGTTTGGAGTAGTGGACCCAGGATATAGGTGTGGCCTGGAAAACGGCCTCAAAGAGACTGTCACACACGGGACATGTGAGCAGGCAAAGTACATCATCTTTCTTAAGCATCCATTCTCTGCAAAATGGAAGTAAACATTATACCCACCTCACAAGATACTTTGAAGATTTAATGGAGCAATGTAGGTAAGACAGATGACACCAAAAGCCAGCCAAGCAGCACACAGTCAATACATACGAGCTCCTTGAGCCTGCTGGAAGCCAAGAGAGTTTAAAATGAGAGATTTCCAGTTACCAACAAAATGTTATAGCAGATGATAAAGGTTTCAAGCTTTTTGAACTTTTGAGTAATTTATACACATTACCACTAATTTAACTTCCACTGATCCATCAAGACATACACATGGTTTTTTAAAAACCTCTGGAGAATTATGGTAAATGTCTCCTAGACTAATGATACTGATCTGGCCTCGGTAGCTTAAGCTTAGCCATACAAATAACAAGTTCCTATTGCTATGATATTCAAATTAAATATTCCAAACTTTATTCCAGGTATACACAATCCAATATTGGCAGAGTTCAGTCAACCAAGAACATTCTAGCCAGTAAATAATAAATTCTTAGAAACCAAAATTTCCATTTATACCTGTAAACAGGAAATTCAATTTAATGCAAATTGTTAAATAATAAGACCAGTGGGCAATGAACCATAGTAAACAGATCATATGAAATGGATCAGTCATGCAGCATGGTGACCAGGAAAGAAATTTGTGACATGTTCTGTAACTAAATGGCACATGTTTACACATATTCGTGCACACTCACACATGTGTGTGCACACAGAACAAGGTGCTACCACAAAGATGCAGTATGCATATGAAAAAATGCAGAAATCCTCAATGAGTGGCTGGTTACATTCCTCTGTATTTAAAACCTTTTGGTCATCTTCCATGGGATCATCTAAGCATCAAGCATGTCACTTTATATAATGCTTGGCAGAGCAGTTGTTAGGAAGAGGAATCTTGCAAACAGCTTCACTGAAGCTAAAAATCATTAAAGAGTGGACTCAAGCATGTTCTTTATCGAGACCTCCTCTTTGAGAGAATTAAGAAGTCACAGTCCACAAATTTAAAATTAGCAAAATACCTACAGAATTCTTCTAATTGAGGGGTGCACAAGATCAAAATACCTAGATGCAGTTCACTTTTTTCTACCATAATCTGGACAACAGATATGGCTTAGGCTTCAGAGATTTGGGGGACCATTCAAGGTGCTAGATTCGGGATGTATCTTAAAGCATGTCTGGAAAGCAAATGACTGGAGAGAAAAGTTTGGACAAAAATAGGTTTCATTTTCAATGATTTTTCAGCTTTTTCCTTTTTTTTTTTTTTTTTTTTTTTCATTCTTTAAATAAACCATCAAGCATCTGAGCTTGGAAACAATTTAAAAGAAAAAAATACATGGGTCATCTTTAACCATAGTCACTAAGGTGCTGACATCCAAACACGGACTGTTACAGCATCAAAGCAAAATCCTTCATGCTGATGAAACACTGTTGCTGTTTGTGTTCCTCACTGTGTAAAGAATATGCAGACCAAAAAGTCAAGCACATTTCAGAGGCAAATTATTTGTATTTTTAAATATGTGTTTGTAAAGTACCTGTTTGCCTGAAGCTGAGCGGTTTCACAGGACATGGCACTTCCAGGGCTAAAGGCAGTAAAGTCCAAGGTAAGCAGAGGCCAAGTTGGTCACCCTATGTGTGTGTCAATAAAAAACTAAAACAGATGTGTGATCTCAAAATACACATCAAATCAATGCAGATATATTGAATTAATTTTAAAATAATACCATTCAAAAAATTTAAATGCAAAGTAATATATAATGTAAATTATACATTAATTATTCATTAATTCTCCCTACCGTCCTTTAGTTATTTCCACTTCCTTGACTCAATCAAATCTTAAAAGGAAGTTATCAGGTGTATTTTCTAATCAGAAGTTCCCAGAGTCAAACTAAGAACTCACCCCAAGCCCACTGATCCTCAGTCATTTGGAAAATTTTGGAAACAAAATATATTTTTAATGTAAAATCATCTCTATACTGATTCATTTTTTTTTTTTTTTTGCACAATTCAAGTAAAATTTACTTTAGGCTGGAATATTGGTAAGATAAAGGAAATAATAATATTATCTGAACTATGGCCTTAACCCAACCTAAATAAAACATCACATCCTCTTTTGTATTACATAAGTTGAGCTTAGCATTTTCTTCTTGCTAAGAGATTTGTTAATGAGACTAATACAATAAAAGGAAGAAAGTTTTTATATTTACCCACTTTAATCACTCCCTACTTAATTCTTCATATCTTGAAGAAAAATTAGAATATAGATTAGCAAATGAACAGTTGTTTCTTTCTAAATTCACTATAGGTATATTTGTTTTCTCAGTTGATTTCTTTCAAATTTCCAATGATGTCTGATGCAAATATTTTATTATCAAAATATTTTTATATGATTAAGAAATAGTGATAATGTAGGATTACTTCATCCAAAGATCGACAGGCATATGGAAAAGACTGCAAATGACCAAATAAGTCTACTGAGTGAAAAGTAAAGTAAAAATGAGTTTAAGAGACAGCTGGACATGTTTATGTAGGCAAAAGGGGTTGGAAGATATGCTGACAACACGAAGAGGTGTGTTGCAATAAACTTGAAGGAGACAGGCCATTGGGCCAACCATCCCTTTTCTATCCAGGAATTCCTTATGTTCTCATTAGTGTCTCACATCTGGACAGCTGCATTATTAAAATTTGGCCCAAAATTTGAGTCAACAATAGAGTCTGGTGTCTCAATTTCTCAATTTCATTCTTCCTTTACATATTAAACACACACACACACACACACACACACACACACACACACACAAGTTTCCATTTTTGTTCAGGGAAGCATTTCATGTCCAGATGTCAGATTTTTGTGACTCATGGCCAAGGATGAGGAAAGGGCTTTGTGAACAAGCTTGTTCTGATCATGTCCACCTCGGACTGATACAAGCACATGTTCATGGCACCTCACTTTCATAAATACCACATTCTAAACAGTCCTTTGAGTGGCCACCTTTACTACGGAGTCAGGCCTCAAGTTTCCATAGCTGAGTTTCTTTGGAAGAGAAAATGTTTTAAGGGTTAGAGGAAAAGGGCAGTTCTCTTTTTTCCTTTATCTTTTCTCATCTTTTAAAATATGCCATTAGGAAAGATTTTGAAGAGGATTGGTTAGAAGCCAAAAGTTTCACTGACCCTTTCAGTCATCGCCATTTCACATTTCTTGCCTGAGGAACTGGTTGAGCTTTTGGACGCTTTCACATTTTAGTTTATATGATGTGAGCACAACCTGCATCTGAATATAAATAGCAAACACCTGCATTAGCACTTTATAGTTAACAAGCACTTAGATCTCTGCTGTCTTGTTTGCTCCAAATCACCATCCCATTATGTTGGTCCCACTTTATTTTACTCATAGAAACTGAGGCCCAGAGACCTTAAGTGACTTGACCAAAATCACTTGCCCAAGGGGTAAGTTAAAACCTGTGCTACCCGTCTCAGCCTCTTTTTTGAAAGACACCTGGAAACATAGGTATAAGAGTGAATTTACATTCAAACAGAAAATAAAGTTCCATTTTTAATGTGATTTTTAAAAATAAAGTTGAGCAAAAACATAAACAATGAGCTTATGTCCACTGGATCCATTTCTAAAGACCCCAATCCACAGCATGGTAACATACACATGTGTGCCGTTTAGTTTTTGCAAGTAAATAAAGATGCTTTAGCGAAAAAATTAATAGATTCACTAATTAAAGACTCCTTTATAGTTTTCTTCTCATATTTTTTTATTTAGGTTAAGAAAAAGTGTACACAAATATTAGTCAATAAGTAAATCAAATGCTGAAGTGATTTGTTTATATTTATTTTAATTTCAGGCATCATACCTCTGCAGCAAAAACCGAAGCCTCACCTATATTCCAAAGAGCTGACAATTACTGAAAATAACATTCTCCTAACAAAAGTCAAATTCACATTCAAAAGCTATTAATAGCTCTTGCTGCCAACAGAAGCCTTATTCAATATTTGGGCATAGCCGATATTACAGGGATACAAACAAACTGATGACAGAGAGAGGGGCAATGGTGGCAGGAAGAGTGGGGTTAGGAGTGAGGAAGAGAGACTACAACACTAAGCCTGACACTAGGGAGGACCCAAGCACCCTAACCCCCCCTCAGGAGCAGCCTCCAAACCCCCAGTCCCTTCTGGTATACTTACTGTATCTGCTGTGATGCCTATTGTGCACTCTGGTTCTCTCTTGGAACAAGTGCCCTGGCCTGAACCCTAGTCTGAGGTTGTTTCCCTGACAATCTATCTAGTCCTTGCCAATTTCCTATCAGGAGCTACAGCCTGTTCATGAGACCCAGCAGCTGACTGGGGTCCTATTACAATTGAGGCAGAACCTGCAACAAGGAAGAGACACTGCCTCATACTGGCCAGAAGGGATTCCGCCCATCAAAATAACCCTTGGGTACTGAGGTCAGTCTCTTGAGAGCCCTGTTCGCCAAAGCCCTTTACCTTTCATTGGAACATTGGTCTCTCCCCTTCCTCCCATCACACACCACCCCATCTCTCTTCCACCTTACTCCAAGGTCCCAACATGCCTTTAGCCCAAGCCTGGAAGGGTTGTAATACGTCACAGGTGATTTAAACTAATTTCCATGGTGGTTGATGGATTTCAAGGACCTGACCTTCTGTGCATTAGGAAGATCTACTCTCGCCTTCACTTTATTTTGCAGCTATCATTTGACTAGATGGGCCTGCCTTCTATACTCCCAGCGGCATCCATCACACACAGTCTGTCTTCCCCGCTGGCCTGCAAGGATCAAGTCTGACTTGATCACCGTTGTGTCCTTATTTCCAGCAAGGAGCCCAGCACATAGTAGGGAATTAAGAAGCACTGGCTGAATGAATAAATATATGATACACATGTGTAACTGTCAAGTATTCCATTAGCTGGGGAAATAAAGTGTCCTATCACACATTTGAATTTATTAATTGGCTGATAATACTGATGCATTAACCAGCATATTTACATTAACTTTAACATGTTTATGCATAGAAGCATATTTCAAAAAACTGCTTAACTAAGTTCTAGGGTTAGGAAAGAGGAAGATTATAAGTATCTTTGCATTCGGTTGTTGCTTTAAAGTATATGCACAACTTATTTTGTATCTCTGGCCACTCAAGAGTGAGTTAAAACAATTATATTAAATAATATGTTTTTACCTACCATTTTAATCTCTGTGAAATTTTTCTCCCTTCAAAAGAGTAATTTCTAAATTTGATTTATAAAATTCTGAGTAAAGAGAAGTAAAATATAGCCTTTTACTGGAAGTATTATAGCATTTCATTCAACAACAGAACTACAAAAAAAAAATACATTTTCTTGAGACTCACGTTAATCAGAAAAAAATCTAGAAAATTACAGGTAACACTTTCAGATAGTCTCATTATGTTTACTTAAAACTAAGAATTTTATGAATTTATCACAAAAGGAATAAATTATTTTTTAAATGTTCAGTCTCTATAGGATCCCTGCTACCCCTCCTCTCTTATACCAAATAAACCCAAATTATTTTCCAATTTCACTACCAATCTAGTCTCTGAACAACTCTATTCATGATTTGGTGCCCCTGTGTACCAAGGAAAATTAACACACCAGTTATGAAGAAGAAAAGGAAAATCAAAAACAATTCCTTCAGGTTTCCCTCCTGAAACTAAGGCTTCCTTGCTAATGGCTATTCATATATGATTTCTCCACATAAGGAGCTGCCTCAGGACTAAACTGAGTCACAGGGCTCTGAGTTCAATTTTTACTTAGACAGTGGCCCGGAATGACTGGTCCATTCAACATCCTATTTCCTCACCTGTCACATAAGAATAATATTTGCTCTTTACCAGTTGCACAAAGATGCTTCCATATCTAAAGCATACTTGGGACTTCCAAAATGAGTTTAGTTATTTTGTCTTACTCCATCAAAATCTTAATCACCTCCTTTTCCAAATTGGACATAATAATATCTAAACCTTGAAAGTTTATTGGAAGTATCAAGTGAGATCAGGCATGTGAAAAAACTTTGAAATTTGAAAATGTTTTGCACGTCAGACATGTTTTTATTTTAATATCTTGGCAAATGTATGTCTAAACTAAATGCAAGTTATTCAAAAATAACATAAGACATTTCCAACTTTTGGGTCTCGAATCACAATTAAGTGAATAAATGCAGTTGTAACCTTCCTGTGACTAAATGCATTGTCAGTAGAACATGCATGCACATGGAATTCTTAGTTAAGTGATGAAAATTAGTTTCTACCATGACATTCATACTCAGTTCAAAGTATTTTTAAGTGTTCCACTATGTCCCAGATACTTGCTAGGAGCTGGGGGTATAAAGATGAAAATGAGACTACCTTTAACCTCAGAGAGGCCATATTCTAGTTAAGAGAAGACACATAAAGGAACGATTGCAGTGCAAAGTGTTAAGTGCTATGAGGACTCAGAGAGCCAGCCTGGACTTCCAGGAGGAGAAGAAATGTGAGCTGAGTTAAGTAAGGAATGAACAGAAGTCAGCCACACGAAGGGAGTAGGAAAGAGCATTCCAGGCAGAGTAAATAGCATAGGCAAAGGCCCTGACATCGGAAACAACATGCTTTGTTAGGCGGAAAATACAAACAATATTACAAACATGGTATGAGCCATTTGAAGAGTGGTGGGAAAGGAGGTGAAGAAATGAAAATATTCCACCTAAAAAGGCCTCATGTGCTTTTGCTAAAGAACCTATGGTTTGTCAAGTGGACACTATCCTTCTTACACTGGGGCACTTAAACCCTGGGGGCAGGTAGGATTAACACAGCCCAGCTTCTTGGGGTCTCAATTTTACCCAACAGTATGGGAGAGAAACAAAATTGAAGTACTATGAATTCAAAACAGTGTTTGTAAATAATAAAATACCTATCCTTAGGGTTGCCTTGATGGTAGAGTTTGAAAAGCACAGCAGGCAAATAATGGGGAACCACTGGTTTTATGTTCAAGAGTGACAGCATCAGATGCATGTCTTAGATCACTCACTCACTCTGGTGATGCTGTGAGGGAAGAAAGACTGCAGGCAGGAAGGCCAGTCAGGAGGTGGGCACAGTCTTCTAAGAAAGAGAGGATGAGTAGCTGAAAGAGGCTAGGGATGTAAGCGTGGAGGACTGCAATGCTTTGAGGAATAGGCAGAGGTAAGATCATTAGCAGTGTGGAGTGCTTGAACACGGAGGTTAAGGAAAAAACAAGAGTTACATGTAAGGCCAGGGTTCAGGCTTGGAAGACTAGATGGACCGTGCTGCCATTGAACAAGTTGGAGTATATGGGAAAGAGAGAAAATTTAGAAGATTCAGCTTTGAACATGTAAATTTCTACATGCTGTGGAACGCCAGGTGAAGAGGCTTCGAATTCATCCTGATAGTCTTCTCTAATTGTCTTTGCAAAAAATCTCACGCACTTATAAAATGGTCAGAATTAGAGAGGCATTTTGCTTTATTTCCTTTCCAACTTCAGTGGCCATCTCTAGAGTTCCTACCTGACCCAGACTCAGCTCCTTCATTGTTTTCTCTTCTGTCTGTCCATACCTAGGACAGAGCAGTAACTTCTTGGGCGTGGCTTTCTTAAAGAAGCATTGACCCACTAGTTCTATATTGTTTCCTGGTTTTCTAGCCTTTTTAATAGCAACACCATGTGTCGCTGACAATATGGACTGCTCATAAATAAGTAACCTAGAAGAATTCATTATCATATCACCCATCAATCCCATAGCCTCCTGAGTCTCTATTCTTGAACTTTATTTCACCTTCAACAATTTTTTTTTTATCAATTCCAATCCTGGTTTCCTGGTCTCCCCATTGTAATAAACAGATACTGATCTCAGGTGGGGAATAAGTATCAGAAACAGATGAACTCACAAGACAAAAATCTTATGTCCCTATTCTCCTGTTTTCATGCAAATGTCCCCAGTAATTAAATCAGGGGAAAAATGTAGCAAAAACATATCAGCCAAATGGTTTCAAAATTTCAAAAGAAGCTGTAAATATGGTCCGTTTTAGAAGATCAGGTTCTAACTAGAGTAGGAGAAAGGGTAGCATTTGTTCTGATGAAGCAGTTTTTAAATTCTTGTCAGTGATTTCAAGAGAGATAACTGATGTATGTTGAAGAAGCCTGCAAGATTTTTAAATAGTTCGGACGCTACGGGGAGCATGTTTTTTCTTAAAGCAATGTACTCAGAAGTGTTGGCAAGATTTTATTTGAACGTAGAGTGCTTATGTGAGGAAGTTATTTTGAATTACCCTAGTATAAATATGTATGACTTTATTTGTATTGAAAATTTCCTTTGCAAGTGAGCGAATGAGGGACTGTTATATCTCTATTACTTTTTAAATGAGTTAGGTATTTCATTTTGGAAATAAAATATGCTCCAAAATCAAAAGTAATATCAGAATTCTGTTTGTCCCCACAGGTGATTTTTGTACCTACACTAATGCCTTTTAATTTTTATGTGCCATGTAGTACAAACAGTATCTGTTATCTTAAGTCTGGCTTTTTTATATGGCATTTACACATACATACATTCATTCATTTATCAGAAATGTATTCAGCCTCTCTCATGCACCAAGCACTTTGCTAGGCACCAGGCATACAGCAATAGTATTAAATTGTCGCTCATCGTAACATATTTCAGGTAAACATTCTGTTTTCTCTAGGCAATTTTCTGGAGCACAGTGAAAATTTCAAATCCTAGGGTCGTATCTTACTATTTGACTGCTAAGTCTATTGAATGCCATGGACAAGCTTAGCATGGAAAGCTAGTATTCCCTCTGAATAGAGAGCATTAAAAGAAAGTAAGAAGAGGTGAGGGCCCCAAGAAACAAGGCCTGAAACACAGGGAAGCAAGAAGAGAGAGGGAGGGTATTGGAGAAAGCCTCACAATCAGGACTCAAACTTCTCCTCTTAACACCTTTGGGCTACCAGTTGCTGTTCTACATGAAAATGAAGCTGCTGGCAGCAAAATAATCCAGCCAGTTAGCTGATGGAGCCTGTTCATTTACTTAAAGAAGGAAAAACAAAACAAAACCCCCCATCTTCTCTGTTTTCCTTCTTTAGCTATTGTGTTGGGTTGGAGGGGGGAAGGATCATTTATCCTAAATGATTACACTACTTCACACTTGCCTTCAAAATCAAACCATACCTTTACTAGTTTGCTTCATTCTCTCCTTATGATTTCTTCCCTTATTATATTTTAATATATTTACTTAAAAATAAACTTTAAAAAGGCTCATCAGAGTCATTTACAGAGTAAGACAAATATATAGATGCTATTCTGCATTTGCCCATTTAATTATTTTTTAGGTGATCTGTAAAAGTGACACAGAAAAATGGGAATAAAATAATGTAATCAGGTATATAACTTGGTAAAAGGTATATAAGGTTAAAGTAGGAGATCATATTTAGAGTTTATATCCCTCTAAAGCTTCTTAATAAATGACAGATTCCACAAACAATAAATATTACTGTGTATTAGGCACCGTTCCAGGGGGTTGTGAAAGATACATCAGTGATAGATCACCTTCTTTTGTCAAATAAATCACTATTTGGAGATCCTAAATGAAGCAATAGTTTAAAAAATTTCCATGTGATGGTGCTCTGCCTCAATATCATAAAAGCATTACTTTGCCTCAAATTCAAAGTCCAATGTGATTTTTCAAATGACATTTGCAAGCATATTTCACCTAACCCTGAACAGTTCCCTCAACTACACAAGAATCCTCTTTAGGAGAAGCAAAACTTCAACATAGATCATCTTTACAGAATGGCTATGAAAAAACTATTATGAATAATCTTTCAATATCCCATATAAATGCTAAATGATTGTAAGTACTAATATAGCTCAGGACTATGCTGATTTCTCTAAACTGAAATTCCAAATATTTAGCAGATAGATAAATCAGGCTTTAAAAGAATGGGGTTTTAATTTTTCCTTCTTGTTTTAAAAGACCAAATATTTTCTGTGAACTTTCGGCTTTGTTCTGTCCCTTTTGTCTAGAAGGGTGTTAGCTGAGTGCCAAGAACAACAGGTAAACCAGCTTCCCTCAACCCAGAAAAATTACGCCTTTGCCACAGGAGCCATACTTATGGTTCCACAATGGCCAGGGAAAAACCTAATAGGAACAGATTTTTCTGCATGTGTAGCAAAGTTAGTTCCAGAGAGAGAGAAAGAAGCCTGGTTTGCACTGTAGCAGAACCACTGGAACAATATGCTCCCTGTGTCCATAGCCCAGTCCTCCCCTGACACCCTCCTTTCTAGGGCATAGGGTAGAAAAGTCACATACACAGTAGATCATGCCAGGGCCTGCTGACACAACCCTACTCCCAAATTTGCAGGCAGGAGAGTGAGGCAATGTCTGTACTATATACATAGTCTTACGTTTTTTAAGCAGATATTTCAGCACACAACTCAGGGTGGGGAGTGGAAAAAAGATAGTGCAGGCAAACTTTCTCAGTGCTATTCCATCCCTTCTACTCCTTCCCAACTCCTTTAAGCCTCTGAAGTTTTGGCAAAAGTAGGGAAAGAGCTTTGAATAGTATTAAGACCCTCTTCTTTTTACCTTGGATAAATAGGATCTTTGACACTTCTTGACCACACTAAGGTGGCTGCAGGAGTGCTTTCTCTTGTAACAGGCCGTATAGAGGGAATTTGTTAGAAAAAGATTTTTCCTTACAATTGCAAATGGAAGTGTGAAATATATCATCAAATTTGAAAGTACGCATACTTATTCATCTCAGCTGTTTATATCATGATGTTTGTAATCATGAGCACCCCACTTTTTCTACTACAAATTAAGAAATTCTATGAGCTTATTACTTTTCCAACTTTGTTATCAGTAAAAGTAACTTTTGTATAATGCAGAAACCAGTTAAATAATTCCTAATAAAAAATCACAAAATTATTAAAGCAATTAAATAAATAATAAAATTATTAAAAATAATAAAATAAAATATACATCACTTAAAAGACATGTTACATCCACTTTGGTTTTTCATAATTAAACTTCATATATTTTTCAGGCAATTCATGAGCAGAAATTACTATTCATTGATACACCTACCCTGTGCCAGACATTTCACATACATAGTCACATTTTTTTTCACCGCAACCAGCTTGAATCTAAGTACTCTTTTGCTCATTTTTAAAATGAGGTTCATGGGGTTAAATAACTTGTTCTCCATACACAATTAGTATTCAGAAAGCAGAAAGCAAATCTAGTTCATCTAATTCCAAAGCCTATATATTATGCTATCTCTGAGGAAAATATGAAGAATTTAGTGTCATATACACTGATGTCCAATTTCCAGGCAACAAGTGCTAAAAGAAGTTGTATAAGAAATATGAACAAAAACTGTTCCATGATATGCCTGGATCATGAAATTTCCTTCATCATTAGCTTGTCCTGTGCTTGGGCCCAACGCTGGGACACTGGGACTGGGGCGTAGCAAGAACCTCCCATGGGAGCTTTTCCTGAGTGGGGGGCCCTGGAGAAGAGACTGGACCAGGAAATACACTTTATCTGGGAAACCAGAGGCACCAAAGCCAGAGAAATTTTGGCTTAAGGACTTAAGCCAATATCGTAACTGGAAAAATGAGCCTAAGTGTTAGGTCCAAAAGGCAAAATAAGCCATACGTAGAAAAACAAGGACCAACCACAGCATCCAGGAGGACTGGAAGTGGGTCACAAAGCAGTGTGCAGAGTGGGTGGGCACAAGCAGTTCTGAAGGACGTGTGTGGAAGGGGAAAAGATGCTGGATGTCACATGAACATGGTGTTGGCTGTGGGGATGGACCTGGCAGATTCAAAGGCCCACAAAGAATCAGACACTGGAATTCTGGGGAAAGTCATGACTCTCCCCAGGCCACAATTTTCTCATCTAATAAAATGGAACCAGTTGTAACCCCTTCAAAGCTGCTATCGAAATTAAATGATATGTAAAGAAATTTAGTGTTGTGCCAAGCCCAGGGAAGCAGCTTTTTTCCCTTAGCTATTATTACTTTATAGTTGTGATTGCCATGGAGATGATGATAATTTTTGAGAGTAAGGTTTTTATATTTAAGTACCTGAAAGAATCCTGAAAGAAAAAAAATCACCCCTAGAATGGTGCAAAATTAGAACTGAGTACAGTTTGAAGTTTGTAGTTTTGACCTTTTAACAGAATAAGTATTAAAGAAGACCTCAAAGCAAGCACAAAGTGATTTCCAGGTCACTAGACAATTGGTAGGTGCAAACCATTTCTGGTCCCATTCCCAGGAGGAAAAAAGGTACAGGCCACTCCTGATCCCCTATGCTGATGTCCAAATGACCCTCGGGATAGTTCCGACCTTCAAGGATCATGGAATGGACCCTTTGAGAAAAGGAATAAATTAAGGGACGCTTTAAGAACTACAGATACAAGTGTTTAGAGAAGTCTTGAAAACAGGAACAACAAAAAAGCCATCAGTGTTAGGATTAGGTATCACAACAGTTTTTCCCTAGCATTTGCACTGATTTTTTAGTTTTACATCGAAAAGAAAATCTGGCCTTGTGGATGCTTAAGACACTAGGGAATTTCATTTTCCACTTAATAAACTGATTTTCTCCCCTACTATAGGTACTTGAAATTAGTGCAAACCCCAGGATAGCTACAATTCCAAAAGGGAATGCTCAGTTCATTATGAATGGTCTTAAAGCAAATAGTGCTCTGACAGCCAAATTCCTGGTCTTCAAATTTGTAAGTTTGCCCTTTTTTCCACAAGTCTTACTCAAGACCGCTTCTGAGCTTTTGCAAATTTAACCCTTAGACTCACAGACAATAAGTTACTAAAGAACACAGGAAACTTCAAGTTCATACATTTGGACTAAACTCCTTTTCAAAAGAAGTCTAGTATTTATAACCAAATTATGAGCATATTGAATACAATAAATTAACTGCTGGACTAACAGAAAGGAAATACTGTATTTATTTTCACTTCTATGGTGACGCATCCTTTGAATAGTTCTAAAGAATCATAAACCAGCCATAAATCCTATGATGCTTTCCATTTTCTTTCTTCACTTAATGACATAGCACTCATTTTTCAATTTAAAAAAATGAATGATCCTAAAAGGTAAATAGATGTTTTTAATAATCAAAATTAATTTATACTGTCTTTAGTTGATCTGTATGTTCCATGTTATTTGTTCAACCTTTCATTATAATAATAAAGCTACAATATAGTGAAGTTTCATATATTACTTCATTTAATTCTCAATAAAATCCTAAGGAATAGGCATTATTCATGTACCCACATTGTAGATAAGGAAATAAGCTTAGAGTAGATTGCCTGTAATCACACAGGTAGTAGACTGCAAGGCTAGTATTCAAAATAGATACTTTGAACCTCAACTGGCACAGGAGTATAAAATATCAGGAATATACTTGCTTAATCATTTTTAAATAATTTAAATCAGCCCACACATTAAGTAAAAGATAAAAAATGATCTTAAATACCAGGCCTGAATTGTCAATTGCCTCAATTTTCCTCTTTTAGATTTGTATAAATAGTTACAACTAAAAATTTCAATGACCAAATTCCAGTAAAAAAATATAGTGCATAATTAATGCACATCTCTGGATTTGGGGAGGAGAGTGACTTAATTTTACATAGGGTATTATTTTTCCTAATTAACCGCAGTTCTGCTACACGTTTGTATGTGATTGTTACATAAATGCTTTACAAATTAAGAAGTTTTATGGATATCTAGAAAGACTATTACAGCTCAATAAATAAACTTTTACAAGTATAGAAGAGAAATTTTACATTAAACTGTTACTTTGTTTCTTCCTGACAGAATGATTTTTTAAAAAAACACATTTAAAATCAAGTATTAGATATGCAAATATGTGTTCAGATCAGAGATACCAAAATTATTCAAATGATTAATTATTCATCATAAAATGTCAATTAATAATTATGAAGCAGAAAAAGCATCTTTCTAATGCATCTTTATTTTTCTTGGCCTAAAAAGGGCTTAATATACATGTTCAATTGACTTCTAACAAGTTTTAAAAATTCAACAAAGTAAACAAACTGTAAACAAGTGCAAACTCTGCATTTTAATGAGAACAACAAATATGCCCAAAGTGAGGGAAAGAGCAAAATAATAATAATAAGGAAAATAAAAACAGCCACATTCATGATATATGTAGGCTCATGCTCACTCACCTGCTAGGTAAAGGACAGCAACCTAGCCAGGAAAACAAACCAACTACTCAAGTTGTGAATTTGCTTAGCAATGTACAAAATACATGACATGATGTTTCTCTCTGAATTGATCAATCTTTGTTGGAAATCAGGGGGAGTGCTTTGAAAAATTTTTTACACTTTCCAAACAGTCATTAAAAGAAAAAGCACAGTTTAAGTTTCTTAAAATTACCTATTGTAATTTCTAAAGTCTGTTCACCACTACTAAAATATCAGTATAAATAAAATTTTTCACATTACCTTAATTCTAAAGAATTTCCCTAAGCCAAGTATTATTCATTTTTTCCAGGAAGATCATATCTCTTTCAAAAAAAAATTATCAGTCTGAGCTGATGTGATAATACAGAAGAACAAACCATTATGATCACTGAACTATTGATTTATTTTATTATTATTATTATTTTACTTTTCACTGACACCTGGTGAACTTGCAGTCTCTGAGACCCGGAGAGTTATTTTAGTCAGGGTGTCCCTGCCCTCCCGCTGGTAGATTAATTACATATTAAACGTTGTGTTTTCAAAACGAAATGATAAATCTGGACACATAAAGGAGGCACAAAAAGAATCACAGCGAGAAGAGGAGATGTTAAGAAAGAAAACAAGAAATTGCAAAAGGGAGACATCAAATAGAAAAAAGGAGAATGTAGGAAATGCAACTGGGAAAGAATTTCAAGAAAATAAGGATAAAGGACAGGGAGGGCTGAAAGGAGGGCAAGAGGGAGGAAGGGGGAAGGAGGGAGATTTTTGGTTTTCAATTCCCTGGCGAGGCTGCTGGCGTCCGCGCCCTGAACGCCCAGCCTTCCAAGTTGAGGCGAAAGCCACCTCCTCGGGCCTGCGTCGCATCCAACTTACTCCAAGTTTTCTGGTGACTCCTACAGGGCCCCTTTCCGTCCCCCCCTTAGTGAGATTGACAGTCGCGTGGAGGAGGCTTTTCCAGGCACAGCCTTTCTCATGGTAATCAGCCCCCAACATCAACTCCCGGCCGCGGCTGCTCCCGCTCGGAGCGCGGCTAGCGGACCCCGGGGACCGGAAACAGGGCGGCGGGCGGGGAGCAGGCGAGCGAGCCAGGTCAGCTGACCCGGCGGCGGGGCGGGGGTCGCGGGGTTCCCGGGCGGGGACAGGTCTGGGGGAGAGCGAGCGGCGGGAGGGGGCCGACACCCCCACCCACGTGCTCCTCCGCCTGGGCGGCGGGGCCTCTGCCTGAGATCAAATGGAGGGACCGAAGCGGGGTGGGGGGGACCGAGCGCGCGGAATATTGGGGACAACAAGCAGACCTGTTTTGCATCAATAAATTAAGATGCTCATTTGGGTCCTGAAGTTTGCTGGTTCCTGTCTGTGGAGACGTTGGCAAAAGCCCTGAAGCCGAGATTCAGCCTTTACTTCAAAAAAAATAAAATAAAATAAACCCCTCAGCTGGCCGCCCTGCTGGGGCCAGGTGACGTGCGAGATTCCACAGCCTGCGGGCCTCGCAGCAGGGATGTTAGGGACGGTCTGAGGTTCTCTGGTCCTGTTTTGGTTTTGTTTGAAAGGGCTTCTCAGAGAGATGCTCCTGATTTTTTTTTTTTTTTAATAGACTTTCCCCTCCTATCCTAGGCTCAACTCCGAAAGGATTGGATTGCGAGTTTGCACGTGAGAAAACCGTTTGGCTTGGCTTAGACCCCTGCCGCCCCCCACCCCCTCCACACACACCCAATCCAGGGGTCCCCTTTATCACCCTTTGCTTGCAACTCTAAAAGAAGTTGCCCACCTCCTGCGTAACGACACAGGGTCGAAATAATTCCTCTAGATGAAAGATCAATTCCATTTCAAAACGAGAATAGGTTCCTTTTTTTATTTTCTCCACATGGTACAAAATAAACAATTTACTAAAAAAAAAAAAAATCATTAGCTGTGGCCAAATTCGAATTCCTTCTACAGCCTGTGTGTTCAAGGGCAGAAACATTGTATCTCTTAGGGCATCTGGGCCGGCAAGCGGAGCTGGGGGCGGGGGCGGGGGGAGCGGCTGTGAAAGTTTAGGAAATTGACAGACTGAGAGGTGAATGGGGGGACAGGCACCAGAACCTGGCTGGAGGGAATTGGAAAACAAAAGTGCATCCTTCTCACCCTGCCTGGGTGGAGGGAATCCTGAGGGAGGCGGTTTGTTTTACACAAGGAAACCCTAAAGAATTATTTTTGCCCCTTCAATGTCGACTGCAATATTATTTCACATTTGCGTGTATCTGTTGTTTTAATCCCCTTCGTCTCCGCTAATCTCGAAGTGGATTATTAATGGGGAAGACAGGGAAGGAGCGATTCATTTGCAGGACTTATTTTGCTGTGCGAGGAGCCGAAAGCCAGCAGCCCCCAGTCCTCTCTCCACTTTTCCTTGCCTCCTGCGTTCCTGCATCCCGCGGATCCCACGGTCCCCATTGTCCCCGACCTGGCCCTCACACTGAGGGAGTGTTCCGAACAGATTTATATTCCGGCTTCCTTCGATTCCACCGCTTCTGCGGTGGTGGGAACTCTCTCGGCCAAATGCCTGGGGAGGGGCGTGCCAGGCAGGGGCGGGGGACAACTAGCCGCGCGCTCAACCCTCGCGGAGACCCTTCCTATACCACCGTACAAACATCCCCCTGGATGGAACCTTGAAGATAGCTTTTTTTACCCCAAATCAAATACTTGCAGGTCGGAACTCCCAGTGCTAAATGTTGGGGACTGCCTCCTGCCACTTGAACGATTACTGAGCCCAGGGTAATCAGATGATTAGGTGTTTTTAATGGAAATACTTGAGTCTTTTTTTTTTTTTAAAGTCAGATCCTAAGTAACCTGACATTCAATATACATAATAAAGGCAAGTGTTTTGTTAGCTATTGGATCGGATCCTTTGACCTGAGGTTATGCCTGTGAGTGTGTGTCTGGGCTGTAAGCCTCCAATGGCTACCTGGGATCCTGGAGAGGGGTCTTGCCTGGAATCACTCCATACCTTGGGCTTCTTCTTCCTTGGGAATGGGAGTAGGACCGCTGAAAAGCAAACTTCTAGAGAAAGCTGGACTCAAATTTTTAAATTTAAAAAAAAGAAAAAAGAGGAAGGAGGAAGACAAAAAAGGACATGAACAGCGGTGCTAAATCTCAGAGGAAGAACTTGATAAGTCATACATATATTTAGAATAGATATATAATAATGAAAGAAATATAAAATCAAGAATGTGTCTAAGCCATATTGGAAATCTTTGATTTTCTTTATCAATAAGTGTTAGACTGAAGATCCTGAATGCTCCTCTTCTATAGCTACTTTATCTATGATGGGAATGGGAGGGAGAGGTTAATTTATCCAGCTATTTTCATTGTAATAAATACTTAAATTAGGAAAGAGATGAATCTGTAACCAACTGTGAAAATCTACTTTCTTGCTTCCCAGAACAAGATCTAGCTGTGGTCATGCTGGGTGGCTATTAACCGCCCCCCCCCCAAAAAAAATAAACATACTAAATACAAAGACATGTACCTCTGGGAGTGTAGATGTGGCAACCCATGTGGTGGCTTTTCCCTCCTTTGAGTGCATATGCCAGTGAGTCTTGCATTCAAAGTCTTGCTTTAGGCATACATTCAAAGCACAGTTCAAAGCAGTTTATCTTAATATAAGTAAAAGTCTAGTGTTGGATCAGGGTATTATTTGTTTCAGATTTCATCAGACTGGAAACAGGAGGATGTAACATATCTAACAATATTAAAGCAGAAAAATTGGTGTGAGGCAGCTCTTTGGTCCTCTTCACACCTCCACCTTTACCTTTCCAAGGAAGCCCAAAGGCTGTGGGACTGGAAGTTTATTTGTGCTCTGAGGTTCTCAAGCACTTTCACTCAAAAAAAAAGAAAAAGAAAAGAAAAAAGCCTCACAGTTCTTTAAGAAATTGAGCCTGGAACCATCTGAGGCTAAGAGATTTCTTCCTTTTCCGATAAATGCCTGTGCTCAGCATCCTCAAATTTGGCTGTCTTTATTTACTTCTATATTAGTTCCAATTATGTGCAGTGTAAACCAGCTTTTTGATTAACAAAACAGCAGAGCATTGGTTAAGAACACTTAAACTTCAAAAAAATTCCCCTGGGAAGTGGGCTCTGAATTGGTTAATAATGTGCAGTACTTGCTAAATTGCTGACTTCCAGATGTGGAAAATATCTTTCTTGTTTAGGACCTATGTAACCTGATTGGATTACGACAGAAGCGTCACGTTGGAAGCTTTTGAGTGATTATTTAATTAACCATACAGTAGAAAGCTGTATTCTCCAGGAAATCCCTTCCATATTTGCATAACCAATCCCTTCAGAGCAAAGGTGGAGTCTTTTCTTTTTAATTTTACTTTAATTGCAATATCAAAAAATATATACTCCAAAACTTAGACCCCATGCCGTTTAATATCATTCTCTTCCTTCCCTGCTAAGTTTCTCTATGGCCTTTCTCCTTTTTCTTCCTGCCTCCCTATGCACACTCTCTCACTTTGTAGTGAGGTCTTTCTTAGATGTAGAGAGATTCAGAGATCGGTCAAGCGAGCGTTCTATGTTAATTTACTTAGAGACCCTTTATTAAAATGCCAAACTACTTTTTAATATTGGGATTCAATCCAGAAATTCATCACACACACACCCTAACACACATGCCCTAAGATGCAGCTCACATGCAGCAGTATTTTTTTTTCTTCTGGCTCTGGCATCTAAAAAGAAAAAAAAAATTAAGAGAAAGGGCAAAGAATTTAGTTCCAGAAGCCGTGCTGAGACAGCCACACAACTTGATGTGTATCTCATATCTGGTCATTAGAGATATCTGTATAAGAAGAGACGATCTGGATGGAGGACCTAGGATCTTTCCCTTTAACTTTCGCCCCTTGGAGTTCTCCAGTTCTGTGAATGGTGTGCACCGTTTTCCGCCCTGTACTCTGTAGGATTTAGTGATGAGGATAATGATGCCAAAGGCTTGAC
>CM052439.1:69737938-69800438 GCA_028533085.1 Varecia variegata
TTTGGGGGCGGGGGGTGGGGGGAGGAAGAGACAGTGCCTCGATAAACTCCAAAAGGGGAGGGGAGGGGGCACGGGCGAGTGGGCTTCCTATAATTACTATTATCAATTTGCCCGAGTGTGCTTCATCCAGGGGCTGTTTCGCGTTGTTTGTTTGTTTGTTTCCTCTGGGAAATGGGGGGGGGGGGTGAGCAAAGATGAGAGCGAAAGAAAGCCTCGCCTCACCCCAAGTTCCCAAGCCGGGCTGAGGACTTTTCGGAGGAAAGGGTCCGCCTAGCCCTGAGTCAAGCAGTCTTACTGTACCGCCGTGTGCATTCCCTCATACGGTCAGGAGTTATGACTCATTTGAAGATGTAATTCTTGTCTCTGATCCCCTCGCGGGTGCAACACACCAAACAGTAACAAACACAAAGCGCCTCGGGGCCAAGGCTGGGGTGGGGGGCGGGGAGGGGGCCGCCGAAGTTTCGCTTTGGCGTTGGGGGGCGCGGATGGGTGCTCGCCGGGGCCCTGGCCCGGCTCCCTTGGGCGGCCCGCGCGCGTTTCAATGGGCGCGGGCGATGCCCACATTGTCGCTGTGTTTGGTTGCTAGATCGAGCCTGCGTGCTGCCGAAGCAGGGCGCCGAGTCCATGCGAACTGCCATCTGATCCGCTCTTATCAATGAAGCAGCCGATCATGGCGGATGGCCCCCGGTGCAAGAGGCGCAAACAAGCCAATCCCAGGAGGAAAAACGGTAAGAAGCGGCCCGAACCAAACTTTTCCGGGCCACTCCGCGGCTCGAGACCCGGGGAGAAGGAGGGGAAAGGGAAAAGGAACCGAGGCGGCGGCGGTGGCGGCGCCGGGGCTCGCGGGCGAGCCTCCCTCCGCGGCCGGCGCCTGAGCCCGGCGCGCGCGGCGGCCGGACCGGGGGGAGTTGGGGAAGTGCCGGGCAAAGTGAACGTCGGGCGCCCGGGGGCTCCGAGCGCGGGGGTCCGGCGGGGGCCCCGCGCCCCCAGCCCCGCCGCCTCCTCGCGCCCCCACCTCCGCCCTCCCTCCGCCTCCCGCTCCGCTCGCGCCCGGCCCGCCGGGTCTCCGGCCGGGCTTGGGGAGCGTCCGGCGAGGGCAGGGCGGGGGCCCGGGCGCCAGGTCCTGCAGGATCCCGGGGCGGGGGCGGGGGTGGCAGAGGGACTGCGAGGGCGGGAGAGGGGACCCGGGGCTGTGCCTCAGCAAGGCTTAAAGTTTCTTGCCGGAGTCTCCCGGCCGCCTCTCCGTGCGCCAAGTAACGGTCCGCGGGCAGCGGGGCCCGGCCCAGCGCTCCCGGACCCGGAGGTGGGAGGGACTCGGCCGGCCCCGCGCGGGGTCCGGCGGGGTCGGTGCGGGCGCGGGGACGAATGACTCCTCTCCAGCAGGCTCTGGCCCCCACGCTGGGGACTGGAGGAGTCGCAGGGCGCAGCGAGACTTTTCCGGGCAGTTTCTACATGGTCAGGAGGAGCCCGAGCTCGTTATCCAGGCTGAGTCAGGAAGGAGGAAGGAGATGGGGGTGCGAGGGGGACACACAGACCCGAGGTGGAAGATTACAGGGGAGGGTGACAGTTTAGTAGGTCCATCTTGGAGAGAGGCTGAGCAGGGACGAGGGGAAAGAGAGTGAGAAACAGAGAGGAAGACCGCGAGAGAGAGACCCCCTAGGTATTACCCCAAACAAAATCGTGGGAATAAAAGAGAAAAGTGATTGGCAAGAGCGCGGAAGGCGCCTGGGGGAGGGGAGAGGGCTGGGGACGAGCGAGGGTGCCGGGGGGAGCTGACGGAGGATAACTGAGTTTAAAAAGAAAAAAAACAACCCCCCAAAACAAACAAGCGAACAAGCTCCAGCTCAGACTCGGAAAGGAAACTTCTCGCTCCCCTCGCTCTCAGCCCGATCACCCGGCGCGGGGCCGCGTAGACGCTCCCGAGCCAGGCGCGGAGATGCAGCGCCGGCCCGGCCTCCCGGCCTCCCGCAACCCCAGCCCGCGCCTCGCCGGGACCGCCGGGCCCACTTGGAGCAACTTTCCTCTAGAGAAGACAATTGTGCGCGCCCCCGGCCTGCACCAGAGCTGCGCAGCGCGGGGAGGGGGCGGCTGGGGGCGCAGTGTGGGGAGCTGGAAGGCGAAAAACACAAAGACGAGAGAATTTTGATTAGAGACGAATGATGCTTCGCTCTCTCTCTCTCTTTCTCGTGTGTGTGTGTGTGTGTGTGTGTGTGTGTGTGTGTGTCTTTTGCTTGTTGTGGTGGAGGTGTCGAGCCATATGGGGGAGTGATAGAGAAATTTTAGTCAGAAACTGTTCCTTACGTTATCCTGCCTTTCCCCTTTGTGCTGTCTTTGATCTATTTGCTTGGCTTAGTATTACAGAAAAACAAGTACAATAATATATTCCGAGCTGCTTCCCCAAGATTCAGTTCAGGCTGCCTCTTTTTAAGTCTCTCTCTCTCTCTCTCTCTGCCCCTCTCTTTTCTCCCTCCCCCCCCCATACTCTCCTTCTCTTGATTTAATTTTTTTCACTCTGGTGTCTGGCATTATTTAAGGTGGTCCTTACACAGGAGACCTCCCCTTCCCCATCTCTGGGTAATTTAGTAGTCACTAAAATTACACCTAATGTCCCTCTCTCCTATCCTGTGTTTCCTCTGTTCCTTTTATTAAATGTTGGTTATTGATTTTCTAAAATCAATGTCTGTTGTGGGGCTTTTTTCCCCCTCTTACAAGTATCTAAAGCACATTGCTGATCAACTGGATAACAAAAGCTTTGTGTCAAGGAGGGTTTTTTTTTTTCTTCTTATGTTAAACAGTCATTTTTTGAGAGAAAAAAGAATGAGATTTATAACAAGGCTCCCAGAAGTGTTCTTTTGCAGGGAAGACTATTTAGAGTGTTTGTTTCTTCTTGCCTTCCTTCCTTCTTCCACCCCCTTCGGGATTTTGCCACCAATGACCAGCCTGGCCCCAGCAGTGAGGTCAGGCCAGAGCCCAGGTCTAGGGAAATAGAGGGATCCCAGCTTCCTGGGAACCCCTAGAGGGGGGCTGGCAGAGAGGGAGGCCCCTGAGGGGCTTCTCAGCTGGAGGGGAGTCCCAGGGAGGTGCGCAGTCATGGACATTGCAACCATTTCCCCTCCACCCAGCCACTAACTTGGGAGAAGCCTACACACTCCGAAGTGGAAAGTTGAATTGCACATTTTAAAGCGTTTAGCCCAAACCCTGCACACTGAACATCAAGCCTGTCTATTGCTTACAGCTTCTCTAACTTTGACTATTGCCTGTCTCTTTTTCCAAATAATCTGTGAGAAAACATGCTGTATATTGGTTACTTGTCAGTGTTTTTCATTGGGTTTAATCGGACTGAGCAATGTCCTGGTTTTGAGAAGCAGGTAGAAGAGCCCCCCCCCCCCCCTTTTCCATTTTCTTTCTCATCAAACACATATCCAATGCCTTTCCCTTTGGGAATTGCTAGGATTTATCTGAACTGAGTGGATTTTTCTTCTTTCCTGGATTCATGGAAAAGATGTCACTTTTGAGCTTGTGTCTTTGCTGATAACACTAAATATGATGATGCTTATCAAAATCATATAGAAATTCCTGGAAGGGAATAATGGCAATAATAATCATAAAAGTAGAAGCTGCAAGGGAAAAAAAAGAGATGGTCATCCAGGAACCTAGAATGGTACTTTATATAATTTTAATGAAGTCAACAGTGTATATATAGACTAAGGCGACAAGGAGATAAAACGTATAAAGCAGTGTGTGTGTTTGAAAGGCTGGTCAAGAATGTGGCTTAGAAGACAATGCTGTATACAATTATTAAAAAGCAAAGAAGAAGGAGGCAGTTCGAGGAAAATAAATGTACAAAGAGAGAAACAAGAATCTCAAATCTAACCTTCCAGATTCTCAGGCTAGCAAGATGCCTGGCAAAGGCAGTGCCAGGGCCAAGTTAACCCATAGCAGGCAGGCAGTCTCCTTTCCCCCACATGGAAAGGATGAAATCTCTTCCCAGAAAATAAGATATGCAGGAGGAAAGGGGTAGTGGGGTGAGGGGGAAGGAGGCAAAAAGCGACTTGAGTTGCCCGCAGACAAGAATGTGTGTCGGTTTCAAGAAAGTTCAGTCAGATGATCCTCAGTCGCCTGACTCACTTTGTAACACTTTCACTGAAGCTGGAGAGGAGGGGGAAAACCCAGCCCCCCTGTTTCATTCCCCTGATTATACCCCACTATCTCTACACAGCCTTGGAGTCAGAAATTAGCACTCGGATCGAGAGATGCCCTGCTGCTGCCTGCCACCGGCAGGGCCCGTTTGTAACTTGCAAAGTTTGTTGCTTTTGCCCCTGATTCGGGCAGCAGTTCCTGGGATGCTCCTGCCTCCCTCCTGCCTCCCACGGAGCCGAGGAGAGGGGCCTGCCTCCCCAGCCCGCCGCCTCCCAGCATCGGCCTCCAAACAACCGCACAGGCACAAGCACGTTGTCACAAAAATCAAATCCGGAAACTGCTTGTTTCAGAGAAGGGAATGAAGTTGTCTTTCAAAGGAAAACTGAATTAGGAGGAGTGGGGGGGAAGGAAATGGAAGAAGGAAAGAAAAGTTAAATTTCATTTTTCTGCCAAGTTTCTGCTAAAGGGTTGGGGACTGTGACAGGGAGTGGGGGAGCTTTCTACAAATGCCTCTGGTCTCTGGTTTTCAGTGGAAAAGAAAAGGGATCAAGTTGAATGTTCTCAGGGCTTTGGATCCGAGAGTAGAAACAATCAGATGAGCAGAAATGATCACCCCAGTTTAAAATAAGTCGTCACTCCTCCTTACCACTTCCTTAAAGGGAGTGGAGGTGCTGGTAGTGGTGCTCAGAGGCTATGAGGGTCGGAGAATTTGCTCCCGACAGTGATGCTTAAATGAAAAGGAAAGGATGTGCAATCAACCCCTTCTTCAGAAGATGACTTCTATCTCTGCTCCCTGAGAGGTGAAGTTGGGATGGGGCAACCGAGAGTCAGAGCCCTTCAATATGCACTGAAGCAGGGAAGTTTCCTTCTGATTACAGTAGTCAGTTCAGACTTGGTTATCTTTGCAGGGTTGGAAATCTTTGGCAAGGAGCTTTCTTCCTAAAGTTGATGGGCTTATAGGGAACCTATTTTGCTGACTCTCAGAGCACTCAGGCAGCTTGTGTGGCAGGTACCAGTCCTGAGGGTGCTCCAAAGATATCCATCTCCATCCTTTTCTCTCTGTGGATATCTTCTGCAAGTTTTGTCAAGCTGCACACACACAAGGCTGGGAGCTATGTATCTAGACTGATCTATTTGTTTTATTTCGGTTTGGAAAAACTAAGTCAATTGGGGTAAAAACATGCTTTTCTTCATAGCACAGCCAGTAGCCTGGTGGCGTCCATAGCATCATGGTCTACCAGGGGTAAGGGTGGGCTAAGGATTTTAAACTTCACGTTGTTTATGTGTTGCCAAATAAAAATTAATTCAGGTCTTTAAACATTTGTTTTCTGATATGGATAAAACCAAGATTAAAGTTCCCTGCTAAACTGCTATGTCATAGGTTTCAGATGCTTCCTTCTTTCTTTCTTAATGTGCTTAAAGTAAAGAAAATTCCAGGAGGTTATTAAAGACCCTAATGCAATATTAAGAATATTTCCTGGGAAAAATGTGCGTCTACCCTGAAGGTAGGAAAGGAGCGCTTTGCTAGCTCTCTAGCAGTGCCGCGTTTATTCTAAGATGTGGGAGATTCTTTTCCTCACAACAGTTTTTGTCATCTGCTTTCTTCCAAGGCTTTTAAGGTGCATTTTCTTCTGTGTGAAAGGGAATTCTTTGTCCTTTTCCTCTCCAGCACCGTGGCTTCCCAAGGTAGACACTATTTTGTGCCTGTCACAGAGAGAGGGAGTGCAGGTTTGCAATGCTCACAGACAATTGATTGTCTGCCCTAATGTGTTTCATTTACATGTTTATAACGTCAATGGTGCTGGGGTGTCCACTGTACCATTCATTCCCGCATTCCCACAAGGGGGCAATTGTCTGAATGGCCAAGTCAGACACCTTTTTGATTGCTCTTTGGTTGTCTTTTTAGAGCAAAGAGAAAAAGGAGGAAAATCTGTGATGCAGAAACACTAGTTGAAAATATACAGAATTAAATGTCACCACAAAAGCAGATGTTAACATAAGCCCAAATATGCTTTTTAGCCAAGATGTGAAGGTTGAAAAAAATAATTCAGAGCAGAGAGAAGGATGATTTAAAACCAATAAATATAGCTCTATCCCCCCTCTTTCCTTCTTTTTTTTCTTTAGCAATCAGAAGATGAAATGTGATTTTCCTTTTCATTTTTAAGCCTTGAAACATCCAGGCACCTCCTCATTATTTGTATGTTTGCTGTGATTTGTGAATTTTGTATATATTTACATAGCTCTGTTTATGCCAACAGCATCAGCTTACCACTTGGAAAATCTATTGAATGACTATTTGGGCTGTGGGGAGTGTAAACTTTTAAAAAGTAAGATCCAAGTATTTCTTCATCAAGCAGTTTTTAAAAGGAAAATGATAATGATCAGTAGGCTCTATGGAAGCCTCTGCCTTAATAGCTATGTGCCAAATACTTTTATCTTGGGTGACAGTCGTGTCAGAGTGAAAGCTCTCAGGAAAAGTGTAACTAGTAGTTACAAAGTAAATAAAGGATTTCGTTTTAAGGTGTTCTGTGGTGTTTTTATGCTGTGTGTGTGCATGTGTGTGTTTTGTCTTGTGTTTCCTCTGAGGGAGGTATGAGGAAAAGCCATCTAAGCGTGTGCCTTTTGGCTTTTCTCTTCTTTCTGTTCTCCCCTACATATTATGCATATATGTAGCCCACATGAATACACCTGTTTAAAAAAAAAAAAGATTTTACAGTTCAGATGGTGCCTTTCTGGTTCATTGAGGTAATAGTTATTAGAAGTTAGCGTGATTTTGCGTGTGGTCCACGAAGAGAGAAAATTCTAACTCTTGTGTCATGTGGTGAGCGGTAAACAGGGAGGAAAAAGTTTTGTAATTTTGTAGTAAATTAGGGAGGAAAAAAAATTGCCAGTCTGTGAAAAGATTTTTGCCTCTCCGGGAAGATACACACACAGTAGCTGCACCGTTAGCTGAACCCCTGACACGGCGGTCTTTTGAATGCCTTAGGTATGATTTCACTTTCGCTCACATCAATGCTGACCTGAATGCCTTTCATATCTGATCCGCTGTGTCTCTCCCAGTAAACATCCCCTGAGGGGAGAACAAAGAAAGGAGCTCTTCTTCTTCTTAATCACAATTCAGCCCTTTCACCGCCGGCAGGCTCCATTTGCATTCTGCCACAGAAAGCCAAGATGAAAAGAAAGAGAGAGAGAGAGAGAGAGAGGGAGAGACAGGCAGAGGGTAGTAGCTGAGTGAAATAACTTAGGTGTTTGTGGCTGTTTGTTGGGCTTCCCCTAGTTACCAGCCTTATATAGTTGCTGCTCAACCAGGCCCTGTCCCTCCTGACAGGCATATAGTGTTACAAGATGGCATGTCTGTACTATTCATGGCCACCCGCTCAACACTTGAGGTAAAAAGTGTCAGGGTGGGATCAAATTCTCCCCCAGAAGCCTGTTAGGTTGGGGGTCAGGTGTGTGCACTTCCCGCCCTTGAGTGCTGCCTGGGATTTGGCGTTCGTAAGTCTGGTTGGTGACCAGAGCCCAGAGAGGTGAGGGCACTGCGGGTGCAGGGGCGGGGGCGCTGGAGCCCGGGCCCCGGATCTGGTTTCTGTGACGGGTGCTCATCCCTTGCCTGAACGCACTGACAAATCCTCAGGAAAACTGGAAAAGACTTTCCCATTTTTCCCCCTGACTTTTTATGATAATTCATATTTTCAAATGAAAGGGGAAAAAAGCCAAGAAAGAAACTCTCAAATGAGCCAAAAAGGAAAAAAAAAAAAATTCTCTGAAAAGAATTTTAGGGGGAAAAGTTGTTCTATTTTAAAAAGCTTTGAGGGCTGTAAAGTGCCACGTTTTTCACACCTTCTCCATACTTTTTTTTCAGATTTTTTTAGTATGTTTAACATTTGTGAGATGACAGCCTTTTTGTATCTCAAACTGGATGCTTCAAGATTTGTAGGGAGGGGTTGGTGGTATTCACATTCTCTAGTGAGAGAAAGTTTGTGCCTAAAGGGCTCCTTCTTCCTGGGAACTGTTTAAACCCTCGCAGGTGGACCTGTCAGGTTTTACTGTGCTATTTGCCTCCATTTTCAACATGCAAAAGTAACATGCAGTTAATGGTATTGGAATGAGACCACAGCAAGAGCAGAAACCTCTCGTGACAACTTTTCAGCTGCATTATCTTGCTCCTAAACTGTCTTGCCTTTTTTTCTTCCTTTCTGAAACCACTTTTAAGATACCAACAGTTTTTCTTCAACAATTAGATTAAGCATACAATGCACACACAGGCGCACACATACAACTTTGGAGGTGCAATCTCTTCAAACAACAGAGTGAATTATTTGAAATGGGGGCTTTTCCAATAGCCATTGTGGCAGATTTCACTTAGAAGAGCAGAACTAACGGAGATATTAGAAGTTGTACGCGAACATGTGACACAGATTCCTGAATTTTTTTCCTTTTTCCCAGAAGATTTACAGAATTTACAAAAAGAGATTATCCCTACACCTTCCACCCCTCCTATCCACCCCCATGACCCAAGCAATGAAGGATTTAGGCAGATTTACTTCAGTAAACACCTTTGGACACTTGGGGGGAAAGTGGGAGTCTGTTTGCAAAAGGAGGCTTTTGTTAAGTGAGGTACTGGGATAATGCTTTACCAGGCAGCTGTGATATTAACCTACCCAGCTATGCGGGAACACTCTTTAACTCTTTCAGTGCCAGGCCTTGGGCACTCAGCAGATAAAATCCTGGCTCTCTAAAGACACTCAGAATTCTAGCTCTAGCAGTTTATTATTCAGACAAGTCTTGTAGACATGAAAACTGTTCAAGCTTTTAAAACAATGCGGTTTAATTAGATGAGGTGGACTTACATTGCTCATAAGCCCTCCAAATGGTGGTTTATAATTGGCAAGGAAAAAAGAAAAGATAGAAAAAAGGAATCAAGGCAGCACATTAAAAATTCCAGGAAATATCTTTAGAAAAGCTATTTTCATTTCTAGCTTTTAAAATATTAGACTACGGTAGCTAGAGGGAAGGAAGCAGCTGGAGCCTCTCTCCTTCCTATAAAAGACACCAGAAGTTTGTCATGGAGAAAGGGGCTTCAACTTGAAAAGCTTTAAGAGGCCAATGCGGACAGTGACATTATCTCAACCTTCGCATCTTTTCAAGGGGGAAGTATTGCCTATCTGTCCCAGCTTGGGAGATCATGTGCACCTCAGAGTCAGGGCCTCAGGCTGGCCGTTACCAACTTGAAACTTTCCAAAGCAAGCAGAAAGACATTTATGAGGAAGGAGTTAATGGTTATTTTTTTTGCTGAGCACAAGAATAACTTTACAGGTGTTGCATTGGGGCTTAAATAAGATTGCCTTATTTAGTTTCGAAAAAGAGTGTAGGTGTCAACATTCGAGCAGCCACAAATGTGTGAGAAAGTAAAGGGTATGAGACATGACAGAATTAAAGGTGTTTGCTATGTTGTTACACCGTGTGTCAGGCTGCAAGCTCCCTTTGTCACAGCCTCCTGGTGATTTGACAGCGCAGATCTACTTCCCTTCTAGGTGAGACAGCATTTTTAAACTGGAGTTATATATATGGTACGCCCTTCGCCTTGCACCCTGCCTCCCAGATCCGTGAATCCTATTTGAAAGCATCTTGCCCTGAGACACAATGAACAAACGCCCGTACACAAGGGGGCTGTGGGCTCGGGGGCCCGGGCAGCGCCAGCATCACAGTGGCTGGCATTGACTGTTGTTTGGCAAGAAGGTCCTCTGCCAAATCATCCAATAATTAAGTTTTATGTTATTTGTATGAACGACCAATATTCCTTTTTCAAATCAAAGGGAGGCTTAAAATTACTTTTTGAACACTTTCAGACCATGGTCAGGTCACAGTTTGGGGGCTGAATTAAAATGATCTCATTCATGATCTAATTGAGGTTGGCAAAACCTTAGCAGTAGCAGGAGTACATAAATATAAATCAAAGACCAAAATTTAGCAAATCATATCATTTGCTAGAAATCTGCTCATGAATTATTCTCCAATTGCCAACCCAGAAGTTAAACTTTGTCTCCCCTCAGCAACAGTAACTGCGCATATTTTTTCAGGCTTCTGACAGGAAAGTTAGAGGAGCTGAAAAGAGAAAGGAGAAGGCAGATGATCACTGTGTCATCAGATATTGTGCATTTGTGACCCAAGAAAGTTATGAGGCTTATGAAGCCATGTACATTTACAGTGGGTTCTGCAGTCTTGGTTAGAAATTAATGTGGGCTTCTAAAAACCAGACTTCGGAAGAGCAAGCAACATAGACACATGCAGAGTGTAGGGGAAGCACACGTTTTGAGAAGGGTCTGATTGAAGTTTGCTTTCATTTTTCAACGGAAGAATGTAAGCATCATGATTTGTGATTATTTACAAATTTAGTTCTATTACTGAGCTGAGTCCAGGGATTGAGATTTGAAATAGTGGTTAGAATTAGAAGACAATACAGAACAGTGAGTGTACATATTCAGGGTACCTTGCCTTCTTTTTTTCTTTTTAACATTGCTATAAAATTAAGACTTCAGATAACTTTTCCTATAATCTATGGTGTTAAATGTCATGTTCTATTGTTATGCAATCCATTTTTACGTTGTTCTTAATTTTTCTTGGTTGCTGTGTGTTATTTCAGCTTAAAGCCACTCACACTCTACTATAAACTAGAAGAAGTCAAATTCTGAACTTGAATATTTTGAAGCTAAAATTTTAAATCCCACTTAAATGAAGATATTCTTTGAATCAAACAATAAACACAGAACTGGTCAGTTGAGCCAACTTTATTTATCACAAGAGCAAATATATGAAGGTGCATTTTTAAATCTCCAGGATAAAGTGGAAACACTTTTAAATAATCTCAGGTGAGAGAGGTAAATGACCACATTCTTTTGGGAATAAGTAATTGTCATTAATAATTTCCTAAAACATGTTTACATAAAAAACTTTAATGGATTCCTCTTATTTAATAGTTACATTGCTCATAAGACAACATAGTGATTTTTGTTCTTTGTATACTATTTCATATTTCTTTTTAAAATTAACTCTAGAAAAGGTACTCCTGACAAAGTGATAACCACCCCCTCCCCAAAATAAGAAAGAAGTAATCAATAATAGATGAACAGATTTAAATACCATGCTATGTAAAATGTGAGATTTTTCTTTCTCTCAAATGGCTGAGTAAATTTCAAAGAAGTCAGTGCCCAAGTCATCTATAAATATAGTGTATGACTTTCACTGTTTCTTAGTTCAATTACGTTTACATTGTCTTGTATATCCAAGTAACTGTAATCAAAGAAACTGCAATTTGCGTATTCTTGGAAGTACCTAAGTTTCTATTTTAGACACCATGCACATCAATGGAAGTGTTTCACATCGTGAGATTTCTCAGTTTTAAGAGGTGAGGTTTATATATAAAGAACTCAGTAAGCTGTGTTTTCATAATAAATAGACCCATTAAAAGGGAAATATCTCTAAGCAAAATGGTTGTCCTCTAGATTTCCCATCACCTTTGCTCTGCTGACGGGAATTTGAAAACTAAATACAACCCATATGCACACATTCCCACATGCACACAATCACAAATGCACCCTAGGATCCAAACTCTGGTACTTTTCCTCTTTAAATTTCACTACAGTCATATAGCTTGTGAATGAAATATATTTAAACACAAATAGCAGAGGTGAAGAATTAATGTAGATTCTTGTTTAGTAGGATTTATTGTAGGGGGGAAAAAGCATTCCCTATGCCACGTGACTCTTACAAAACTTGCACCTATTAATCTAAGCTTTAAGTGTGTTATTTAGGATAAATTACTAGCTTTGTGCTTTTAAAGTGTTTCCCCCCGTTTATCTTCAATATTACCAACCTTAACACAGATTATCCTAAATTGATTGCAAATTATTATGGTTTTTAAAACAGCATTCTGGAGTCCCGAATAAAGATGGTATTTCAAAGCAGTGTTTACAATATTTAGAAGAAAAAAAGGAGAGGGGGTTTTAAAACTATACTGAACACTTAGAAATGTGTGGAGTTTTATACTTGTGCAGATAAGTGTGAGGTAGCCTTGCCCTGTGAAACCAAGACCACAAATGATACGTGTCAGTAGGTTCTTTGATAGGGCTTCTGGCCACAGTGTTTTTGTGCTGTCAAACTGCTATGTTGAACAAACACCTCCTCTGGGACAGAGTGATAAATGCAGAGACAGGCTGGCTTCAACCAGTCTCAGCAACCTCCTCAACCACACCCCTGACTCCCAGCCCACCTCCCACCTCCCACAATCCAGCCACCTCCCACCTCTTTTGCCCCTTTACCTGAAACTGACATTTATAGAGAAATGCCCAGGGTTTTTCAAGGTGTCAGTGGTGAGTAATTATTGATACTCCCCAAATCTTATGAATCAGTACTCTGAAACTGCAGGCAAAGTCCTTTTCCTGGCAGGCTTTATCTCGTCTTTTTAAATGGAACTGGACCGAGCTTCTAAACTTTTGCCAACTTGAACTTTTTCCACCTTTTCTTAATCATTTGAAAACTACTTGCTTTTCTTGTCTTTCCCCTAGTCACTTGAGTTTTATTTTCTAATGTTCAAGCAATCACATTGTGCAACACAAAACAAAATTTTGCCTTAAAAAAATCCAAACACTATTACCTCCTACTTTTCCCTTCCCAGCATTCTTACAGGGCTAACATTTCAAATGTATAGTCAACTGATTTTTTTTTTCCTTCTCTCTCTTGGAGCCATTATTCTCTGCCTAAAACCTGTTTACTGGTGCCTTTGTGTGTGTGTGTGTGTTTTTCCCTTGACATTAAATGAATTTCCATCTTCTACTTCTGCAATCTCTAAGAAATAGATAAACCATTATATTTTTTCCCTGCTCGTATTTTAAAGTGGTGATCCTGACAGCAGGACGATTATTGCACTTTATGTTTTAGTGGATGTTTGCTGTTGCTAGTTACAGCAACACTTATCATAAGACAGCAAGAAAAGAGTAGTCCCTGGTAATTAAAGTAATGAAATATTCATTTACTCTACCTTTTCTGTAGTCTCACAAATTAGGCTGCTACATTTAATGCCTGCACTGCCTCTGTTTTTATTATAATGGCAGCTTTCGCATCTGCAATTAGGACTAATTCTGACAGTTACAATTTCTGAGGGATGGTAAACAGTGAACGAGATGTGCAGCAGAGGTATTACACGTGAAAAGCCCTTGTCTCTTTAACCTTGTTGTTTTTTTTCTCGCAGAGGTTACCTTTTCCCGATGGTGCAAAATCGACTTGACATAACTGTTCATCAGTTTCAGGGTTTTCCCTGGAGGTATTTGCATCAAATCAGCCCAGTCAAGCTTCAAGTTGAAATTGGCAGGCCAGAAACTCACAGGGTAGAGACTGGAAAAGAGACAGCCAAAGTACAGGCAGCAAACTGACAGCAGCAGAGTGAAAGACAGAGGGCTGGGGGGAGGTGGAGAGCGAGGGCTTTTCAACTTTAGTGTGCAGGAGATCTCAGCTCCTCATGTGCGGATCCCAGTAGCACTGTCTCCTGAAGGAGCTTGAAAGGTTGAGATTCAGAACACCTTCAGCTAATTCTTACCACTAGGGCTCACCAGCCCTGCTCCACGGGTGGGTTGGTGGTGGTGGTGGTGGAGGGGGAAGTTGCTCTCACTTAATCTGATTGGATGCCTGAAGAGGAGTGGGCACACTTAATTAAACGGAAGGAAAGTTCTGAGGCACCTCCCCAGCACTTATTAAAGCTCGAAAGCCAAATCTCATGATCAGTGTTATAGGAGGAAAATAAGGTGGTTTGGTTTTTTTTTCCCCCTAATTGTTAACTTGTAGGAAAGTGAACAGTCTTTCTCTTTACCAGGTTTGTTTTTTAAGGGGTTCTCTTCTGAAGCAGATTAAATGTTCACAGAGACCAGAGCTCAAGAGACTATCAATTCAAAAGTGAATGCATTTTGGTCAACAAAATCAGTGCACATAACAAAAATTCTATTTGAAGAGATACACCTTTGAATAACATGGGTTGGCAAATTCTCGTTGTCAAATAATGCCCTCCTATCCTGATAATGTAAAAATGGTTATTCAGCTGTTTAAAAGCCAAAAAACCTGGCAAAACTTTAAAATATCCATGACATTCCACGTTAATTTTACTATCGGGAGTGTCACTTTAAGAAACATTCTAAGATTGCAAAACTTTTATAATTGCTTTTACAAAGAAAACAAATACGAAAAGTGTTTCCTTTGCCTGAGTACATTTTTTTCTCCTTCATGTCTTAAAAAAAAAAAATTGTCATCTTTCCCCTTCTCTTCTAACTTTGGTGGGGGGAGGTTGGTGTCTTTAGTAGATGATTTAAAATCCTCCTCACTTTCCAACCAGACTTGGGGGTCGAATAAGCCCTTGCTTTCAAACCGTCTTTGAGCTCTGTGTATGACAGGCATTGGCTGATCTGCTGATGCCCATTCGACAGGCACTGTTGAACTAAAGTGGTGTGACGGCACAGTTTTGTTAAGCTGTGAACAAAGGGCTGAAGATGCCTTGCTGGCATCATCCATGTGCATATTGGCCTTGTCACAGTTTTGCTTGATTTAATGCTCTGTTTATTCCTAGATATTAAAACTTAAATTCCGAACAATATGTTTTCAAATACTACATACCAACTTTATTTTAAAAGCTTTAACTTTGAAGACCCCGGGGTCCATTTGCTCATCCAGTTTCTATGTAGCCAACATTAAAACACAGCTTTGGAAATAAATAGATTGCCAGTAGCCTCTTAGCTGTTATCCACTTAAAAATGGGATTCCAGTCTTAAAAAGTCTTATTAGGGTAAAAGATTTATTTTTCTTTGATCATTGGTTGAAAGTCATTATTTATTTCCAACAGTGGATTCTCACATAAATTCCTAAGGAATGGTTACCTTGTGTGTACATAGTGCAGTCAGGGTAGACTTTTAAAAAGATATATTGTTAAAAAGATACCCATTAATAAAAGAAACCATTTACAAATACCTGTAAGGGTAGGCACCTCACCACCAGCAAGAAAAAAAAAAATCGAGGGAATTCATGTTAAAGTGAGAGCCCTATTTAAGAGATAGCAGAAGAATTAGGATTGAAACTTAAAAATAAAATACTTGCTATGAAAATCCCTGTTCCACAGACAACAGCTAGCCCTTCAAAAGAAATCTCAAGTTTGGTACTAAATTTAGATTCCAGTGTCCCGTTGAATGTGTCTTGAGCTTTATCTATGCCGAGGTTTTTGTTCCCCCTCTGCCTCTTTTTCCTCTCTTCAGGTTTGCTTCAAGTGTTTGCTCAGAGATTAGTTAGCAAGTTTATATTGAGGAGGTAGCCATGGGAGGCAGCTCTCTGCCTGAAAGAACGTGCAGTGGGTCAGAGTGTGAAGATATGGGAGCTAAGACTGACTAAGGCCTGGGATCAGGTACTTTATTTTCTCTCAAAGGCAAACCACTCGCAGAAAGGTTTGGTGGGATGGCATCTCCCAGCAGGAGCACAGATGTTACCACTTTTAGAAACTTCCAAACAAGCATTATTGCTGGAACAACTTTATGAAAAAAAAAAAAAATTTAATTCTGTTGCCAGAACACTCCCTTTTCATTATGTAAAGAGGCTATAATTTGAGATAGTCGAGGTTATTTTTACCTCCATTCATAAAACAGCATCTTTCTTGAGAGCTGCTATGAGGAAGGTGAGGAAGGTGGCAAAGGAGAGAAAAATATTCAGCAGCATGAAAGTATTGCTGCTAATAACCAGTGAGACTGCACTAAAAATCTGAAATTGAATCTCCAGGGTAAAACACATACACATTTCCACCTGCCCTAAGCACGTTTTCTTAGCAATGACAGTTTTACTAACTGATATGAATTGCCCTTTTTTTTCTCAGTAGTTTTACTCAGTGTTCACTTATACCAAATAATTCTCACAGCCAGAAAGGGTGACATGAGGAGTGGTTACTAGGTAGAATAAGCTTCTATTGCTAGTTTGTGTATAAAATCATACATGAGAAAGACTTACACTTGTTAACAGCATAGATTGCAAGATACCCTGTGGCCTGCTCTTTTAGTTTCATGAGAGATTTCAGTGTCCAATCCCCTGAGTGTGAACAAGATTTAGGCATGTAATCCCCAACAAGGCAAAAGAACAGATCTTTTTGGTATATTAATGGGGCAGATTCTTACTTAATATATGAAGCTAATTTTGGCCTTGGTTTGGTGTTTCTTATTAATAGTTTGTTAACAACTCTTTTCTAAAGGAGATAAACAGAAGTCCATCCAGATAGTCCTCCTGCCCCAACCCCCATCTCGATATTAACTGCCTTGTTCTGCCAACTCATAGCATTCTATCTTTAAATTGCTCTCAATGAAACTATAATCCTAGCTATGTTTTGTAACAGACCCATGGCTAGGGCCAATGTGACTGCTCACCTTTTAATGAACTGTCCTAGTTTGGAATCTTCTAAGGAATGAAGTGTAAAAAGAAGCAAAGCAGAAGATAAAGAGATCTCGTAAATAGATTCCTTTGAACATCCACAATTGCTTACGGGGCCTTTCCCTCTCTCCTTTTTCCAGGCCGGCAGAAATGGCCTAGCCCAGGACTCATCCAAGTGAGCACATTTCAGAACTATCCCTTGGATGATCAGAGGGAGACACCAGCTCTGTGATACCCATGCAATGCATTCATGGAGAAGGTCCCTGAGATTGGGAGTGGGTGTGATGTTAGGCTGGGGCATTCCTGAAGGGATCTCTGATTCAGGTGAGAAGAGTAAGCGTAGATCTTCTAGCTATCAGTTAGCATAAGGTTTCATAAACAGGTATTGATGGCTGTCTTTTCCCCCCATCCCATTCCTAGCCGAGTGAGGAACAAGCTCTGCTTCACATAAATAAGATCTTTGAATTTATCTGCAATGAGGTACAGCTTTAATGATCTGTATCTGCAAGCCAGGAGCATGAATGTGATCTTATTGTATCATAGTGTAGAGATGAGATAGGCTGGCGCTACAGCACACCAGTGCATTGTGCCTGGGTGTCAGGAACAATCCTTCCATTTCCAAAGCAGCAACTCTTTATTTTTCATCATTGTTTCTTTACCTCACTTGTATGCTCCTTGTGATACAGATCTGAGTGAGTTGTGCAAGCCTCAGACTTGCCAGCCCCCAGCTCCCAGGCCTAGTACAGAGTAATTCATAAACTTACCATATTAGACTATCAGATTGAAACCAAGGGTTTCTACTAGTGGTGGAATTGGAAAACCCATTGTTTTGATTATCATTTCATCAGCCCCAACTGATACTAGTATGCTCAAGGAAAACATACTTCAGTTACAGTTGATTTTCAGATTCCAAAATGGTGCTGCAAAGCCTGTGCATCTCTAATTATATTTTATGCTAGGCTGTGCAATACCAAAATATACGCCACAGCAATCAGTGAGTGAACAGTATCAATCAATTTGTAAACAGATGAAGTCACTCATTCCCAAACTGGTTTTCCAAAAACAATTACTAAATTACAATAGAAAAAAATTGTACAGTTACTGTATTTGTGTGCTGTGTTACAATCAACATACCAGGGAAACAAAACAATTTAATGCAGAAAAATCATCATTCATCTACATTATAATTGCTTCTTTTTCACATCTACAGGGCGGTTAATTAAAATTGTGATTAAATGCGGTCGCGCTGCCTAAGATGTCTTGCCCAAAACAGGTGGTACAGAATTTAAAAGTAAAAAAAATGTAATTAGCATTGGAAATTGAGAAATTGCCTGTAAGAATCAGTGTTAATTTCAGTCAGTGATGAGGTAATTTATAAATGAATGCAGTGGAGGCTGTGCAAATGCACAATTGCCTTCCTTGCCATTCTTAGCATTCTCAGCATGCAGGTGAAAATGTTTTCAAAATATTGAGGTAATTTGAAAATCAATCCATGCATTCTGTATCTTTTTTCTCCCATTTGTACCAAATGCTGAACAAATGCTGCCATAGATGGCAAAATCCATCAGTTTTTTACTTTCTAAAAGCCATGCTGCACGTATTTTAGATTTAGATTAAGAAAATGTGACAACACAAATTGCAAACCTAAAATTGTTACATGGGTCAGAATTGTACACCTGAACTTCTGAATAACGTGGATTTGGTTTGCTGTGAAACACTCCCATCAATAAAAGAGAGATTTGGAGGGAAATCTTTTCATGGTACAGGTAGTACAGACAGAAATAGTATTAACCAATCCAATAAACACTTGAGGTTTAATTTTTAAAGTTTAAGGAAGAAATAGAAAACTCTAATAAGGCTGACATTTTTCTTAGAATCTTTAACCATAACTTTATTATTCCATCTGTAAACCTCCTAAAACCAGTTAATAAAGTTATTACTAGAGAAAAAATTTTTCTGAAATGGACTCTGCTTGTTAATGTCATCTCTTTCAACAAAGATACAACTTTCTAACAAAACTTCCTATCATCAACTTAATGTATTTCAAGTATTCTATCATCACATGAGTGAATTTAGTTTAGATACCAGTTAAAAATTATTCCTGCTTACACTATGTTTTTACTGTCATGATGAGAACCACTAAGCTTTTAAAATCTCCTTTTAATGGAAGAAATTTAACTTTACTAGGCTTGTTCTGACCCACTGAACAATATGATTTTAAAATATTTTAATAATGAATCGTGAATATGAAGTTTGAGTATCTGGCTTGATAGCACTAGAATTAGGAGACTTTCCGGGGCTTCTTCACTGTCCTCTTCTGTGTTTGGCATTCTGCAAAATGATCTCTCCATATAAAGCTCACCCTGAGAATATGCTTAGTTAACTGTTGGAGATCAATCTGATCAGATTCTCTCATGTAAAATATTCCTCGTGGTTCTTTGCTGTTTTAGGCAGAAGTCAATGATTTCATTGAACTTTGAAGACGTATTTTTGGGTAATGCTGACATTTTAGGGAGAGAGGTGAAAACTAAGGAAGAGTCTGTATCCCCGGGAATGTCCTACTATCGTCTGATTTCAGCCCTGGCTTTGGGCTTTTCCCGTGACCCTTTTTGTCACTTTTAGGATACCAATGAAAAGTGCAGTTTAGAGGTGACACACTGGTTGTTCCAAGAGGCATGTGGTCATTTCTCCCACATTTAAGTCTGTTTCCCATTTAATATTACAAGGAGAAATAAAATGAGACCTATAAATGGAGGAAACTGAAAGGTCACCAGTTAACTCCACGATCCTTCTCCTTTCCCCAGCGCCTGCCTCCCACTCACTGCAATGATGATGACGACAGTTTCATATTCCAGCAGTCAGTTCACCTTCAGTGAGGGCCAGTGCAACTTCGCCAAAGCATGGCTTCCTAGAGTCCCCTTCAGGACCTGTGAACATAAGATCCGCAGCCACATGGGGCTAGGCTCAGATTTCAGCAGAGTGGTGGGATGGGGGAGGTCCGATGACGTGCTCCAGGCTGCACTGGTTCTGACTTTACAAGGGGTCACAGAGGTCAGAGAATCACAGATGTCAATAGAGCACCAGGCCCTTCCTACCCCTGGAAATATTTGCAGTGGAAATCTTACCTCTTTATGTTTGGTTCGTAGTCCCCTATGAGCTAGCAGAGCAATGTGGAGTGAGTTACTGGAGAGATTCCACCTGTGCTATATATATGTTGAGAGTGACAGTGTCTCTTATACAAACTCCCTCTGCCGAGTATCTTCTCTGTACTCTTACAAGTCTGAGGTCTCACCAGGATCCTCAGAAAAGGCCTGGACTACACGGCTATACCAGCAGTAGCTTGGCCAACAATTTTGTCTTTTTTCGTTTCCAAGTCTGCCAATGAGCTTATTTGATTCATTCTGCTATTATCAGAAGCAGCACCCCTTCAAAGGTGATGTCAGGTTTATGAAAGAAAAATGCACATTCTCTTTTTCTACTCAGGGCTTCTTTCACCTTTATTCCTGAGGGTGATCTGAGCTTTGTATTGTAAGAAAGAAAATTTTTCTCTTTGCAAAAATAATTGAAAAGTATGCCATCAGGTCTTTATTAGGCCTCTAGTATTTCAGCAGAAATTGCAGTGTTCAGTCATTTTGCATTAATTGTGCACCTACTATGTGCAGGTTCTATACTTGAGGCTGTGGGTCTAAAAATGGATGCTGGAGCCAGGGCCCCTGAGGAGCTCACTGTCCAGTGAGAAGGGTGGGGTGCTTAAGAAATGATGAAAATGCAATGAGTGCTATAAAGAACTTGTACCCATTGAAGAGAGAGTGCAGAGAGTGGTACGGGTAGATCTGGGAGCAAGTGGAGAAGGGAGACTTCCTGGAGGTGGCTTTTGAGGAAGTGTTGTCACATGACATGGATTTCACCAGTGGAGTGAGGGAAGGGTGCCCTGGGCTGACAGGATGGCATGTACTAGCATTGGAGGAGAGAAAGAGCCAACGGCTCAGGCATTTTTAGCCAGATGAGATGAGCTTAAGGTGAGCCTGCAAACGTGGATGGGAAGCAGAAGAATCTCCTATCCCATATTGCTGGCTCTTAGCCAGTAAATAGGTGATGCTGAGCTTTCGAACCATTTTTTAAAGAAGAGTGACATAATCATATTTGCGTTTCAGTGACATGTCTCTGGCAACTGTATGAAAGATAATATTATCTAATGTTTATGGAGTATTTATAATGTGTTGGGACCTGTGCTAAGAATTTTCCCTATGTCATCTGATGTAGCCCTGGCAATAATTCTATCAGATAGGTACTATTCTTTTAATACTCTTTTTTTACAGACAAGGAAATTAAGGCTAAGAAAGGGCATGAGCCTGGAGTCAGGAAGAAAGTCTACGGTTAAATGTTACTGCAATCATGGAATTTCCAGAATTACAGGCAACACAGGCAATAATGATCATTGACTGGAAGGACATTTGGAAAAGGAAACCCAGCATTTGAAAAAGAGTTAGAGTGAGGCAGTTGGATTCCCTTTCTTTGGGTAAATAGTGAGACTAAGTGGGGTGTAAGGATTTTTTATCCTCAAAATTCCTCCTTTCTTTCATCACTATGCCAGTTTGAAAAAGAAAATGAAAAATGATTGTTGATCCTCAAGAAACTGATCCTAGAATGTGCTACATCTTTGGGAGTTTGGAAAGAGATGGTTAATGGACAGCTCTTCAAAACAGTGGAATGTAGTAAACCTGAAACACTGGCCTTGTTGATTTAATTCATGACATTAAGGCCTTCTTCGGCCTTATGAGGAAGCAGATGAAAATAATCCCTTTGCGATGACTATTTTCCCCCTTTTCTGAATTAACTCTTCCAGTACCTAAAACTCACCAATCCTCAAACTTCCGAGTTCTCCACACTGCCTTATCTCTGCCATCCCATGGCAAGCCCTAAAGCTGCTAACATTTTGTAACAACTATGTGACAAATTGTTGTGCTTTTATTCATGTTGGACATCTTTGCCAGGCTTGCTTGTTGTGTTTTCTGTTTGGCTGTGTCATGGGACCAAAGGTGCCTGCCTTTGTACAGCATGTCAAATCTGGTTAACATGCAGCCATTTATCTTTAAAACCACTCCTGCACAATGGCAGCGGTGGGCCCGGCCACAGGGCTGCAAGCACAACCCAATTTTTCAGACCATCTTTTCTGCATATGGGGAGCACATTGGACAGCAGACAAGACGTTTTGTGATTTGGGGAATCTCTTAGAGACAAATTGTAGAGTGCAAGTGCAGTGTAACTGGACCGCTGGGTGCCCAGTGAAGTGAGGAAAATCAGATACAGCACAGGCTGAAAGAATGAAGCAAGAATTCATATCTCTGCACAGGACATGCAGAGTACTTTGCTCACACAGAGAGTTCACACATAGACAAAAGCATGTTTGCTTGTTGGTTATTTTCAGGCGATTCTATAGCCACAGTCTGTGCATACGTATCGCACCTAAGCCTTCTTTATATATTTTGTACTGGTGGGTGTGTCCACACGTGAACAGGTGCATGTGCTTGTATGGGAAGACAATTTGCTGGTACAGATTTGAGACATGAGAAAGGCCCACTAGTTCACTGAGGCGTTTCCCTGCTAATGTTGGAGATGCAGAATCTCTGTGTTTTCTATGATTGTTTCAATAAAGGACTCTGTGTGTGTTTAAGGACGACTCAGACCCAGTGAGTGTCAAGTGCTGCAGTGAAAAATACGGAGGACTTTTCTTTCTGTAAGGCGGCTGCAAACTTTATAACCTAATTCACTTTGGGTTTTCATTTCTCAATTGTTTCATGGTGTCTTGGGGATGATTTGCCCTTAAATAACTAATTATCAACAAAGGAGAAAAGCAATAAAAAATGTGATAAACCTACATAGACTAGTTTAACTAAAATGAAGAATTCACTTCCTTGGAGCAGTTAAAGGACCGAACATAGCAAAACCATGTGATTTAAATGAAATGGTAGGAATTGTAAATATAAATACATATACATACATGTGATTGTGTGCGTGTGTATATATTCTGAGGTTATTTGAAGAAACAGGCACTGTTTTTTTTCTTTCTTTCTTTCTTTTTCTTTCTTTCTTTTTTTTTTTTTTTTTTTTTGAGTAAAGGACCCAAGAGATTGCCTTTCACTTTGAAAACAATCTCTAATATCAGGAAAATGCGCTGTTTGTTTATGCGTACATAATGCAAGTTTGTCCGCCTGGGAACTGCAGCAAATGGGAGAAGTATGCATGGATTTCACAGGTAACAGGATTACGTGGGCACATAATTGATCCATTTGGAGGAAAAAAATGACAGTGCTCTAAAGATGCCTAGGCCTTGGAGATGGAGTTTATGAAACAGGCATTTGTAAATTCAAAGGAATCAATATGTCAATTTTATTACATCTCAGAACCAGCTGGGCATTAAAGGAACAGTAGCCTTTAAAAAAAATTACAGCTGCATATTCCTACATTGTCTACCTTTCTTAAAGGGCTTAGAATTTAAGGACATGAACTTAGAGTTTTGTACCTTTTCAGAAATTAATTTACATTGTTAAGAGAGAACAATAATTTAGCATTTTGTCAGTTTCAACCTAACAATTTGGTTAAAATGTCTGCCTTATCATTGTAATTAACGTCTATTATTAGATATAGATAATAAGCGGAATGGTGATCCTCACATAGGTTGCACAGTCAAGGATTCATTGGAATTCGTATCTGCATTGTGCTTTTCAACAGTGTAGATTTTACCTCTTCAATGATGTCAGAACACAATTTAAGAGCTAAGCTCTGGGTGTCCCACAGAATTGGGTCTGTGCGTGTATGAAATATTACTATCTTATTAAGGTTTTAGACAATGCAAAAAAAAAAAAGCTATTTTAAATTAAGTTCCAAGATAATAGGATTTGGACAACAGCCATAAGAGATATGAATGGGATGTGAATTCAAAATATCATTGTAAGATCCCAAAGAGGTCGCACAACTAAGGATGAAATTTAGAAGCTATTCACTGGTTTACTTATAGGTGAAGCAGTGCTTCCTTTCACACACCCTGCTGCGTGCTGTCTACTAGAGGCTCCAAGGTGAGCTGCTTCATGTTCACATCTCCACCACCCAGACTCCTGCTCTAAGAACGTCTCTAGATCCATGCACTTACAACAAATGGAACCCAGTTCTCCTCTGTCCCCAGGGAGTGAGGGATTCAATACAATGAAAAGAATGTAGGATTCAGACCCAAACAAATCTGTGTCCACATTCTGATTCTCCCAATTACTCTCCATGTGGTCCTTGGTGTGTCTCTTAACCTCTCTGAGTTTCAGTTCTTAATGCTTAAACTGGGGGCCAATGCTTATTTTATAGAAACATTGGGAGCATTGAACAAAATTCTAAAGGCAGTGTCTGGAGCCTAGAAGATGCTCAATAAATTCTCATTATGACTGTTTCAAGGCATGACTAATCAGGCTGCCAGGAACCCTGTGATGGAGGTACTTCAGTATCTAGGCCCTGCTGAAACATTCTTGAAAAGAAGAAACAATAACATTAGCCTGAGGTATTTATTCCCTTTTTTGATTCTTTAGGGAATAGTAAAAAAAAAAAAAAAAATAGTCACAGTGATTGGTATGCTTTTCTACCTCTACATTTCCAGGAGATATACATGAAAAAATTAAATTAAATGATCTTCTAGTTTCTTAAAGAAACAATACCCTCCCCCCACAATCCCCGAAGGAATGTTTTCTGAGCTGACCTTTATCACAGCACATACAATATCTGATTCCTATTTTTCTCCCCATGCATGTGTAAAATGCCTTGAGGACGATCTTGCCCATCTCTTGTCACCAGTGACTAGCTCAGCACATGACATCCAAAAATCGTTTTGTTAAAGCAAGACTATACGGAATATGGTAGGTACATTAAAGACTTAGTATATATGATAATATCTAGAAAAAAGCTTTTGGTAACTTTGTGTTAGATTCCCTACCACCACGTTAACAATTTCTTGAACTTCACTCTTTGACAGCTGTGTTATTTTGAATACTTGGGTTTTGGGGGGTTTTTTTAGTTTGCATTTAAATCGACTGGCTTTCTGCCTTTCAATGACATCTTTGAAACTTGGGAGGCAGAGAGGCAGTGTGGGTTCTCAAAAGAGTGTGGGCTTTGGACATCTGGCCTCAAATTTGTTTTTTTCTGCTTTCATACCAGCTATGTGACCTGGAGCAAGTTGCTCAACCTGTGTCTCCATTTCTCAGAATAATACTTACATTACAAGGTTGTCGTAAAGAAATATTGGTACTAGGTAAAGTGCCAAGCACATAGTATGTGTTTAATGTTACACCTCCTCTCTCCACTCTTCTTTGTTACTGTAGCATTCGCATGGGGTTGGCATTTAGTGAGTTCCGCCCTGGCTCCTTCTGCCAGTCACCAAGTCAATCAACATTTAATACATACCATGGGTAGATATCTTACCCCAGTTCCAAAATTTCATTATGAAAATTGGACTGTTTTCTACTCAAGGAAATGAGCATGCAGAAGTACCTTCTGTACTTAGAATCACAATCATTTTAGCTATTTTCTGCTTAATCTGACTGTTTCTTTGTTCCCATCATCCTTTTTAGTGAAGGGCTTTGGTATTTCTGCAAGCCTGTGCCACCATTCTGTGCTTAGGTATCTCTGATCTCTCTTCCTCCCCGATCATTTGAAGATACCAGAAAAGAAGAAGCACTAAGGTCTCTTGACTCTATGTCTGCCATGCAACTGTGTGGATTGGTTAGTTAATAGAGTCGATTAAAACACTTTGTTTGATTCTGCTTAAGCATACCAGAAATACATTCAAAATCTACAGCTAAAAAATGTAAAGAAGGTAGTCCAAATATAGTACTACATAATGAGGCTCCCTGTTGGTAGTATATAAAGCAGTTTAGAGTATAGCTTCAAATTCTAATGAAGATCATTTTAAATCTTGCACTGAATTGTGAATTTAAAATTCCCATGTTCTCCATAAGTATCTGAAGAGGGGCATGTAAATACCATAAGTGAATTAATTACTGCCTTAAGTTGGTAAAGCATGTGTGAATCCAAACTTTATTCTTGAACTTGCACTTCTCTTCCCAAGGTTTTTTGAACCATTTCCTATATGCTGAGTTCTGAGTACCTATTCAACTGCTGAGGACATATAAAGAAGGTATTTTTCTTTGCATCAGCCTCTGAAAATCACCACCACCCCAACGAAATGTCTGCCCAGCACCACATACATGTACCAGTTGAAATTCATAAAGCAAAAAAGATATATTTATAATTTAAAACTTACTTACAAAAAGATGACAAAATGTTCCCTTCACTTTTTACCCCTCCCTTTTACTATTAACAGTGTTAATTTCTTTCTCTGAGAAGAAACCAAAGACTCGGTGGCAAGAATATCTTTCGCTCTTGCTTACATTTTGGGGATGTAACACGAGACCGCTGATGGTACGGGACAACTTTTCTGAGCTGACTCTTCTGCAGTAAACCCAAGGAGAAGGGAAAATGGAGCTGCTCTTAAGCTCAACTGATGGTGCCAAAATGGCGCCCACCCCAGTTCCTTCAGAGACTCCATAATTTCCACGGAAGGGGCAGAGGCCCTGCCAATATCTGCACATCATTGGCATGATAGACCATAACAGCTTCTTCTGAGCCGTTCCGGTCTATCGTGTCAATGCCTACTCGGGGAGTCCTCAATGCACGGATCATTGACACGGTACTACATAACGGCTCCTTAGCAGCCATTATTGGGTATCAAGTCAATGCATACTCAGGGAGCCTTTAGCGCACAGGCCTGCACAAGCAGACACATTCCGAATACTAAAATTCCTTAGGAAAATTAGTCACTGCCCATGTGTGATAGCTGTTTTCCATTTTGAATTTTAACCATTTTTTGGAAAGGAAGAGAAGGGAAAATACCAGTGTAAGTCCGAAAAGTCCTTAAAAAACTGGTGCGAAAGTTGTAAGGGTGGGGTGGGCACAGGAAGATTATGAACTTCTAATTTTTTCCTTTCCGTAGTCTCATTTTATTGTGTCAAAGCTGTAGAAAGCACTTCACTTTCATTGAGTTTCTTTTTCAGGCAGGTTACAGACCAGAAAACTTTTTTTTTTTGGCTCAGATATAAATCCCAGAAAATGTAGTGGAAATGATGACAGGATCTCTAACTGTAAAATAATAGTAAGTATCATTATAATAACCTTACAGAACTACACATGTCCAAAATATCACATTTTATGATGATCTCTGCAAGAGATTTCAATTGATAGTCATTCCAGACTTTCACTAAATAATATGTTGAGTAGGAAAGGTTCTGTGAGGACCAAAATAATAATGAAAATGAGTGGTGGTATTAATAATAATAATAGTACAGCCACCATTTATTATATCCTTATTATGTGTCAAGCAAGCACTTTGTACACATTATCTCATTTAATTTTCTCAGCAGACGTTACAAATCAGGAAACTGTGGCTTAGCAAAGTTAAATAACTTGACTGACATCATGCAACCACTAAGTGACAGCAGTAGGATTTGAAGTAGGTCTGGTGAGAGTCATGCTTTTACATGACGTTGCTCCTCATGAGAATCACCTTTGGGGAACTAGGTTTTCATTTAGAATATCCAACCCGTTGTCTGCTTACTGATCAGGAAACTGAGGCAAGGTGATTTTAGTAAATCCCCCAAATAATAAATAGAGTCAGAGTCAATACCAGAACACAACAAGAGGCAAAAATGGCCTTTCTCTCTGACGACATGTTAACCTCAAACAAGACTTGGGAATTTCAGAACCTCTATTTGTGTTTTAGAAGGAATGTCCACTGTTGCCATCACTCCTGAAAAGATTTCCTTGCACCAAATCAAAATGGTGTGAGTTTGCTGTTGTTGATATTTTTTTCCTTTTGTGTTCTGCTTACTGACTGACATCTGCTATCATGCTAAGCAGGTGTTCCTATGTAAACGAACGTGCCCTGTTTGTGTTTCGCCATCCTCGCTGCTGCGCACCCAAATGAGCAGCGTGATTAAGAATCCTGTAAATTTTTGAAAGGAAACGGATGGCTACCCTACTAGAACATAATTACACCGTTCCAACATCCGCAGCTCACTGCTGCAGCAGAGTTGGAGAACAGCAGAAATTAATAATATATAATAGCATCATTCTCGTAATTTATAAATGAAATAAAGTAGAGAGGAGATTCTGCTGATATGCATTTTCTCCTTAATTCTAAAAGACAAAGTATAGATTAGAATTTTAGTGGGGTGAAACCTGGCCAGCAGTCTCCCACTAGTTGCCTGATTCATGATAGGAGTGTTTTTGCTTAGGGAAAAGAGCTAATATCTTTTATTAGGCCAGAGGAAAAAAAAAAAAAAAAAAGAATAAACAAGGCCCTCTAAAGGCAGCACTAAAAAAAGGGGGGGGTCTGAAAAAAATCTCTGTGGATTGTGTGCCCACTGTATTTTAAAAAGGTATTATTACTTTAAGACTTCAACGTGTGCTGCATTTTTTTTCTTTCATTATAATAACCTACCACCATAGGTCAACCCCTCTGAGAAAAGAGAGACCTGATCAGTGGTCCAACATAAACTTTATGTTAAAAAGCATTTACATAAGTTCTAGAGATCTGCCGTACAATCATGCGCATATAGTTAACAACAAGAGGGTAGATTCCATGTGAGGTGCTTTTTATCACAATAAAAAAAGCATTTCTGCCTTTTAAAAAACATTATTTTGAGCATCCTGAATGTCCCAATGAGCCTCTTATTACAAATCATTAGTAGGATGAGGGAATTGACGCTTTTAACCACACCTTCCAACCATGCTGGAGAAACAATATAACTTTCTGAAGAGGCCAGTAAACTGTATGTTTAAAATAGCCAGTCCATGTCTCTGTGCCATGGGATTGTGGCAGGCAGCTAAAAATTGTAAACATTTTTCTATGTTAGCTTGCCACGAGTAAGTTGCCTAACAAGTGGAGAGGTTCAATTGTTTCAAGGGTTCATCTCCTGTGAGCCCAACGCTCTTCACACACATGCCCACAAACACACACGCACGAACAATTATCCTTAAGAAAAATAATATTCATAGTATTTAAATAGTGTTATTTAAGCAACTTTTCCTGCTTAATTCCAAAGAATGACAGACAATACATCCAAAAAAAAAAAAAAAGTCAACATGGATTTTCATGCTTTAATTAACCTTAGAGAACATGAAAATACTATTTGCCTTTCAAGAGAAGCATGTCCATTTAAGATGCTTATTCATTTAAGCAGTATTCCTTTAAAGGTCCCCTTGAGTATTACTCTATGTGTTTTGATTTGGTTCAGAGAAAATAAATTCATTTAATAGATTTATTTCATTAACAGGTATTTATTTAAGTGGGTTCCACTGTATTTAAATCTCCAAACAGTTTCCATTACTTCCTTAGCTCACTTGCTTCATGTTGACTAATTTTAATAAGCCTAAGGTGCCTAGGGTCTTATTGAGTGTTCAGTTTGATCAATATGGTTAAATTAAAATTGTGCAAAATATAAGCAAATGTACTCTAACAACACAGTGAAAAATGTGCTGTGCACTAAGCATTGATTGGTATGCTGCGGACATGGATATGTGGAGCCGGGTGGCCCCTAAACTACCTGGAAACTGCCCCTCTCCTCTAAACCCCCTCTCGATTCAGACACACCCACACCATCTCCTACCCATCCATTCAGGCAGCAGCACAGAGAAATAGAAGAGGAAGGAGATTCATGTCAGGTGTTTTGCTTTTTGATTTAATGGAAAGCGGAATGTAAGACTCACCTAGGAATCCTATATAAACAAAAAAAGCTGAATTGTATATAAAGAAAAAAACTAAGATTTTTATAAAAGTTCAGCTGACTATTGCTGAAATGCTTTAGGCAATAAAGGAGTACAGACCCTAGTTCTTTTTCACACAATAACTTTGTATTTAACTGTAATTATTCTTACATCTTAATCGTTTGGTAGCTTGTATTCTTTTTCAAAGATCTTGCTTGGCAAGTTTGGTTTGGCCAATTAGGGAAAACAAAAACAAAAGAACCCCACCAACCTAATTTCTAAAGTATACCAAAATCATCTTTGCCATTAGAAATCCTTGCATCTTTGCATTTGAAATCCTATAGAACTTAATAGCTTTCTACAAAATGTGTTGCTTTCTTTCTATATAATTGTAAAGCTAAATAGATAACTAAGTACATTTTAGTGGATGCCTTTTAGCATGAATAAGTTTGTATCTCCTATTCCTAAATTGATTTCTTAATCTTTTCTAGTTTCCCTTTTTAAAAATTTTCCTTTGTTGCCTATTTTATGAGATGCAATAGGATCAGCATACTTAATATTCAGTGTCAATCTTTTTAAGCTTTTCAAAAATCTACCACATTCACTTAGCAGTCATAATTATATATCATTCAAAATTGTTCCTGATGTGTGTTGACTATTAGGGTAGTTTCTTTTTCCTACCTGTTGTGCGTTCTTGTATCTATCTTAATCTTTTTCCTAAGTGATAGCTACCATCACAACACTGGCTTTTCTTGATATCTTATCTCTCAACATGTCGAAAACATAAGTTCACATGAGCAGAAGTTGATCTTATCAAAGGTAAATCAGAAGTTTAAAAAAAAATCAAAGAGATAAAAACAGCAAAAATATGTATCTTGCAAGCAATGATGTTATATTTAGGAAAAGTGTGTTCTTTGAGATGAAAATCATTCTCTAGTTTAAACTGACCATGTAGGTTTATAAGCATAATAAGGATTTGAAGTTTCCTATCAAATTAAATATAGTGTTTGAACTTCCTAACATTTAATAGTACAGTCACCAACAAGCTTGCAAAATAAAATAATGTTTGCATCTTAAAATCATCAGAAATATGTAGACCAATACAAGTTCAGAAGAATTGACTTGATTTTTGTAGTGGGGCCAAGAAAAATACTTAGGTTTTTGTTTAGTTTTGTGCATGTTACTCTTGATTTTTCCTAGTGTTTTGCATGTTTTGAGTTTTTAATATCAAAGGTACTGCTCTTTGTAAACAAGTGTAAGTTTACCCAGGCAGCTTCACTTACACCCTTCCCTTGTAATCAGATGTGAAAATTACACCCTCCCTTTTGGATACATGATAATTACACATTTCAACATGCAAAGAATTGTCTCTGTTTCAGTTGTTGGAATGAAAAAGCTGAGACATTCAGTAAAATATATTATTATATTAAAGATCATTTCCATAATTGTTTTCAGGATTTGTAATCAAAACCATGATCAAGGTAGTTTTAGTTTTAAAAAGAATACACATGGATATAAGCAGCAGATAAAATTAATTGCCGAGTTCTGCTTGAATGACCATTCTTTTATTTTATAAAAATGCAGTTGAGAAAAATACATTATATTCTTTCTTTCAACAAAAAAACTTTTAGTGTCTTATTTGACATTTTCTTTCTCCACGTGTATTGAATTACCTATTTTTCATGTAGAATTAAAAAAAGGTAAAAATCTACATTTTTGTGATCAATGTGAAAGGTTTAGTCAGAGGAGAAATATAAATACAAGGAAGGAATCTTTTCAAGAAAAGATGTGTTTTGGTTTTTGTTTTCTTTGCAAGAGTCCTTTTCAGCCAAATGTAAAAGTTTTATAAACTCAGTGAGGTACCTAAAACTTCACAATCAGATTTCTAGATGCATCTGGAGAATCACTAATATCATAGGTAAAAAAAAAATATATGCCACTATGGGTATAAAATAAATTGAAGCCTAAAAAATACAGAGGTTTTGGCAAATAACACTGACTCAAAAATATCTCATACCTATTTGGAGGAGAGGTTTTAAATTATTGATTCCTTTTTACTTTCCTAAGCTAAGAAGAAGAGGAAGAGAGAAGGCAGCATTGGATTACTGATGTTATGGTTTCTTGAAACAGTTTATGGCATAAAGGAATAAATACCCCAACTCTTTAGTTCTCCAAATATTTAGATTTTTTCTGTTTATCCCAACACTAGCATAAGTAAGTGAGGACACATACTCACATAGCTCAAAATCTTTTTTTTTTTTTTTTAAAAAGGACCCCTGCAGATTTTTTGGGTCTAAAAAATTCCCCAACCCAAATTTCCAAAAATTTCAATTTTGATAATACTAATTAGCACTTACCTATACATCCTTTTCTATTTTAAAATCATTGCCTAATCTGGCATTTAAATTTAATTTTCTAAAATATTTTCCCTAGAGAGCTTTCATATAATTTTAGAACGTGGAAGGAACCAGAGAATTCAAGTGTTCTCATCCGCAGGCATCTCTCATTGGGTAGAAAATTGAAACAGAGCTGGCAGAATCAGAATTTGAACCCCAGCTTTTTGACTCCAAAGCAGGGATAGGATGCTGTTTTGAATGTTAATTCTTTTGTATTGTTGTTGATATGGTGCCCCCAAGATCCACTGCAAGATGATACCTTATTTTCAGGCTAAGTGATTCTTTACTCTGAAATGTCAGTTTTCTGTGTATGCTAAGAGTGGAGGGACCTGGAATCAGAAAATCCAGTATGTTCATGTGGTGAATTATTGGACTGTGGAGCCTCATGTTCTGAACTCAACATTTTTTGGTTTTACTGCTCCTGTGTTTTTTCAGGAAGATTGGACAGTTGCTTTTTACCTGAAGTGTTCCATTTTCATAATTTCTGTACAGGCTGGGCACAGAGCTCAGAAAATGATTCACCTTGTATTGACGTTAGCCTGGCGTTCAGTCAGTCCCCACTTCAGTCCCATTCCAACACTAAGCCTGTCTTGGCGTGGTGGTGAGGGTGATGGAAAGGAAGAGTCAGTGGAGGAGAAGACAGGAGGGTGGCCGGGAAGGAATTAAAGGTCACATGCTCCTGGCACCTTTATCTGTGTCTACCTTCATCACCGTTAGCTTCGCAAGCGGTAGCAATGGCAAACCGGAAGAGTTTTCGGTGGGAAGGGTACAGAAGCAGCCATTCCTGACTAGGCCATGTGTCTTCTACTAGTTTCCATTCCAGTGGGCTGATTGATCTGGAAAGATCTAGGATCACAACCTGGTATAACAGGAAGAGTCCTGGACTTGGTTCAGGAAACTTAGGCTCCTGGCCCTCCCAGCCCTGCCTTCCAATTTCAGTATGGCCTTGAGTATATCCTTTAACCTCTCTGGGCCTCTTGTCCCTAGTTGTAAAATGTAGAGATTAGACAAAGGTTGCAAACTGGTGGGTGACAGATGTATTTGGTTTGGCCCACAAAGTATTTTAAACACATTTGAATTGGTTGTCAATATTTAAAAAGTAGGCAATTTCATGCCCCCCCCATAAATAAATAAATAAATCCAGATTTCTAGCTCCTCTGGAGAACTCAGAAGATCTGAGATCTCTGGCCCACACAGCTGCATGGAAACGGCATGTGTGGGAATGACTCTGAGTCCCCCTAAGGAGGATCAGTCAACCTCCCTCTCCTGCTTGGCCTGTATAGACATTTAAGTGGGGAACCCTCACCTTCTCCAAGATTCCTTCAAACCTCTAGTTTGATAATTCCAAATCTGATTTGCTTCACTATATAAAATGAATTTAATCTGTAGTGATTTCTATATCCACAGCTGAATGCTAAAGCATTTGTCTATACAATTAATGCCAGATAAAAGTTGGAACTATCTTAGGCCAAATAAATCAGCCCCATTTGGAACAAATACTGACTTTGAAATTCGATGATGGGAGACGGGGGCAGCTCAGAAAAGATGGCCTTTAAGGCGGCCACAAGAAAGATGATTTGCCCCTGACTGTTGTCTACACAGCAAACTATATAAGTGCTTTATGAATTATCCAAAATTGATTCTTTAAAACCCAAAGCAAATAATATAGGGCCCTTCTGTTAACATAGCATTTTTTCACATCTAAACTCACATCTCCAATCTTCTGTTTGAACATTGAGTTCACGAACCTTTTCTGTTCATATAATTGCAAACAAATTATATTGGCCTGGGAAGCATTTGGTCTTCTTCAAAAGTAACGAAATTACATTGATTTAGAAAGTTATACTTTTATAAACTGTATTTCCAGATACATCCACTTCGAACACAAAGGATAACATTTGCCACTAATGGCTATAGAGTGTTTAACATTGTATAAGGTGCACTGACCAAAATATCTCATTTGATCTTCACAACAATCCTAGGAGCTAGACAGAGAAGATATTTAATACAAATGAGGAGTCTGAGACCCAGGAAAATTGGATTACTATTGGAAAATTGGCCTACTATTACTTGCTTAACATGAAAAAGAGCCAGGATTCAAGTCTATAGCTCCTGACTTCAAATTCAATGCTTTCCATGCTGTTACTATATTTCCAGGTATTATGGTGTGTACACATATCCATATCTTACCTAAACACTGATATATATATCTTCCCGAAACACTGCTTTCCTCCCCCACCAAACAAGAATTGAGAGATTTACTGAGAATGGTCTCATGAAGTGAGAACTGTCTCAATGTTTTCTAAGTTGAATGAAGTATCTTTTTTGGTAGCTATTGTTAAGTGAATGCAGGATTTTTATTAAGGGAAGCTAACAGATAATATAAAAACACATTCCATATATAAAAACACAATACATGGAAGTGTAGTGTAGGGAATAGTTTAAGATTAAAGTTTTATAAGGAAATAATGGTAGAAAGAGTCTAACTGTAAAAGTAAAGAGGTAGAAGATAGAACCATTGAAAAAAGATATAGAGGGATAAGAAATATAAGTATAAATAAAAATGAAGGAGACTGCACTGTACTTTAAGAAGTAAAACCCTTTAAGGCAGAGGTAGGAGAAAAATGGAAAATACTAGAGAGGAAGCAACAATTAGGAAGTGTGGAAGAAAAACCTCCAGCCCAGAAATCTGAGCAAAGATTTAGGAAGGGAGGGTGGTCAGTGTGAAAACACAGAAATGGATGTTTTTAAGGGGTTCAGAAGTTGAGGAAAATAAATCTTAATTACAAAACCCTGTAAATACTCATCAACACATTTGGATGATAAGAAAGGAAATTAACATGGTTAGAAGGAAAGAGTAGAAATTAGTAAGAGAAATCTTTGGATGTCAAGAAGTAGGAAGAGAAGTGATATTAAAAGGAAAGAAGGCAAAGGTGGAAGGTGGAATGAGATGAGAATCCATGGTAGGTGGGGGTGAAAAATGAAATGCATCAGGAAGGATCATGATGGACCACAGCAAACTGTAGTGATATAGACGGGGAAGCTATTCTCAAAGGAACCTGCAAAGAAAAAGAAACCCCAAGCTGTGTTGAGAGGGGACCAAGCCCAGTAGATGAGAGAGCAAGAGGTTAAGCTCTGCAAAAAGAGAAGATGAGCAAGGAAAAGAGAAAACAGCAAATCAAAGTTATGGAGCTTAAGGTGTTGACCGTAGGAACAAGGCATTCTGTTGGAATTATTCATTTAAGCATATGAGTATTGGTTAACCTGTTCTAAAACCATTTACGCTACCTTATTTCACATATTCTTATGACATGGAAAAGTACTTTATAAGAATGAGCAATTTTTTTACTTTTTAATATTTCCCAGTAGATGAAGTAAACTCAAATAGTGATCTTTCTGTCTGAAGGATGACGTACTAGTGTGGCATGTGAGAATGGGGCTAGAAGTAAAAATCATTTTTGAAACTGTTCTTTCAACAAATTCATAATTCATATAAAGTGGGAATTACATGGAAATATTTATGGCAAAACATACTCTAGGTATTAATTTACATTGCTTATACTGAAGATCTCTTGAGTTTTCAAAAAGTTTGATTTATAGATTTTTCATATCGAAAGTCGTTTGTAGATTCTATTTTATAACCCGATCGTGTAGTCTCCTCAACAATTCTTTACCTTGATACTACATATACTCATTTATCTGGATTAAAATGCTTTCTTGCTCTGAACGTTCTAAAAGTGTACCCCTTGGGGTTCTAGAATTTAGAAGCCCCCCTTCCCCTGACTATTTCTTGTCTACCTCAATTGAATTAATATGAAGCCTTTGGCAATACAATTTCCATGTTACTATAAAAATGGTGTTAAAAGTCATAACAGACACAAGAAACAGGAGGAAATTAGTGTTATGCACTTCCAGTCACACCCTGGGCCTTGTGCTCAGGCCATGTGCTCAGGCCACATGCTGCATGCACCCCTCCAGAGTGGGCTATGGAACCTGGGGGACACATGAGATAAGGCCACACAGAGGATTAATTTATCTGAAGGTGGTAGACAATCCCTCCGCCACAAATGCAAAAATCTTTTCATAAGAACCCAAAGCAATTAATTCTCTTCAATATTAAATTGAATCTTTTTCCGTCTTTGTGTCTTTCTTTCCTCTTCCTTTCTCTTCTTTCTTATGTTTTCCTCCATAATCCTTGGCCCCCTTCTAAGATCTTCACCCCAAAGGTATAAGTGCCTGGAAAGAAAAACAAAATCCATGTGTTGCAACACTAACAAGTAATACTATAATTGTTAGAAAAACCAGTTTATTGTAAGATATGAAATTCTCAAAAGTAGCTACCTGTATGAAAATCTCTTCTACTTCTAGAGAGCATGTGAATGGATATATCTTTCATATCATGAAAACAGATGCTTATATACAACCACCTCAAAAAAAGAAACAAAATGGCATAGTAAAGACAATACGTATATCACATGAGTACATAAGTAGGAAAACTAGCCTATGACTTCGGGAACATTTATTGGATTTTTTCCCCCCTTTAGCATATAGAGAAAATAGAGATGGCAGGGAGGTAGCTAAGTAAGACGACAGGATGGCAGACAGAATTCCTATCAAGGCAGAAAGAATTTATTGGGGAGCTGCCACATGTAGCATAATACAGTTAAGTTCAGAATTACAGACAGAATGGGGGACAGGCAATATTTCAACAACAACTATTGTCCTTAAACATTCTCTTAATGCTAAGTCACTCTTCCTTTCTTTTTTCTCTTGCTTTTCCTTGCTTCCTAGACTTAAGAAAAGTTCTTCCCTAACTTGGGTTGCTATGCAAAAGATGTGAAATTTCATTGGCTCCAATTGCTTTTTCTGTCTAGTAGGGACTACTGGGAACCCTGCTAATGTGCATATTGATGTACCCTGTAGCTTCAGAAATGATGAAAGAGCATATTACTTATTTCCACAACAACAAAGCTAAGAGAAATTTGAAAGCAGCCAGTTATTTTACCTGGGGACTTCCTCCCAGGTGGCAGGACTATAGAGCTGTGGAATTCAAATATTGGGGCAGTCCTATTTTCTATAAAGTTTTTATGGGGAGCCACAATACCATTCCTAACCAAAAATAAAATAAAATAAAAGACTGTTGCTTTCATCAGCATTTATTTAGTCAACTATGCCTAAAATACGGAAAAGACATTATTATGCTCATTCAGAGTGTATTTTATTCGTTGTTTACTAGGCTGGACTGACATGATATGATTTGTGCTTTGCGGGGTCACAACAAGCTACTAGCAGGACAATTTGCTGAATCAAGAGGATGATTGTGTCTGGTGCCAGTCGGTCGCAATTAGGCCCAGGATCAGGGAGGCCCAGGGCTTGTGCATCGTCTTGGGCAAGCTGCATAGAAATCAGCTCACCTGAAACTAATTGTCACAACAGAGTCCTTATGCAAATGAGCCCTGGGGTTAGCGTGGGAAAAGAAAAACTGTCGCAAAGATAGGTGACCTGCTGAGCAGGGGGTCTGTTGCTGGGGAAATCTTTGTTCAATGAGTTTAAAAATGTTTTCATTGTTCAAAATCCAAAAAAAAAAAAAAAAAAAGTAGCATACACACTTACTAAAAGTGTGGCAAACACACTCATCTGAAATTCCAATAAAGTAGAAGCCTGCTTTGGAGCATGCAATAAATTGGGAGTCTTTACACTTTATAAGAGCTACAGCAGGAAAATAATTTCCCTTTGCAAGGGCCTTTAAAGTTTAGGTGCTGCTGATTGCAGAGTGGCCTACCTTGAAAATTCACTTGCAAGGTCAGGCCCACTGCCAGCCTGGTAGGACTCGCACCACCTTTTCTCCCTGCATTCTAGCAGTCCACCTCCACACAGCCATGCAGGATGCCTGTGAACTAAACAAGAAAGGCCCACTTTCTAATTGAGCTTTGCTGGTATCTCAGGTGGAAGAGAAGCGCCAAGAGAGTTCTCTACCACATGGCAAAAGAAGCTGGGAAACAATGGCAGTCCCTTGAATTGTGGTTTCTCAAATGTTCACAAAATCAAACGCAATGCAAGCCCCGTGAAATTCCAGGAATGGTTATGCAGTCCAAGTGATAATAGATTATAGAAATTTAGAAACAGTAAAAATGATTTTTAAATTGTGATTTACTTCCTTTTTAAATCCCTGACAAAAACATTCATAAATTGGAAATGCTGTCATTTAATCTCACTGTAGCACTTCTTTGAAATAATCTTTAAAATGTTCAACTTGAGAAAACTAGACGAAGAAAAGCTATTCAAGGGTAATGATAAACATTTTGATATATTGTTGGAACACAGTTGCCTTTGGGTTCTTCAGTTGATTTTAGCTTCTTAATCTTGTTTTCCTGAAAATGTATGGGTTAACATATTGACACTGCTTAGCTTTTCACTGAAGATTTTCCAGTGTCATATTAAATAATGTACATTTACACAGCAGTATAAATATAAAAACAAGGAAGTGGAGTGTTCTAAGCTTTTGCAATAACAGAAAGCATAGATATTTTGTGTCTAATGATTTCAAAGGAAGAATAATTTGAATTAAAAAATTTAGGTGAGAGGAAAAAGAAGGAAAGTTGCACTGCATTAGCTTTGAATACAAATGCTATTTTGTTTGCCAAATTACTGGACCTAAGAAAGTATTTTCACTGTGTTTCCTAAAGGGCTGGATTGAAATCTGGACTTGTATATGATAAGCATGCTTGGGAATTAACTTGGTAGCCACCACAAAACCTAAAGAAAGTTAGGCTTAAAAGAAGTGTGACTTAATTATAACTTAAATTAAAAAATAAAAAAAAAACTCTTTTGTCCCTTCACCACTGTCTGAAATAATTTCCACATATAGGAGACATTTCACAGTGGGTACGAAGTGCTCAGCTTTCACTCATCAAACTTTAATCGGAACTGCATTTTAGTTTTTGAATAAAGAACACTTAAAAAATTTAGATGCAAATTATTTTGCATTATTCATGCTGTAAGTGTCCTTGTAGATTTAAACACTTCTGAGGCCACCTTGATTCAAGTAATTACCTAGGCCCTCACTGCTCCGTCATGAATAAGGTATTTTGTACAAGTAAAGTATGCACCCGATGAGCTTTTAAAGTGGCTTTACACTGAACTTGTGTATTGCTTCTTGTGCATGAGTGAACCGAACATGCGTCGCGATCTGTCTCAGGTGGGAAACCCTGGCTGGGCATCCATGGGTGACGGGATGAAACCCGAGCATCTCCCTCCACACACACACACACACACACACACACACACACACACACACACACAGTCTTCCTTTGTCTCTTCCTAAGAATCTCAAAGTGATTCCCCTGCCTGATTCTAGTAGCTGTTTGAGGATGGAAGAGAGCAATAGATTCTAGGGAAAGAAATGGGGGAAACAGTGGCAGTGATCCTGCTTAACCCTTCCATCCCCAGAGTTCATTGAAAATGCCCACTTTTCAGACCACCTCATCTCCATCAGCAAAGGCTTCCGCATAAGGTAGTACGTCTCTCTGATTTCACTCGGCCCTGTACATCTGCCTGCCCATCTGTCAGCCTAGCCTCCTGAGCTATTAGAGCTAGGTGCCACCTCCATCGCAGTACTCACCACAAAATGGAATTGGCTTCAAACTCAAAAGCAACTGAAGGATGCTTACAATGGAAATGAAAGTGGCCACAGAGCATACATCTCTAAGTTTATTCGCACACACAAAAAGAGGGTTTGTAAGAGTTAAGTGTAATTGGCTGAAGCGTATAGCTGGCGTTTGTTACAAAGTGCCCAAGCCTTTCCTTTCCAACTCCGTGGCTTTGAAGAATTATAGGAATTTTATGATGTGCTATTGGAGTTATACTGGCAGAGATTACAGAAAAGGGGTTAAAGTTGGTTTATGGTAGAAAAAAAATTATGCAGAAACCAATAAAAATAAACACACTCAAGTAGACTAAACTTGCTGGGCTTTTAGTTTTAGTTTAACAAAGGAAGTTTAGATGAAAGTAAATGTTGCAGCTTTTAGAAAATTAGTTGACACTCATACTTGATCATCTTTACTACACAGCGGTATAATTAATATTTAAACATTCTAATAATGCAGCTTGCTTTGCATGCACTTTTCAGCCTCACAACAGTATATTTTATCTGGAATTGTGCTAGCATTTTCTTGGGTACTGCCCATTTTCATAGAGTTAAATTTAAAATAGGGTAGGGCCTTAGCTGTTATTGCCAGTAAAACATCAATAGGAGAGTGGACAGGTTTCATACATCTACCAGACAGTTTATTATTAAGACCAATATTTATTTGAGATAATAGATAATATATAAATTTTGTTTCATTGCCCCTGTGAATGTTTTAAAATGATCAGAATAGATTAAGTTTGAAAGTTGCATTTGGCTATTGTCCACTCACTGTTCAAAACAGGAGAATTTTGACTACATAAAGGCAGTGTGAAATCAGCAAGTCATATATGAAATACTGAACTCCCATGCCTGCAGGGCATCTGAGGAATTTTTATTTTCAGTACATGAACTCACTGAATTTTGGGAGCATCGTCTGAATTGTGAAAGCTGAATACCCAGGAACTTAGTAAAACAATAAAGCTAGTAAAATATAGAGAAGTAAGCTAATTGGGAGAAGACTGAGCTAGTTTATTTTCATATGAGAACTTTCTTCCTGTTCCAGTCTCAGGGCTGTAGGTGGTGGGGAAAAGTTGTTTCAGGTGCTGCCCTCAGCTTGGTCCCTTTGAAGAGTGCAAGGTGACCAGTGTTCTTGATCTTCTAGTTTGAATGGTGAGAAAGAGCATTCTACTTTTCCACCATAATTTGTGTCTTTAACTGAAATATAATTTGCATGCACATATTTACTGCTCATTCTTTATAAGTGAGTAGGTGTGCTGAGCTGCAAGTCTATTTTGAGACTCAACCCACGTTAACCCCTTGAGGCCCACTTCATGATAGGTACTTCCCGGTGGGAATCCTGTTGTTTAGTAAAGCATGAAGCCATAATAGATCCACAGCCACACCACCATTGGGGCATCTCATTTTGCTTAATTCTCTGAAGACTTGGAGCTGTGGTGCACAAATCAAATGGTGCAAATGAGAACTACAAAATTAGGCAGGTGAGATTTCATGAGAAAAAAGATAAACATTAGAAAAAAATAGTCAATATAAAATATTCCTACCAGGAGCAATATGTAAACTAAGTTCCACATGGAAAGAACCACAAGGATCTCATGAAGCAGATGTCAAGAGACAGTTTGCACTGGCTGTTTTATTTTCTTATGTCAAAAAGAAGTCATTTTTACAGATTCTTGGACATGATCATTTTTGTTTCTGATATTCAGAAACTGAAACAATAATTTGGTGTCCTTTTGTTTTATTGGGTTTGTTTTGAGAAAAGGAGTTAATAAACTCAGCCTACAAATAACCAACAGCCCATGGACTATTTAAAACCTGCCACTGAGGTGGAAGAGATAAGTTGAACCGAACTGCTATCACATGTATGGGTTTGACAGATACGTAAGTCCAGGAGTGGACAAATTAAAAGCATTTTTCATATGCTAATCTCCACCTGAGCAGGAATAATTTTTTTAAGGAGGCAGCCTACTGGCAGAGTGAATTCAAGAGCTATCAGTAGTACATTAATTCTAGAAATTATAACATGAAAAAATGAATAAATACTTTTATGAGAAAAGTCTGCTGTGGAATCTTAATTCCAGATGGGTGTCATTTCAGCAATGGGCCAGCATTATTGTGGAAAAAAGAATGACATATATACATACATATGTGTACGTGTGTGTATACATACATACATACATATATATGGCCTTCTACCTTGAATAATTTCCTCCATATGTAATTGATTCAAAATTATATCTGAGGAATTACATTTTTAGTTTCAAATAGAGATCAAAGTGAAAGCAATGGTCTACCTTGCCCTTCAGGTGGCAGTTACATGTGAACTCCATAGTGAGTATGAGAGCCGGTCAGGATGTCAATCAGAACCTACAGATTAACCCACAGTAGTGAAATCTGAGAAGGTTTATAACAAGTAGGTAATAGTTTCAAGCCTCTGTGAGAACACATAAACTAAAACTTCATGCTGGGACAAAACAGGGCACGACATTTGAGGTAGAGAGTGAGAAAACCATACTTTTATTATGACAAAGCTTCTCCCATACTTGTTGAAATGCCACTGGGTTCTTATTAAAATGCTCACTATTTCTCTAGGTTTTATATTATTTTACAAAACGCTTTTGGAATTTCCTTTAGTTTTGATCAATATTCAAATTTGTGCATAATTTCTACACTTCAGATTTGAATGATAGAAAATTTCCCATGCTTGTTGAGTTTCCTTTCAAGTAAAAAAGTTATTCTTGTAAAAGATAAGAATGTTGCGTTTCTTTTCCCCAATATCATGAAGTTAATAAACCCTTACCTTAGTTGATAAATTTAAAATTCACTATCTTATCAAAATAAGAACCAAAATACTCCAATAGACATCTTAAACATTCAAATGATAATGACCCTAAAGAAATGCCTGCTCATGGTGATCTAATGTAAGATCTTACCTTTTTCTAATAGAAAGTACTCAGGCTCAGGAAACTTATGGTTAAAGTGCCTATAACTAGGTAAGAATCCTCAGTGATCATACAGTACTCTTTCAAGACCTATGACTTGAGTTCTAATTAACGATTTCAATACTGCTATCATTTATGAACATACCCTTCACTCCTAGGAGGTAAGTAGCAGAGAGCAGTTTCTGACACCCTAGTCATCTTCATGTGGAAGAAGAAATTAAAAGAATAACATATTTAGACACCAGATGAAATGCTTGGTTTTGGCTTTACCCACCTGGGCAATGGTAATTTTACTTTTTAAATGGAACTTTAAGTCTGATGCCATGTGACCAGTCTGCTAACATAAAGGAGAAGAGTTAGCATCGTTAACATTCTTTGATTGGAGAGCACATTAGGAGGTAGATAAGGGAACAGCACAGGCGACCCACCTCCCTGGTCAGGGGAGGAGGACAGTGCCTGGAATGTCTGCAATGTGTTTCTATTTTTGTCGCACCTATGTGTGGTCACCCATCTGGTCTGAATCAATCAGTCTCATCCCAGGGCCCTGCTCCTTTCCCAGCTGAAATAATACCCTCCTGTCCCCAGTGCTCTGTCTTCAGGAGGGGCACTGCTCACAACAGCTCAGGCCAGGCCTGGTAACAAGGCTGCGTGTTTGTGAACACTGGTGAACCCTGGTTTAGGCATTGGGGAAATTTTTTTTTAACATGATTATATTTTATGCATAAATTCTGCTCACCTAGAAATGGTGCTTGGGAAAACATTCTCTAATAAAATCTTTGACCCCAGAAAGTGAAACAAGGTGCTACCTCATTTTATATACGTACATCTTAATTTTTTAAAAAATTTCTTTGCCTTGAATCTAAACCATGAATTGTTCTGCTGGTATATCTGAAGCAAATAAAAGCAGCCAGGGTATAAGGCATTGACCATGACTTAGCCTGAAGTATTTTCTTAGGCCACTTTTCTCTGCTCCCCCATAGAAGAAATAATGTTCAATTTCTCTACACCTCTTTAACAACCCTACCCCTCTGCCTCTCCTTCATTTTCCTGGCATTCCTGGTGGCACATCCTGTTCTCTAGCTGTCCCCCATCCATGCGCTGCCATCCGGTTCCTGCACACCTGACAGCCTCTTGCTTGCTATTCCAGCTCCTAGACTCCTGACCCCTATTAAAAGAGTCAAGGTATTCACCAGTTAAACTAGCCACGTTTTAGGCCCACATACCAGTCTTCCCACAAGAGACCTCAAAATGTAATGACATTGGCTTTGGCAAATTCACTAACATGGCCTAAAACTGCTCATTTTCCCTATCTGCCCACTTTTCCACTGCAGTGGGAAATACCGCCCTATCGTGGACCTCCTAACCGGGAACCCCATAGTTATTTTTGTTTCACTGCTGTCTTTCTCACTCCCCACATCCAGCCTGTTACCACCAACCGTTACCACTCTTTCTTTGCCAACATTTCCTGAATCCACCCCTTTCCTTTCCATTCTCATAGTTGTGGTCTTAGTCTAGGCTATGGCCTTGGCCCATAGGACTTTGCAGCCTTCTTCTCTCTCTCCCTCCACATTGAAGTATCAAACTCCAGCTTGCTTCCATAACACTGACAAACTTTTTTTTTCCCGGTCTATGTCTTTGACTGGTCCATTCATTCTCTTTGGGCTTCATTGAGGCTGCCAACTGCTCTCTGGACTGGGTTCTAACGTTCGCTTTCTATGTCTCACCTCTTTATCCAGCTACCTCCTAATTGTTCCAATCTTCTTTCTTTTTATAAGTAAGCCCATCTGTTACTTCTTTTTTCAATCATTCTCACATTGCTTCAGAAACCGTTCTATGTTATATACAATCCTGATACATCCGCCTCAATGGCAGATCCTGAAACTTTCTTTCATCAATCCTTCCTTTCCTTCCTTCCTTTCTGATGTAGCAACGTGTCATAATGGTGAGCATGTCCAGGTTCAAAACTTCCAGCTCCAGCACTTGCTACCAGTGACGTGGAGCCATTGTCTAACATCTCTGCACCTCAGTTTCCTCATCTGTAAAATGGGTCATTGAGAAGAATAAAGGAGATAATTTATTTACAATACTGCTGGCACATAGTAAACACCATTTAAATATTTGCTGTCAGTATTTTTGCCATATCTCAAACAACAACTACCCAATCACATACCCCTTCAATCATCATCACACTGTATGCTCTGTTATCCTTGCATGTAAATTTTGATGCCAACACAACTGGGTTTCTTTAATCTGGTTCTAAAAGTAGCTTACATCCTAGAAATCAGGGCAAAGTTAATTGGATAGAACACACCTGACATCAAACCAGGTAATGAAAATTTTAAATGCTTTTTGAGGGTGATAACAAGGAAGATGATGATATAGATGATTATGGTGATGAATACGTGACCAAGTGCTTCTTTGGGTTAATACTCTTTACTTCTCCAGCTAAGTCACCAGGAAACATATAGTATTCCTCCTCAATTTAGTTTTTTCCCATTACGCGGAAACATGTTAGCATGAGAAAATATATTGTGCAGTATGCATGAGATTTATTTCTCAGAAAGCAGAGAAACGGTAAGAATTTTAAGTGTTCTACATACTTATTTAGATCTCACATCAGGAGATAAAACAAATGAAAACTCTGACTTGTTAATAATTTACATTTTAGTGGAAAATTTGTACATGCTGTTAAGATACCTCTAAGACACAACATGGAAAATGCAAATAACTTATATCCACTGTGCACTGAAGACACTTTGTCTGAAAAGAAAACAACATCAATTAAAAAAAAAAAACACCCAAATGATTTCAAAGGACTATTGACCATATTTACAGGGCTATAATTATACTTATTAATTTCAGATGACTCTTTTGAAGTATTCATGTGGACGATCTCTCCATTTATCAGGTGTTTCTTACAGAAAATCCACTGGGCCTACCTCACCACCTAGGAGGTAGCTTACAAATAGGGGATTTCTTTTCAGAAAGCCACACCATTACTTTTCTCTAACAGCTTATGCAAAAGTTTTGTGGGGGAGGGAAAAGCTCAAGCCAAAAAAAAAAAAGAGAGAGAGAGAGAGAAAAAGAGAGAGAGGAGTGTGCATGACAATAACTACCTCTGTCCCTTCAGTTTTTGTTCTTTTCATGTCATGGAACTTTTTAGCTGTGCTGCCTGGGTAACTGCTCTGGAAGGTTGGAATATCTGTTGTTGAAGGAGGTTTGTGATTGAGGGCCCTCTGACACAAGCTTTTGTTGCATTGAGGTGTTTGATCCTCTTTCCCTTTCTTCTAAAACCAATCCCATCCCTTTAAAAAATGGATAACCAGCACTTCTTTTACTTATTGTCAGCTTTTGGAAAGTTACTGTGGGGGTTTGTAGAAGTTTAACTAGTTAACTCTTTGCATGCTGATTATGCTGTCGCTAAATATTCTTCTTTCTAAACAGGAAGGATTTTAATCGCTTTTATCAGGTAACTACTGCTGCTACACATGCATAGCAAGTGAGACTTACTAAGGTCCAGATATAAAGTGTTTGTGTTCAAGGTCTTGAAATGTGAGAGTGATTCAGGCTTTGAAATGAGACACATCCTTATCATCTTTTTGTCCTAGAACTGAAACATGTGAGAGGTATGACTCTGCCATTTGAAAAAATATGACAGTATACTAATTTTTATTTCAAGAACAACAGGCTTTGGTAATAAGTAAATGCGAAGGGTTACTTCGAAACTGGGAGATATAACTAAATGGCAGCAAAGGAAGAGAGCCCTTAGAATGAAAGGTGTAGCAGTCTTGTTCCAGTCTGCTGACTAAATGCTGGAATATTTTTCCCCAAAAGGAGGGCCACAACCCAGGCTATAGGAAAGAAAAGAAGCTTAAGTGGATTATTTAACAAAAATGCAACTTAGGGCTTCTAGATAGCGACCTACATTCTGCACACAATAATGATGTTTTACGGTGGTGATAGGGTTAATAACCTAACATCATTCATGTAGTGTTTTTTGAAAATTGAATTTTACTGCTACAAAGTAAATGTAACAGCCCTCTGGAGACAATATTACAGGCACTTTATTGTTTGCTAAGCTGATGTCATCTTTCTACAGACTGACTTTAAAACAAAGGCAGAACATTTATTACAAATATCACTGTGTGAAAGGAAATCTACTCAAATATTGTTTAGAAGGTGAGCTGATAAAAAAAGTATTAATACTTGACTTTGATCATCTTACACTCTAAAGTTATGACTTCAAAATGCTTCTCATGTGATCTCTATTCAAGGCAAACTTCATCCTGGAAATTTCTACCCATGTCTCTAACATTATTTGTCCTCAAGTTGGAATATTTGTTTAAGCTTCATGCATGTTTTAAATACATTTTTACTCCCTAAGGCAATTTCCTAACAAAGTTGATGAGTTTTTGAGAGAGAGAGATTAAATAGCACCTTTCAAAGATAATATATGTATGATTTTAAAAAACAAAGTATGGAGATTAAGCTGTTTAGTTTATATAATGAACTTTCAAAATCACCTGTAAGTGGGGACTGCAAAGTTTGCAATTTAAATAAGCTGTTGAAGGCACTGCCAAGCGAGCATTCTGCATCCCAGGTTGCTTACAACTCTGAGAGCTTGGTCTCTGTATCTGATGCACGTGTAATACAGCGTGAAGTTGTTTGTGGATCACACAGGAGCTTCTTAGAGCTTCATTTCCAAACTGTAACCCTTGAAAATGTATCAAACCAGCAGACACGTTTGGCTCTTCTTTACAAGGCACAAGTAATTTGTTTGTAAATCAGTTACCTTTCAAGAAAAGTTAAATTAGGGGGAACTCTCGTTTCTTTGATGTTTTCCCACTTAGAAAGCCAAAGAGCAAATTAATGATCATTTTGAAGTCATAATGATAATGAGGAAAATATAATTCCGTGAGCTACACTATCTCAAAATAACTTTTCAGGTACGGCATTATAAAGTAACAGCCCGAAAGACTGAAGTAGCCTGATGGTGTTTTTCTAAGAAAATGATTTACTGCTCTGCTTTTGTCTCTGAAGTCTGGTTGGAAGGAAAACACAGGTCAAGGAAATCGGGTTAGGAAAAAAAAAAAGCCTATTATGGGGTAGGTGTAGAATTGTATGAATAGTGGCTAAGAGGGCGTCTGTAGGCACTCAGGAGACCAGTAGACTATAGTCTCATAAGTGTTTGTGAAATGCTCAGTACTGACTGATGGTATTTATATCAGTCAAAAATGAATCCAGATATATCTGCTTAGCATGCTCTTTGAAGGCAGTGTGTTAGTTGGGCTGTGCCCAGGAGAAAGCTACCAGTACTAGAGTGACGATTAAACCAGGAACTGAACTGCAATGTTTTAAAAACTTATTTTGCTAATGAGTATACTTCCGTATAGAAAAATTATGTTTTTTTTTTTTTTTAAACCTTACTGCTCTTTGAAATATTTTACTATAAACCTGCCTTTGATTTGTTTGGCAGGGAAATTATTTTATATTCACTCAATTCATTATTGTATCTGACAAATATTAGCTACTTACCATGTGCCAGCACCAAAGGTCCAAAGGTGAGTCCTCACAAAGCCTCCCAGGGCAGTGTCAGAAAGAAACACTTGGCAAGGGTCAGAGCCTGACATATTGTAAGTATTCAAGAAATGTTTATGGAGTGACTGATAGAGTGAATTGAGTGATGATCAAGGTAAGTCCTTGATTCTTGATGCAGTGTATGTACAAGGAAGGACTAAGAGTTAAGAGTCCCTCTCTTGAACAGGTCAGCAAAGCTATAAGAAAGGACATGTTTGAGCAGGCCTTAAAAAGAACAAATGGGTAGCATCCACTGTGTGGGTCAGGACAGGAATAGTCCTCTGGTGGTAGAAGCAGCACCCCAGAATATGCTGATTTTTAGCAGCACCACCCAGTTCTGGTTCCTGCACTCCTTGAAGCCCCTTGAAGGATTTGGTCTTTGCCCTTCTCTCCCCACTCCCCATCATACCGTCAGTAATATACACACCCACTCGCCATCACTCCTCCATTGGAATTGGAGACTCCACCTCCTCAAGTAAGAATCAAAGCATCTCATTCGTCTCCTAAAAGAAGGGAAATGGCATGCCTGTTCCTCACTTTTATCCATAAAACTTACATTTTAGTTGTCTACCAAAAGAGCTCATTCTTGACCAAACACTGTTCTTAGACATCTGACACATAAGAAAAAAAGGAAAGGGGAGCAGTTAATATTTAAACCACCCGCCAATTTTGTAATGCAGGAATGTCTCCAACATCAAGATGAAATTGTTTTACCAAATTATTAAAGTTACTTTTTGTCTTCAACTTAGCAAAAAGTCTTATGGATGGGATGCTCAAAACAGGCCAATTTCGACCAGTTCCAATGGTGTGAGGCCTTGTGTCATTGTCTCCATAAATAGAATCAAGCTTCCCTTCTGCCACGGGCCCACATGTCCTTACCTCTGCTTCCCTCCTTTGCTTTCTCTCTGGGCAGGCCTTTCCTCTTCTCCTCTGTTAGCCACTCTACTAGGCAGATGTGCGTCTTTTTCCATTTGCCAAATCTCCCCCCTCCCAAAATCTTCCAAACTACTCCCCTTTGAAGTCTCTATTACTGATACAGTCACTTTTGTTTCCCTTCCATCCCCTCTCTCCACTCCAGCTTCTTTCCTCCCTAACCCCATTAGCTACATCTGCTGCTCCTACCATTCAGCCTGTGTTAGATTGTAACGCACCTGACATAACTTCAGTTTGCTAAGTAAGTACTCAATCAGCACACACTGCTATCTTCTGATTTGTAGGAAAGGGGGCGAGAGTGAATAAGCTGGCTCAAAATTCTTTAAATGGTCCAGCTCTGCCCAATTAGCACAACTAAAATGGGAAATTGACAACTAATGATAATGAAAGCAATGGGTTTTAGTTAAGAATATAAATCCCACAAACTTGCTTTCTGATGCCTGTGGTAGACACTATATGCTTCATGTGGTGGTCAGATGGCTCAGAGAATGCAGAGATGGATGAATGAAGAGAGGTGTGTCAATAATTGCAATATTTATTAGTTGACTGGGGTTCTTTCCCTGGAATTCATTAATGGATTTTTAAAGGAATCTGCAAACCACCAGAAATTGCATATAATGTTTTGCGCATTGATGCATTTTCCTCGGCAGTGGGTCCATACATTTAATCAGATTCTTAAAAGGCTCTATGCCTCCTCTGCCTCCCGAGTAGGTTAAGAATCACCGCTATAAGTAAAGACGCTTATCTGGACTCTGTTTTCCTGTGGTCTGTTTTTTTTCCCTGCCCAGCACAATTTTAATATCCCACATGATTTGAGCAGTTCGGAAAGTAGAAGCATAGGGTTTTTAAAGCAAAATTTACCTTATTTAAGAGGAGAAATGTTTAAACCACCTACCAGGTTATACAATTCACATTTTTTTTTTATTATTTTAGTTTTACCACAATTCAGAGACAGGCCTTTTTTTTTTTTAACAATGGGTATAATCACACATCTGAACATAAGAATTAGTTTTATGCAGTTCCATAGAAAACCAAAATCTTGAGGAACACTTTCAAAACAACCAGAGAAAAATAAACCATTCCTTATGTCAGTCTTGTTAGAGAGGGATTAAGAAACTGGCAATTATTTTGGCGACCTTAATTGTTGCACGGCAGGAAAATATGTAATTAGAGCACGTTCCCAGGCCTGCACACCTGCAGCACATCCTACAGTATAATGTCAGCTTTCAGTGCCCGTCGGTGCCAGGTTCTAGCACAACCAGTCACAGTGACGCTCTGAGAACATTTCGGACTCATGTAATGTGGCTTCTGTGTATGAAAGAAGCAGGCATTTACACTATCACACAATGGAGTGCATTGCTGCAACACTGGTTTCATTATTTTCTGACGCCTACCTTCAGCACTGCCCTGGTTTACTCCGTTTGAGGTTTTATTGTTACGGTATAATAGTCCTGTACATTTTTGAAATTCCCTTATTATTCAGCTTATTAATACAGTACTAACTTGATTATCAGGCTGCATTTGCGCAGCAGAAGATTCAGTGCATTAGCTAAGTCAGAAGCTGAGTAGATTCTTGGTATAATGAGAACAATTGTTTGACTTTTTTTATGTAGAAAGATGGGCAATGGTGGTTCTCTATATAGTTAGATTTTGGAATTCACTCTATATTCCCTATATGTTTTAGAGGATTCGTTTTTCATATAAAGAAAGTTTAAAATGTGTTCTCACTAATTTAAAAATGTTTCAGGGTATGGGAGGACTCCATCATGATTCTCATTAGCTTTTTTCTTCTTTTTCTTTTATTGGCTTTTCTCAACAAAAAGAGAGAAACTCTGATGCTAGAAAAAGTAGTTAAAATGAAGAAACAGTATGCAGAGTGCCTGTTTTTTAGATAATTCCGTAATCTGGCATACTGATAGTTAACAGACTTTTCTCCCCCTAAGGGAGATACACTGTATTTTGCTATCTGACATGTTGTCATATATAAAGAAATCAATTGGTAATTAAATGATGCACCTTGTGAAGATGACAAAAGGCATTTGGTTGCGAAAAGAGAACTGGGTTTTGAGGGGTTTGTAATGAAGGCCTAATGACTATTCATAAGAGATTTTCAGTCCGTTGATCCACTTGACTGGAAAGTTCTGCCCTGGAGAGTTAGTGCTGTCAGTTTCTCTCACCTCAGAAAGCCGCCGCAATCGACGGTGTAGAGGATGAGCGAGAAATTATCTAGCTGTTGCTCTAGGCCTGTCTTAGGTCACGTGCAGGAGGCACATCTGGCTTCCTGTAGGTGAAACCTCAGGACATAAACTTTGACTAATTTTTAAACTATAAATATGTACGAGTGACACTGAATAAGTTACCTTTTATTCCTATTTCCTTTATTTTAGAACGCATGCAAGTTGTGTGGTAAGCTGCCATTTTGGCCTTATTTTTCTTCCAATTGTAACCATTACACATTTGCTTATTAGGCTAAGAGTAACTGTTTACAGGAGTTGCCAATGACCAAATGATAACAGCCTCGTTATGTGAAATCCAACCGCTGTACCTTTGCAGAGAACATGCCATGACCTTCCTGCAGGAAGGTCAACTGAAACAAGTAAAGACTATATTATTGTATAGTGCTCTTGGTAGGTGTTTATTGCCCTACTCGGCAAAAGGCAGTAAGATATCAAAATTTACATACGCAAGACTAGATACAAGGCTCCTTCCATGTAAGGAAGAGCTCTAGAATTGCGGTATATTATTGCTCAATTGTCTTCATATAAACAATCACAACAACAACAATGAAAATTCATGCATTCAGGCAGAGCGAGGTGGTTCACACCTATTTCCCAGCACTTTGGGGAAGCTAAGGCAGGAGGATCACCTGAGGCCAGGAATTTGAGGTTGCAGTGACTTGTGATCATGCCACTGCACTCCAGCCTGGGTGACAGAGGGAAACCCTGTCTCTTAAAAAAAAAAAAAAAAAAAAAAATCATGCATTCAAAACAGACCAGTTACTGTCCCCTGAGGACCAGGCACAGTACTAGCTTCAGAGGTTACAAAGATGAAGGAAACAAAATCTCAGTCCTCACAGTTTATTGAGAAACAGACAAATAAGAAAACAGTTATACTGTAACATGGAAAGGCTATGTTTGAGTTGCATAATAGCACAGAGTCTTAAAATCCAGGAATGGGTTTTCTAAGCACCATTGGGATCCATAGGTGATGTAAAAATTTCTTGTAGGTGTTGCTCTTTCCATTGTCAGGGCCAAATTAGTTAATGGAAAGGTGCACTGGACAAGTGAGGTGTTGCTGTTGCGTCAATGCTTACCTTTAGAATCCCGACAGAATGGTAGCGGCCAGCAATTTCTGTACATATTTACTCTTGGAAAGTGCTTCTCCGTGTTATCTTATCAAGCAGCTCACCTAATCAAAGGTAAACACATTTATCACCTCATTAAGGCTTGTTTTATGGCCACTTGAAAGTAGTATTTGAGGTAGAAATATCTGTCAAAGTTCTTGTCTGGAACAGAGGTAAGGGAAACATTATGGAAACTACAGAGGTTTTAATCTCTCAATATCAAAATAATTTAATATGTAATGTATACTTGAGAAGATGTCACTGAAGATTTCTGTCTGTGTCTTGTGGTTACTGAGTTTCACTGACGTGTTTGCTGGAGCTGTCAAGGTGGACCAAATGAATGGACAGATGCCAAAAAAACAATTATGCTTATTAATGTACATTGATTGCTTGTTTAGGTTATAAAACAAATTAAAAAATACATTAGTATTTAAACCCTTTTATAGCTGAGCTAATGATTGCTTGTAATATAGTGTCTAGCAAAGAATATTCTATAATACCTGTAAAGCCCCGCTCTGTTATCTAATTAGTAGACTTTGATTTAAGTAGCTATAATTATGGAATTGACTAGTTGCCTCTCTAAATAACAAAATGGGAGATTTAAATATATAAAGATGTTGACTTGATTATTTAATATTTGTAGCAAAGACAAACCACCTAAATAGAGAGATTAATTCCACATCAGTGCAACATTAAAAGGGAGAGAGGATGCCAAGAATCCCATTAATTTAGGATATAAGTGCCTGAAATTTCCTCAAAACATTTACACCAAGGAATACCAACAAGACAACATCAAGCAGTTCTCCCTAAGGATAGAAAGGTAAAGCAAACATGATTTTAAACTGCACAATATCGTACGATAAAATTATGGGTGGTGGGTTCCACCAGATGCTAAGCTATCCTTTATTGAGCTACAAGGCAAAGCAGTAGGCTGAGGAAGCGTTTTGTATGTACATCAGCTCCATTGCCTCTTTCTCCATGAAACCTTCTGAGTATTCACTCCTTCCTTTACTCTACCACAAATCCATGTTTTCAGTAAAGATGGTGCGACTTAAATCCAGGGTATGTCATTTGTACATCATTGTCACTCTATCATGTGTTTAAGTGAGGTAACCCTGGTGCCAAGAAAGCTCCAATATTTGCTTAGCTAAAATGGTCAACTTGACAGAGAAGACGTTACCTCCTTTTTTTTTCCTGTCTGTGATTTACTTTGGCTATGACTTTCGAAACGTACACATTATATTCCCCAATATCTCATTACATCTCTCACAGATTGTCTGAAGACTTTCCATACTTCCTAATGAGAACTTCAGCTTTTCTGCTCCTCAACCCATTTCTCTGAAGGCCTTTGAGTCAGAACAATCAGTGGCATGGTGAAGAACCAGAACGATAGCCACCGTGTGCTTTGCCCTTTTAACTTTCGGGGGTTACTCCTGAACGTAGTACAACTGCTCTAAAGGGCTTTTTCACGAATTGTTTACTATGGCAGTTGCTACCCTGTTGGGCTTTTCATTCTGAACACATAGCCAGAGAGCATTGATGTCAGTATAACAAATAATGTGTACAATTTTTAAAAACGCTAAATTCACCGAATCCCCACATTATGTTTTCTCGCTGCTCTTTCAGAAACTGTGCTAATACAATACTCCTATCAACCGATCTTGGTCCTGGCAGGCCCTATTGGAACTAATGGGGCCTGACAGTTCTTCAGTTAAAAATTATACATGAGGGTCACTTTCCCTTAAATTATCTATTGTATGCCAGCTGTTCACAACTTCAGTGCTTTACTTTCTTTGCATTGCTAGACATGTCTAATTTTCTCATAATATCCATAGCAGCTACTCTCATGGATGGCATTGAAGTTAGTAAGACTTCAAGCACACCTTCGTGGAAATCATAGAGTTGCATTTTCCATTTTCTTGAAATTTTTTTTTTTTTAGTTCTGAAAAATGTCTAGATGGCTCATTTTGCCTGTTTCATGCCACAGCACTTGAGTTATATCATAATTTCTCATTTACTGCACAACTTTATTCTATTTTTATGCTCCTAAATGACGCAGCTCTAAGTACCCATGAGTGGCACTTCCGTGCTGTGAGTGCTATCAAAAGCGACCTCAGACAGATAAAACTCCTGGGTTTTTTTTATTTTGTTTTGTTTTTTTGCTGGGGAGGAGAGAAGTGGAGTCATCACCAAGGGCCTTCTTTTGTTTTTCAAGCCTTATAAAACTATAGGACCATTAGAACCATTTAAAAGAAAGAAGAAATTCACCCAAGTTCCATGTCTGAATGAAGGCTCTCTTCTCAAATGTTCCTCATTACTCCAGAGCAGTTATCTTTGGATTATAATTAAAAGGAGGCTTTTTTTTTTCTTTTAGCCTTTTATTTCCCAGAATACCCCAAGTGAAGTATTTCCCCCAAAGTTCTTGGACCTCTCTACCAACAAGTGGCTGGGATTTTAATAAGCTCATCCCCTGTCCCCTTGTCTCGTACAGAGTAATGGATGGCAAAGGGTGGATGTGGTACAAAGGTTACACGTTCAGTGGTGTTTTCTGCCTCATTGGTAAAAATGGGGAGGTGGGGTGGGAGGATTTCCTCTAATTATGACATAAGTGTGATGTTAGGAGTTATTTCTGTAACCTGGTGAAAATACTGCATGTTTAGGGCCTAATTTTTAGCATACGTTACCATGTGTGTAGTAGAACAGTGATCTGTGCTCTCTGAATCTTTCGGCTGTTAAGGAGCACGCAGATTATAACTAGTTGCTGTAGAAACCCGGTCATCCAGATGCTTAGCAAGACTGTATTATTATTTTTTAAACCTTGGTGGATAAGCCACAGACTGCAGCAGTTGGACAAGGTCACATATCGGGGGAAGCGACGTGTCTTTCCCCCTTTGCATTGTGTGATCATCCGGGGTCTGGGGGCATTAATATGCAACGGTTCTGTTTTTCTTTCAGAAGGACTTGTAAACTCTTTAAACAGAGGCCCACAGTTTGCAATTGTTGGGGTGCTGAGTGGGTGTATAGAAGCCAGGGCTGCAGCCTTGTCCAGTTGCAGATAGAATAACACTGACAGTGATGCAATGGGCCTGGCATGTAGACAACTCTGTGGGATGGATGAATGGTGCAGCTCTCGCCGTCCCTCCGGTGGTGGTAGGCCCTGTAATCGCCAGCGTAGGAAGGGTGGTGAAAATTGATATGCACTATTACTACATGTATAAAACTTAACACTGGGGCCATTGCACAGGTGGGGGGTTCCTGTTTATTGATTTTTATGACTTTGTTAGAACATACGCTTAATGCTTTTATACTCCAGGAGCTCTGGGAGGGCTCACCTTAGGTAATAAACCTTTCCGTACTTTGCAATCGCTCACAATTTACATGGGGACTCGCATTATCCAGTACAAAGCTCAGCATCCCCCTTCTCCTTGGTTTTAGGAGTGCTATAAAAAAAGCAAAGAAAATAACTATAGCACTTACTTTGAATTTTTTAAAAACCTGTCCACTCCTGCTATGAAAATGGCCCCTAATTCTAATTACTCATATTTCCAAGAAAAATTAGTCACACAAACTTATGTTATGTGTTGTCTCAGAGGTTGAAAGCAAATTAGGTTTCCAATAAGACAGTACATCAAACAAAGTAGCATGTTCTTGATGCCGATGACTTTTTTTTAGAATTATGGTTGGACATTTTTGGCAGACAGATTGTCTTTTGCTCTATCAAAATGACAGTTTCTTTTGTAACTGCAACATTCATAATTAGAAGGAGAGAAGCAATCTGCCCAATTTAATATACTAAAAGAAGTTTAGAGTCTCTGCTAGTAATTTCATTATTTTTAAATTTGAATTAATTGACTTAAAATAATACAGTTAAGAAGTATAACCAGCAGGATTATGGAGAAAGGCTTCTTTTTCCTTAAAAAGCAGCGTTCTGAGTGTTGTACTTCAGATGAGGTTAAAATTTTCTCTTTACACCAGGTGCCCTGTTCTGAGATTCAGAGTTGGACTGTGAATATTCATCCTTGCAGCAGAGCTGAGAAAAGTTGTAGGGCAAACCCTGGGAACAAGGTCACTTTAAACAAAAAAGTTCTCCAAGTTTCCCATGCTTATGAGGCTGGCTGGGCTTAATTAAAGTCAATGGATGACCAAAAAAAAAAAAGAATGGAGGAAGAAAAGAAAATGAAAGAACAACCACCCACCCCACATCAATCTCTGTAGGCCTCAGTTCACATTGCATACCTTAGCTGTTGATGCTCAAGCTCTTTACATGTATCAAGAATAATATTTCTTAAATCACTTAACAGTACTGATGTGTCTATGGTTTAATTCACCATTCCACATCCCTAACCTACATCACTTTAGGTGGCCCTCACCCGTACCACCATGGCAAAAACAGAGCCAGCATTACATTCAGAGTGAAATCATGGTAACATAGCGACCTTGTTCTGGATGTGACCTTTGGGTTTCAGCAACCCTGTGCTATGCAGCCCCAGCCACGTTTAACCTTTCCTGTTGGCTCAGAGGATAAACTTTCTTCATATTTTCTTCAGGGTCTGTCTTTACGGGACCCAGTGCGTGGCATGGCCATGATGCACAGGGCCAAAGTTTTGGAGTGTTACAATCTGTGAACAGTGAAGACCTGTTTTCCTCTGTAAGAGAATAAGCCTGCGCTCATTTTAAAGAATACATGTGTAACAAGATTTCCTTTTACCCTTCCTGTATAATTTTTGTCACGCTCAACTCTAAAGGAAACCAATTCTCTTTAGCTCTGTTACCTTATTTTGTACCTTAGCTGATTTTCATCTTGACAGGAGCCGTCAAAGGACAAAGATTTAAAAAAGAGAAAAAACACAGTGCTTTATCTAGGAGTTGTCGAGTGTTTTTTCCTCCCACAAGAAATGACAGCACAAAGTGCCCTATACATTTTTTTTTTTGGTCTGTTTATAAGAGACTAGGAAATTTTTTAACCCTCAAAACTTTCTGATTATAAGCTGTGCTCTAAATTTACAGGGGCTATGTTCCAAGTCCCACACTCTTTTACAAGTGTATCATTACAGACCTGCAAGTCAGAAGGTGAATTTCCCCCTAGCAGTCCTGAAATCTGACGTAAGGCTAAGAGGCCGTGGGCCCAGAGGCCTGATTATTTGGACACCTACATTTCAAATCTCCTGTAGTATTTTAGTAGTTCCATGTGGTATTTTTTTGTTTGTTTGTTTGCAGCCCTATGTCCTAAAGAAGTGACATTTTGTTCCATTTTCATTCATTTTAATCTACTTAGTTATATATCAAAAGATACACACATTTATACAACCCAAGAAGCTAAGGATTAAAGCACAATATATCTTAACACAGCTGCCTCTAAAATCTCTAATAGCTACCTAATGCTTAAGGCTTTGGCTGATGTGTGTTATGGGGTTATATTAGCCTTTATAGATATTTCTACTTGATTATGTTATATTTATATGTATATATACATATATGTGTGGCTTAGGGCTATGTTGACATATTATTTTCTATGTGTCCATGTATTATAAACAGCAGGCCAGCAAACGTTTCACCTCACACCTCACTCTGGTCCCCATTATTCAAAAAATATTAGGGAATTTCCATTTTAAATTAAATACATCTGAGGTTACGTCTTTTATCAATTCTTTATTCTTGGTATCTCAAAATTCCGAAGTCTTCTTCCTTTGTCTCAAAAAGGGAAACTGCTGAAAGCATTTCCACCTGGATGTTTAAATTATTTAAGTTGCAGGAACCAGACCTTTTCCCTCCTGAGTAGTTGTGGGTTTTAAAGGCTAAAATTGCTTCATCATGCCAAAGTGAAAGTATGCATAAATTATTTAGTTAAACCTGAGAAAATACAGACTTCTCCCAGTGATCTTTCAAGGGCTGCCTACTTAAATTTCAGAAGAATGGGCAGGATATTTTTTTCTTTCTCTTAGAAAATTTAAGTATCTGTTGTGTCTTTTATCAATACAAATGTGAACAAAATGACAAAATGATGATTTTTTTTTAAGTCCAAGTTTCATAATATCCAGTATCTCTATATCACGTCCAAGGTGAATACTGTGATAATGAATCAATACCAATAGGACTCCTCCAAGAATTGCGAACCCTCTCTGAATGTATTCATATGAAAATCAGGTAACTTGTTACAGGTCTCTCCCTGATGCCAACATAAAGACTGGGGAGCATTTCCAATTCAATTTCTAGCCATCCAGAATTTTTATTTCAGTCATAAAAGTATAAAGTAAGGTAATTTTAAGATGTTATAAAAACTTAGTTGACATTTTTAATTTGCCTTTACTTTAACTCTAGTAAATAAAAATACCTGAAAAGTATGAAGTTGTGCATGGTGTGTGTGCGTGTGTGTGTGTGTGTGTGTGTGTGTGTGTGTAACATAGATAACATTAAAGAAGCAATAAAAAATAGCCCAGAAATATGGGCAATAGAGGGCCAATTTCAAGTTTCTATAGAGTAAGGCATTCAGTTTCCCATTTATATTATAGAATCTACCACGTTACATATCTGATCTCTAAATTACTCTTAGTATTAATACTCCAACTACATTCTCGTGACCGTAAAAAGAATAGTATTTCTAATTAGAGACCTAGCCTCAAATCCTGAAAGAAGCATTAATTGGGACAGGAAAAGAAATGTCAACAAGAAAGTACTTATATGAGTTATTTAGTACACAGCTGTCTATTCATTTGTAGAATCCATTTGAATTTTATGTTCAAATAAATTGGGAGATGAGAGTAAATATGGTGGGAGACTGGCATGTAACTTACGTGATTTTTTTATGAAAAAAATTTTTAGAACCCTTGAAGCAAGATAAAACTTAGTCCATCCCCAAGTGATGGATGTCACTTACCCCATTAATACCTGTTTAGAATATTATGGGCCAGGTGCTCTTCTTTACATCCAACTTGCTTTTTCTCTAAATTTCAGTACTTGACCTTGCCTTAGTTCTCCCCTCCTCGCTTCTTCCGTCTCCTGCCCAGGCACAGTTGTCCACCGAGTCAGATGAGCAAGGATAATATACTTATACTACCATACTCTGCTAAGTAGAAATCTCATTTTGGCTGACTTAGATTTGTATCCCAGAGGTGATGAAAAGAGCACAGATAGAATCTGGAGGCAAACAGGATCTGGAGTCAGGAATCAGATCCAGATTCTAACATTAGTTGATTTGGGGGAAAGTCAGTTAAAATTTCTGAGTCTCAGTTTGCTCATCTACAAAATAAACATAATAATTACTTCTCCCTTCAAAGGATTGTTATGAGGATCAAGTGGAAAATGTCAATGAACAGGCTCTACTGTCAGTAGATTAATGCATAAATCCAGGTATTATTATCTAATCAATCTGTCCTCCAAAACTTAAAAGAAAGGGTTTCTTAAGGCATGCATGAGACTCTGGAAATGGAGATATTAGAGAAAGTCTATAAGGACTACTAGTGCATTTTCTTCTACATGCATTTCTCTTGCTAGAGATAAATTCACCCCTCTGGGAGATGCTGATCTGGCCAGGACAGTGCTGGGGAGCCCTGACTTGTGACCGTGAGAGCTGGAATGATTGAAAAAAGACAGGAGGAAACTTTGAGGCCATGCGACTTCTTTCTAACTGCAGCAGGTTCCCAGATCCCTAGGCTGGCCCAAGATGTGAGAACAGTCAGTGAAGAGAGTCTGGCACAGTAAGCCCAAGTCTCAGTGTCCTCTGATTGTGCAATCTGCTTGTTTGCATACTTGTACAGTACTGGAGCTTAAGCCCTGGCCACTGTGCGGAAGACCGTGCAAGAGCAGGGCAAACCAAGGGGGTCGTTTTTGACCAAAGAAGAAGGATTTATTACAGTTACTTTAAGAAAGTCTACTGAATAATGACACCAAACATATTAATGGCATCAGTTATTGTATTTTGTGTCATGGGTTTTTCTACACCAAATACAACAGCATATTGAAGAATTTGCAAAAGTTCCCCACATGAGTCAGTATTAACCATGATAGGAATAATGAGGACTGGTCCAAGGAAGAAAGAAATTAGAACTTTCAAACTTGTCTAATTCCCATTGCAGCTACTCGAGGAAAATTGAAATGAAAGAAGCCAAAAAGGGATTTATGAATATTTTTTTAAGCTTAAAAAGCCTACATTCTTATCATTGAATTGTCTGCTTATGATAGGACCTGGAAGAGTCCCTCAAATCCACTCAACTGTACTTATATTTTAAATGGTTGTTTCCCTTTCTCTTACACTACTACAAGAGAAAGGAAATGCCTAGGCAAATAAACTCTGTTAAAATAACTTTACGGTTGTGACACAGTTTGACAAAAGCAAAGGAAATTCAGAGTCACTGCTCACACTCTATCCTCAGCTGATTCCAACTGTGGAAAATAAAATGCTTTAAAAAAAAAAAAAAAAAACAATGGAACAAACTTGGGATAGATTCAGCCTTAGAGGCAGGCTTCTTAAACGCTGAATCTCTGACTTCTCCATCTTTGAATTATTTATTATGAAAGAGTTGTGATATATGTGTTCATCATAAATCTGGTCAGAGTTAAAGAAAAGTATTTGTTTAAGTACTGCTTGCAAAATCTGGCACCCTACTTGTTGTAAAGATCCTGTGATCCTAACACAAAGCAATAACTTTTGGGGGGTCAATAAGCTACCTTGAAATATACTTTAAGTAATAATAATGACTTCTTAGGATTAGGTAAGATGTTAAACTTACCTCTTTCCAATGATCCTGTAAGTACTACTGCACAGAGGTATGGGGGAGAGAGGGAGAGAGACATTTTGACCAAAATCCTATATTCACTAACACTATGCAAATTATAAATCTAACAAAGAGGTGATATATCATTTTTATTAAACTTATAATATGCTGCACAAATAGTGTTTACATAGAAGAGTATAAAGTTAATTCCCTCCTGGGAAGCATTTCTAAAAAATATAAATTGTATTTTGAGAGTTAATCAATTTGTTTTTTCTCTTTTGGCATTTTAATTGAAGCCTCCAAACTGTATGCTTCCTCAAAGTATCAGAAAGCAAATATCAGTTGTGCGGTTATAAAATCAACTCTTAATTTTCTTTCAATGAAGTAGCAGATAGTCAGCCTGTAAATTTTACCTATATTACTATGGAGCCACAGCGCTATAAATTCAAAACAGTGTGCAGGTTGGTGGAAATTGAGGTCCAGGCAGCAAGGCATGTCCATAAACTTTTCTCAGGTTATTGGAACAGAACGAATCAAAAGCGGTTCCTGGTTGTATGATATTCTCTTTTGATAGAGCAGACTGCTTGTTGTTAGCAATCCAAGTGCAGAGGTTAGTCAGAGCAGAATGTAATTTCTAGCAATCTGACAGACCTGCGGATTGAAGCGGCAGGTTTTCCCTTCCGATTTCAGGGAATTGCTTCTTACTGTGACAAATGATTAGCTGTTATCTCTGACTGAATTTGATTTCTACAAGCAGCTGAGTCAGGTAACTCTGCAGCGTTTGAGGGGGTTTTTTACAGGAAATGAAATCGGCTCCCTAGTCATATGTGGACCAAATGAAATCTTCCCTGTCAGGGCAAAATTGTGCTTTTGGTTAATTGGAGGCAGATTTAGCATAGAGGGTGTGTGGTGATGTGTGTGCAGGGTGTGTGTGTGTGTGTGTGATGCTGTGATGGTATAGGCAGGCACACCCATGTGTACGTTCACAGAGATGAGGAATCATTTCATGAATTCTCCTAACTTTGAAAATCCTAGGTTCAAACAAAATCCCTACACTCTGAGCAGGGTTCAAGCTTTTAGTGTAAACTCTAAGTAATGACAGTCATGTGGGTATCAGAATGATGAGGCCGCATATGAGGACATCCTGCTTTCGAAAGAGTTTGAACTGCAGTATTAATCAAAACACAATAGGCATTCACTGAGCGTGGTTTTTAACAAAAATATCCATCAAAGGGCAGCTGCTTTCAAAGCAAGAAGTTTAGGTAAAATAAGTTCGTCCTTGATCTCATCCAGGTTTGTGTGGATATTTTGAATACTGAGGGGTTCTAATGAGGGCAAGCGTTCTCTGGGTAGTAGGACAAAAATCTGGCCTGGGGAAGTCCAGGTTTACTTAGAGTTTCTGGTTCACTTTTGATGGAACCTTGACAGTGTCTACTCCATTATGAGCAGGTTTATCCTTCTGTTTATAGTTTGTAATTGCTCTGGAAATTCTGAGTTTCAGTAGTTCAACTTTTAGTTTTTAAGCAGTTTGTGAGTGTTTCAAAAAGTTACCATCGGATAATGTTTTATAGTTT
>CM052439.1:69805438-69807938 GCA_028533085.1 Varecia variegata
TACTGCCTACCAGATAGGGTAGCGGTGCAGCACCTAATTTAGTGTCTGGGATGCCCCCTTTCCACAGCAGGTGCCCCCAAACTCCTAAATTATATGTTTCGTGCTTGAATGTCATGACCTTTCAGGGCCCTCCTTTGCCCCTTTCCAAACTTAGAAACACAATAAGTATAAAATCTTACCGGCTCAGCATGACTACTATAAATTGTCATAGGATTCAGTCACAAAATTAGTATACAAAAAATTATACTGAAGCCACTGTCACCGAAAACTGTCCCCAGACTCAGTAAACAATAATAACAAAACGCAGCATTTATTATTAAGCACTGCTATGTGCCAATCTCTTTGTATCTAATCTTCGCAGCCACCCAGTGGATAGATAACTATTCTTACCCTCCACTTAATAAAGGAAGACATTAGGGCAGGTTAAATATCTTGCCAAAAGTCACAAGTTAGTAAGTTGGGGAGCTTCAAATTTAAGCAGCCTGACCCCAGAGCCTACAGAAAAATAGCATGTATGCATTCACATTGCTGGGCCACTCCGGCTTCTAGGCTGAGGGTGTTTCCTCTGTGCACTTCCTTTTTGAAGGTGACCCCGTAGGGAGGCCAAATGGGCCTGTCCAGAAGGGCATGTGGAGCTGGAATCCCTTACTCAGCTACTAGTTAAGGGTCATTCATGCTTCAAGGGGAAAAAATGGACTCAACATGTTCAGGTGTTCCTGTGCCATGGTGCATTTTTTATGGCTCATTAATTTATCTTTAATTGAACATAGATTGGGAGACTTTAGAGAGTTATGAGAAAATGTGTTCTTTTCCAGTCGAAAGTTCTCTTCTAGTCATAGCGAATGGATAAGATGGAAGCGACAGGGCACATAGTAAGGAACAATAATAGAACACACAGCGCATATTGGTTGGTCAATAAACAAAATCCGGTGATCGAAGAAAGAACATATGTGAACATGTTAGACATATAAGAAATACCATAATACTTTTTTTACTTGAGAGTGTCTCACTCTGTCCCCCGAGCTAGAGTGACCTAGAGTGACATGCTCACAGCAACCTCAAACTCCTGGGCTCAAGCAATCCTCCTGCCTCAGCCTCTCAAGTAGCTGGGACTGCAAGTGTGCACCACCACACCTGGCTAATTTTTTTTCTTTTTAGTAGAGATGGGGTCTCGCTCTTACTCAGGGCTCAGGCTGGTCTTGAACTCCTGAGCTCAAAAGATCGTCCACCTCGGCCTCCCAGAGTGTTGTGATTATAGGCATGAGCCACTGTGCCGACCCCATAATACATTTTATGGGTAAGCTAGTAAGAGCCAGTTTATGCAAATTTTCTCCGCTTTTTCATACTTATTTATTATCCCAGTCATTTTTCCATTGCTGCTATTGCATAAAGCAGAGAAGGTCAACACAATCAGAACCCTCTTATTTACATGGTAAAGGCCACTACTGACCAGACACTTAGCAGCCAGAGAAATGCTTGCCTATAAAACAGAACAGGGGCCTGAAGAGCTTAGGATATGACATTTAGAGAAGTATGATAACTTGTAAACACCAAAGTGTTCCAACTTTTATCAAACTTTAAAATCAGTTTTCTGAAATTTACAGTTATTAAATGTAATCCTTCATCTTTGGTATGATGCCCTCGTGAGTCATCAAACAAACTCATATGTGGAAGTTGTTGAGAGAAGAAAAAAATAACAGTAGATGGATTAATGATTATTAAATACCATGGGATCTAGGAATACCCACAGTAAAAAGCACCAGGCACTGGATGGATAATTGATCTAAAGAGCCCAGGCCTTGCTGACAATAATATATACATGGAACATGTTCTGTGAAAACAGTCCTGGAGGCAAAATGTGTATCTTTTCCACACTAAGTGGCTCAACTGTGCACTTACTAGGTTGGGAAAGGGGAGAAGAAGAAATATGGGGAAAGGGAAGAATAAAGGAAGGAAGGAAGGAAAGGAAGGAGGGGGAAGCAAGGGGAGAGGGGAGGAAAAGATCACTCCATATCCTTTGGCTACTGACTAGGACCTAGTTGGGAAAAATGGAAGAAGTCAGTGCATGGAGTCTTCTGAAAGCATCATATGAATGTTTGAAAATGTTACTGCCTACCCAGTCAAGCATGTTTAGGTGTGTTCCAAGATATGTAGGCCATCTCTCAAGTAGGGATTTCCAAGTTTAACTGCCTGTGTGAAGGTTAGGGCTTGAGCAGTTAAGTTCAAGAAAAGAAGGAAAGGGAAGAGCAAAAAAGGAAATGGGCACCATGTGTCGAGTAGACCTGTATGTCTTACCTCCTCTGAACAGCTGATGCAAAACTTTCAGCTGAAAAGCCAACGTATGGATACATTTTCAGTTTGTTTCTAAAGGGTTCAATTTAATAACTTTCTGAGCCACTGAAACCATTGACACAGCAGAGCTTCCAGTAATTATAATTCTGAGATTCCCCAAAGTGGAAAGTCCTATGAATACTGCCAGAAATGACAATGCATTTGCTAC
>CM052439.1:69810438-69812938 GCA_028533085.1 Varecia variegata
CATATGGCCCTTTAGCTACAAAACTTTGCTGACTCTTTAGCTAAATTATTCGTAAACATTTTGAAATGCCATATATCTTCCATTTTAAGATAATACTTTCTCTTAAGGTTTATTTTTAAATTATGGTCTTTAAAACACTTTCTTAATTCTCATTTCAATGATCTATCTTTTGAAACTATAATGCTTGTTTCCCTATTGTCATTAGCCTGTCTGTTTTTCCCCAAGGAGCTAAGCCTTGAAAAATGTCTATATTGATAAAGCATTGCATTAATATTTCAGAAAGTTTCATGTATAAATTAAATATAATTGAAAAATAAAGAAATTTTACTATTTGAAAAATCCAGTAAAAATGGCACATGAGAATTTTGCCATTATTTCCAGCACAACCATGTTCCATTATTCCAAAATGCTTTCTGTGCCATGCAATGTATGTGCGCAAAAAAGGCGAGTACAGATTTTTTAAAAACTTAAACTGATATCAATGTTGTAAGTTGAAAAATAGTACTGGGAGAAATATCCTTTGAATGTCTTTCTATTAAAATACATATGCTTTGTAAGGAAAGAGAAATTATTCACAAAAAAAATCAAAATGTCTTTATGAAATATAAATTTAATGTATTTTACCTTGTCAAGCAATTTGAACTTTTAAATAAACATATAATGAATTTATATTTTACCTATTTCAAAAATAGCAAATTAAATATTCCACTAAGTATTCATTAACTTATTTCACAAAAAAATATTTGACAAATAAGGGAAGAGTGATTTCTTATTCTTATAAGTCTTAATATCAGTGTTCCTTGGCTTGAAAATTGAGTGGGCATAATAATACATAGCTTTCCCTGCCTGTGTTAGTTAGTTACATTATGAGAAGCATATTCATGAACTTATTATATAAATTCCAGGTAGTTCTGACATTCTAAAATTAATTTTTAAAAATAATTTAATATTTTGATATTGCTTGTATTGGGATTTTTTTTTTCACTAAAAGAGCATATATACGTATACCCAACAGTGTGTCCTCTTTGGGTTCAATACTAAAGTGATTTGTATAGTGATTCTATGCTTTTCTACCATAATAAATTAATAAAGGCAGGTCTTGATAAAACTTTACAGTCGTATATGAATACCCATATTCAGGTCTTCACCTCCAAAAGACATGCATTTTAATTTATGTAGTTGTTCTATCATCAAGGAAGATTTTGAACTTTTGAGGATTGGCCTTTATCTGCCCTAAACCTCTAACATTCCACTGTATCTTAATGAAACGGAGGTTCTGTTCTTTCTGCCCAGGGCCTCTGATAAGTGTTTGCAGACTATGCAAACTTCTGAATAATAACTTTCAGTAAGGCAGCAGTCTTAAACATCTTAGTATCATTTTGTGCAGTACTATTCTGCTTGGTAAGATAATGTGTTATCAATACTTCATAAGATAACTTTGGCCAAAGAATGGATAAAATTTATAGTCGCTTTCAAACTGCTCCCTTTTTTTAGGGTGTGGGTCATAGATCCTACAGCTGTCAACCAACAGATAATCTTGATGAGTAAAGCGAAGCTAACATAGAAAAAGGTGGCTTCCATCTAAGACACTTAGGAAGGACTTAGTAAACTGTGTCTAAAGAATTAGGGAGGAAAAAACTGTCAGTGTATTTGTTCGCAGCAAAAGAGTGGCACCTTCATCTGTTTGAGGAGTTTTCCTTATCATCTCAGAAAGTGAAAATTCACCTTTTATTTATTTTTTTTCTTGGAAAATGAATTCTGGCATGATTGTTTAATTTGTGTAACCTGTTACTTGAGGTAAAATGAGGAAGAAGCATATGATTGGGCCTTTCTTTACAGTGAAGGAGGGAAGTCTATGGAACTTGCTGACCCAAACTGGAGCTCTAAAATGAAAGCCCTTTTGAGACTAAGATGAACTTAACAGTGCACTGTGGCTATATGACTTTTGCCACATCCAGGCTTAGGCCACCAAGTGGCCAGGGTCAGCAAATTCCACTCCCTGAAATTGATGGAAGGTGGCAGGGAGCTCCCTGGGACTCAGGACCTGGGAAGAAGCAGTTGAAGCATAATAGGAAGAGACCAGTTTCTCCCTTCCTCTTCCTCTCTCTCTTTGGCGCGCTCTCTCTCTTTCTCTCTTTCTTTTTTTTTTTTTTTTCCTCTCTCTCAGCTAAAGGAAAAGAAGGGAGGAAAAGAAAGAATGGTCATTGAACTACCTTAGGAGCAAGTCTGAAGCTAAGTGTTGTGGTGTATAAACAGAGCTGTGTCCGTGACGACTAGATCACCCTGCTCGAGCAAACTTACTGTTGGACTGTTTGTTTTCATGCTGTTTGGGTGGCAAAAAAAGAGGAAAGTCTGGGTGAAATCCACTGCAAGAAGACTTAACCATATGCCATGTCATATAAGCCCCAATTATTTAAACATTCTGAAGGTTAAGACATCGATCTGCATTGACCTTGTTTGCAATTTGCACCACCAATATAAGCTTCAGGACACTTTTGTA